>CM069302.1:18254322-18671822 GCA_035609425.1 Epinephelus awoara
TCACAATATTACACATATACTGCACATCGTTTTCATTTGTTTTAATATTTTATTCTAAAAAGAAAATACCCATTGGTAATGTACTGCTGTGGATGGTCAGCAACAACATGTATTTTAGCCACACAGCAGCTCCTGTGTTAAATAACAGTTTTTCTCAACGGAGTCTGGCTTTAAAGAGAGTGATATAACTGCTTCATTTTCCTGTTGGAAATCACTCTCTGACATTAAGGTCAAGAAGTGAAAACACTCGTAATATAGCATACACTTGAACTGATATTGATTTTTTTGTTTTTAGGTTGGACTTTTATATGTTGTGTTGCTGCCCTCGTCCACAGCAGTAGACTGCTTAGCTTCCATGTTAGACTCCAGCCTGCGTCTCCAAACTGTGGGCTGATATCTATTGTTTGGAATAAGCAATCAATTGATAAGTACCCCACATAACCTGTTCTTAATTACATATTTATATCAATTAAAACCAGGCATTAACTTCCTGTAGTTGAGTTTATATCATTCACTGCTAAGGTAAAGACTTCTCTCATTAACAATAAGTGCAACAGTGATGTACTTTGCTGTTCTTTGGTTTTGAGTTTTGAGATGTGGGTGGATGATAATAAAATTCATAATAAAACTTGGCCATTCCAGAGCTGTGAAGTGGCCCTTCTCTCAAACGAGATGCGAGTCAAGTTTCCAACACTGTTGTTGCAACTCCTGACATAACTGTGCTACACGCTACATTCAGCCTTATATTATACTCAGAGTCAGGAGAGTGTGGTAGCCTTCAATCTCACAAACACATGTAGACCTCATGTGGCTTTTAATAACTATGCACTGTGTAACTATGAACACTCCAGTACCAGTACCTGACTGTTTCAAACATGTTGATAAAACAGCTGAGAAACAGATGTCTAAAGGACATTTTCCACCTTTATACCTGTGTGTTAGTTTGTTAGTGTGCACGGTGTGCATGCATGTGGGAGAGAGAACAGGAGGGTCAGGGTACTTGTTGCAACTGTGGAGCCTCGTATACCAACACTATCTAAATGAGCAACTGAACATAAGTGTGTGGGTAGCAAGTAGGTGAAAGTCGCCATTATCAGCTAGCAAACAAAGCCTGTGAACATAATGAAAGCACAGAGATTATGTAAAGTACCATAATGACACCTAATTAATTAATTGTTGCCTTCATAAAAAATGAACATGATAACACATCAATTGCTGATTAATATCTGCTAATCTAAAATCTGTGTTAGCAGGACAGTCAATAGTGGCGACACTACAATACATCACATATTAATTTCTGCCAAATGCAAATGTATGGAAATACACGGGAGCATATGCTAGCTTATAGACCTCTTATAGAAGTTGTTTTCATGACAAAGGCTTGTAGACCCACCACCTAAACCACATTTAAAGGTGCGGTGTGTAGGATTAAGTGGCGTTTAGCAGTGAGATTGCAGAACGTATGGTGGCCGAAGCGAAACCATGAAAATGCCCTGAATGAATAGCCCTATTTAGAACCAGAATTTTATTTGTCTGTCCCGGGCTACTGTAGAAACAACATGGCAGACTACATGGACAAGGACACGTTCCCTATGTAGATATAAATAGCTCAGTCTAAGGTAACAAAAATATAATTCTTCTGTTTAGGTGATTCTAAACTAATAAAGGCACATATCATTACCCACATCTTCATCATCTGTAACTGTTTATCCTGTTAAGGGTTGTGTGGAGGGCGCTATCCCAGCTGATATTAGGCAAGGGCGTACACCCTGGACAGAGCGCATCACTGAACATAGGGGCTGCATTGAGAGGAACGATGTAACCAGTCGTGTTGCAAAACATTTCAATGAAAAACAACACCTCATTTCATCTTTATTTTTTTTTCTAGAGGTGATAAAGTCCAGCCAAAGAAGTGGTCAATTTTCTTGGGAAAAAGAGATCAGCATTTTAGATATTTTATTTCAAAAGTTTATTTCCAGGTGGCATAAATGTGGACTTTTCAGTTAATGAGTTTTTATAGTGATTCTCAAATATCTCAGTGTCTCATGCCAAATGGTAACCTGGAAATCCAGATGCCCCGCCCCCAGCAAATTTGAATTTGCACTGCACGGGGATCTGGCCCCGATGAGGGCAAACCAATGGGGCTTAGTGCAATGAATATGTCACCTTGTTTTTTGCTCTGATTGGCCATCATGCTATCCAATTGTGTGCGGCGGCATTTGAATGCCTCAGTTAGTGCCGCCCCATAGGTAGGAAGGGTGTATTGGTGAGGGCCAGACTCAAAATCTTTCTAGATTTGAGTCTGGATTTCCAGGCTAGCCAAAAGGCACATTTTGGCTTTTGGGCCCCTTCTGTGCAGGCCTAGTGACACCTTTTAATTTGTATTTCTCCAGTTTGTGGAACAAAATAATATGACCAGGTCCCTAGTTGGACACTTCTCTCTTCTCTTTCCCAGTCTGGGATAAAGACTGACCTGGAGCCCACCTTTGCAGATACACTATTGGCTGATGTGTTTGAATGTATATGACTGGTTGCTTTTATTTATTATTTATTATTTTTCTTTCTATTCATCCCTTATTTAAATTCTGATTTTAAGTTGTTTCATGATGATCCTGATGAAGGCCACAAGCCGAAACACATTGGTCTTGCAATAAAGTTGTTCTCTTGCTGTAAGGTAAATTGGTTATGAATATTATTTACTATTTCTGCCAAAAAATGCCCCAAAATCCTACAAACTAGACCTTTAATTATAGTCTGTGCAATCAGCTAAATCGGCTACATCTAAGAAGCATTTAGTCTGTTTTAAAAATGTTAATTATTGATGATATTCAGTGAACCTGATGAACTACAGGCTTTATTGAGGATATCTGAATCTAAAAATGCATTGAAATGTATTTTTTTTTAGATATTATTGGTATAATCTTTAGGTTTGTCCCTAAAATCTTCTTGTGACACAAAGGACAGTTCTAGTCCACTTGGAGCCACATACTGTACACACAAACTCTATGTGCTATATGCTCTCACTGGCACTTGAGATAAAAGCCTTTCCAATTGGCATCTATGAGAGATCAGACAGAGACAAGGAGCATGTGGTGAGAAGGTGATTTGGGGTTATAACATTACTCAACCTGCCCATGATGAAAAGAGAGAGGGAAAATGAAAGGACTTTGAAGTGCTTGTGCCTAGCTAAAGGCTACATTCACCTTTTATTTTACAGAAGAGCCAGATGGAGGGAGCGAGGGGAGGGGAAGGAAAGAAAACTGACAGAGAGTGTGTGTGAGAAAAACAGAAAAAAAAGAGAGAGATTAACACAGGCTGACACATATAAGGTTAGAGCAGAGGGAGAGATGCACGCAAATGGAAATACAAAGAGACAGAGAAAGAAGGAGAGCAGAGCATAGACAGCGAAAGAGACAGCGGGGAGAAAAAGAAGAGATTAAAGAGCAGCAGTATCTCAGTAATGACAGATACAGCAGAGACAGAGAGAAAAAGATTCATGTTTCCTCTGATGCATTCCAATTGTATTTGGACACTCTTGCAAGACTGTCGATATGACATTCACGCCAAAAAAGCATATTGAATTAGACTGAATCGTCCCCACTCTGGCAAGCAGGCAGCACTGCAACTCCCTCGGCCTCTGCACGCAGATCATTAGCAGAAATGGTCTGCTATGCATTTGTGCATCCATATCTGTGCGTCCCTACTATTCAATGTGTATGTCTCCTACACCGTTGTGAGCATTTATACTTGTGCAGTGGTCTGTCTGTATCATTCTGCACTTACACCTCCAAAACACTGGTAGGCGTCGGAGTTTCTGTGAATTGCTGTGAAATTTAGTTGATTCAAAACACACATCAAACATGGCTTAATAGAGACAATTTCAAACACAAATGCAAAAATGGGCTTCACTACATGCTAACGTTATTAGCACAAGCCTATGGCAATTTACATTGTATAAATTAGCCTAGAAAATAGCAGAATTCCTCTACTCATATGTAGCCAGGATGAATCACACACAAGACTTAAAAGGTTATTTTGTGGAGGCTTTATTGTCTCCACAATTTTCTTATCTGTGAAATTAAAGTAAACAAAAGCTTTGTTGCCACTGAGGGAAATGGTTTCAGCTTACAAAAATAGACAGGAGGTCTGCAACACCACAACGTCTGTGGAGGGGCACGTCAGGCTACGGCGTAGCGAATGGCATAGGCTCTATGTCAATGCTGTATGTACAGCGTCAATTCAACGCAGAAGTATAAATCCAGCTCTAGTCTTTAGATGAAAGTGCACCTGCCCTTCATGGTTTTAGTCTAGGTTTAGGCAACAACAA
The DNA here is from genome assembly GCA_035609425.1 of Epinephelus awoara. Taxonomy (NCBI): domain Eukaryota; kingdom Metazoa; phylum Chordata; class Actinopteri; order Perciformes; family Serranidae; genus Epinephelus; species Epinephelus awoara. The sequence continues at coordinate 18,258,650 of CM069302.1, forward strand.
ATCAGGGTTTGTCTCCACTTAGCGTTTTTCTTTAACAGAAAAGCAGTGGCAGGGCGCTAGGGAGCACATCATCCCAGCCCTTCAAAAAAACAGTGCTCCCAGCAGTGATGTCATCAGCACCTTTCTCAACAGTTTTGAGATTTTCAACAGGAAGTGCTCAGAGCAGCCGCACAAAACAGGCGGAGCCCTCTGAAAAAAAAGACACAGGACATTTTGGAGGCTACTGCATGCACTCTCTTCTCATCAGGAACAACTGAAAAAATACATTTTGTGGCCCTCATAACTTTTAAGTCCAGTTTTAGTCAATGAAAAAAGTCATTACATTTTGGTCAAAATGTTGTTGTTTTTTTCTTTTTCAAGTAATTCAATTAGGCTAAAACAGAAGTCGGAGTCAAGGTGACAAGTTTTCTTTGACAGAGTTTTTTTTACAAATAGAGAACACACTTAATGACCATTTAAAAAGCCCCAAATATATCTATGTAAGGTCTCAAAAAATTATGAGACCATAAATACCTAATATTGACAACTAGACAACTAGGATTTGCACCCAGGTTCACTAAAAACTCTGACTTAACAATCTTCCCATTTCAGCCTGAACTCTTTCTAAAATCTGCAGCATAAGTCTGGAAGTTTAAACTCATGATAAAAAATGGACTGTCTTGGGCAGCTGCCCACTCTCCTGCAGTTCAGCGGCTAACAAGCGGAGCGAGCTGCTACCATTGAACTCCAAAAGTCTATTCAACACCTCCACCATCAGTCAGATACACACGGCTGCTTTTTTACTGCCAAATTACAGCTCAACAACAACAGCTGAAGCTGCTCCAGTGTGAGTGTTCTGCAGGTTAGCAGAGTACTGAGGCACTGACTATTTACTGGCATTTAGCAGCCCATACAACATTAGAATTCTGCGAGGTCTTTGGCTGTCGGAGGCTGTTTTAGCATTTGGCGGCTAATGAGTGGTCCATTGTCTGTTGATGTGGAACGCATTCACATGTGAAGCATTTGCTCCCCAGGTAACCCATTTCTGTAGTGCTGCCTTTCACTGCCTGGTCTGCCATTGGTTAATGCATTTCCGGTCCGCCCACCTCGAGTCAGGAGTGGAGGAGAAGTTTTCAATAATGTTATAGATCATGAGAAACTACAGAGCTAGAGTCCTCAATTCTATTCTGTAGTTCTTACTGTACTTTGGGCGCCGTTGCGTGTTAAGGTCTTAATGAAGCTCTTTTTGGTTTTCAGTCGTGTATACGTGTGCACCCATGCGTAAAATAATGTGTGTGTGTGTGTGTGTGTTTTTCACTGCGAAGTCCTTCAGAGAAGAGATACAGTTTCATGTCTTCCTCAGTGCACCACAATGCCTTTCTAAACTGCAGCTGAACTGGATATCTAGAGTAATGCAAACTATAAACACACAGAGACTTGTACACAGCGTACACACACACACTGTACACACCCCCAGTGTCCCAGAAAACTAAATTGAGAAAAATATACAAGAGTTGCACCACGGCCTATCACTTTCTCTGTCTCTCTCCCGTTCTGGATTTCTCTCTCCCTCTCCCCTGACAGCATGCTTGATAACTTTTATGTTGCTGTAACAAGAATGAATGAGCTCAGAGGGAGGAAGAAGCGCGTGCGTGAGGGTGTGTGTTTGCGCAGTTCTGTCCTGCGAATGTTTGTTCCACTGCATGCTCGCTCCCAGATATTTCTTTTATGTGGGTGGGTTTGTGTGTTTCTCTATACTGTACACACTGTGCCCATGGTGTGTTGCTCTGCGTGTGTGCACCATATGACAGATGGCGAGCCCCCTGTGAAGACCTAGAGAGAAGAGAGACGCGAGGGACTGATGTGTTTCAAGTTGAAAAGCGACAGCAGAATCTGTACAAAGTACTCAGTAAAGCTCCTCTGCTGTCAGTCTGTTGATCCATAATTGAATGAGCAAGTGTTTATAGCCAATCACGCAGCATGAAAACATTAACAAACAGACATGCTTTGTGTTTTTTGGGTCCTTGACTTCTAGTTGTGTTTGATAAATACCCATTTTCATTAAAGGAGCTGTCAGCTTTGGCTTTAATGATAGCAATGTAAATCTGTGAGGATCACTGAGATAGCTGTTGGCTTGTTGAAACGCTCGCACACATTGAGTCTGTCAAGGCCTTTAGCCGAGTCCTTTTTCTTCCCACTCTTTCTTCTCTGTCTCTGTCTGTCTGCAGGAAAAGAACTGAATAATGAATTGTTCAAAGGCACATGTCATTCACTCTCACAATAAAACTGACCCTGGGCTTTAGAGCGAAATGAGTGGTGTATGAGTGTTTCAGTAGCCTGACATCGCCAAAGCAAATTGAGAAAGCAGGTTGGTCTGAACCCTCTCAGTTTATCTTTCATTTCCAAGGGCAATTATCAACAGCCGTAGACAAAAATACCTCTGGATGCAATTGGATAAACCTACAACCAACCAAACGTGACGTAGCACTGAGTGTCTACCAGGTGTAGCATCAATATATCTGTGAACAAATGATGCTGTTTGATGCAATAGTCACATAGTAGAAGTCTGTCATTCAGCTTTTCTACCACAAAGCCATTTCTGGCAGGAGTCATTCACTGTAACCCAAACCATGATGTTGTTCCCAAACCTTAAACAAGGAATGCCTTTCTAGCAGGAAGCCCTTCCAGGCAAACTTCTCCCAACAGCAATGGCATCAACAGAAAGTTCCGAATCTGGCTAGGAATATTCTCACAGCTCTGTCCCCAGCACAAGCATGTGCAAGCCAGAAATGATCATATCACGTATTTTGCCTCATGCCTGGAAGCTGTACAAGTTGTCAGTCATTGTCTGAAACATGCCCCATATTAGATAAACAGTTGTGATTGGCCTGGCCCTTCTGACGCCGGCTGAAAATCTGTTATCTGGAGGGGGACCAGACATATCTGCCAGATCCCAAATACTTCTGGTTCCCATCCTCGTGTTTCACTATTGTGTGTGTGTGTGTGTGCTAATGTACCAGAAAGTATAAGGCAGATTTTCACAGCGTGAAATTGGCAGGAAGGCGATTATTTCAGGGTTGTGTACAGTAGCTGGTTTGAGATAATGTTAATATTGGTGAAGACATTTTTAAATAAATGTGTTCTGCTAATGTGTTTGTGTCACTGAGCAAAACCTTGTACTTAAAAGACACTGTATATCTTTGTTAAATTGCTTCAGCCAACAAAAGGGAACTGTATGTGAGTGGGTGTCTGGTTCTAAAGCATTGCAAAACAATTAGTGGATTATGCATTAGTGTTCGAAAACGTACCTGTGTATATCTTTGTTCGTGGCTGTCCTGAGTGTGTGTGTGTGTGTGTGTGTGTGTGCCTTGACTGCCTGTGCATAGCTTGGGGAAAGTGTTAATTGCATTGAGTGAGGGTGTTTGTGTGGGAGAAAGACACAGAGAGAAAGAAAGAGAGATTTAGAGAAAAGTAGAGGTTGAGTGTGCCAAGTCCATTCAAACCAATTCAATGGAACATTTTTGTTTGTTATCTGTCACTTCTTGATGTAATACCAGCAGCAATGCCTAAATTCCAACAGTCAGTGATGTGCAGTTACCAGTATTTATGTGAATGATAAATAGGGTCACAGTATGTGCCATCACTATTTTTGGCAAGTGATCTGCTTGGTGTCATATAATGCCAGAAATGTCTTGTGTTAATTTAAAATGCTCATTTCGCTAATTATTTTGGTAATGTTTGAAAACAATAAAGTGTGTCTGCGCACATGTTTAAAGTGTGTTTATTAAAAAAAAAAAATTAAAAAAAAATGGCTTCAAAATTTAAGCAGGGCTTGTTTTTGGTCATAGTGTCTTGGATTGTGTAGAAGCTAACAAGGTGGTCCCATCAATTGGCCAACTATATGCTTTAACATGTCCGAGTTAGTGTATCTTTTGCCTGATTAATGTAAAAAAAAAAAGAATGCTTATATCTTAACACAAAATTGAGCATAGCATGTCAAGCTCAGCTCACATCCCAGCTACATCAGCTGATCTCAAACAGCCCAATCAACTGATGGAGCAGCTGACTGATGAAAGGAGTCAGCTGATAGATCACATGATTCCTTTCTATGCAACCACTTGGCTAATCTCATTCAGGGCGCCCTATTTAAACTGCTCTGGCCTGCCTACTGTTGCTGCTTCATCTGCAAGCTGCTTTGCAACCTGCCTCCACCCCAGCTCCTCCTCTTCATGCTGTGTCTGACTTACCAATGTCTGACTTACCAATGTCATTTCTGTTTGTCATTGATGCTGCTCTGTTCTGTTCCCGGGGTCTTTGCTGCTGCTCCATGTAGGTGCATGGAAAGGCAGGGAGGTTTGCTCTCTCTGCCTGAGTCTTTCATTGTTTGCACATGGAAGGGCAGGATGGGTATGCTCTCTCTGCCTCAGGCTTTCCATGCATGTGCATGAAGGAGGCTCTGCCTAGGCCTTAGGAAAGGCAGAGAGGCCCCAGAACAGAGCCACCAAAATATATTACTGTAATTGGAAATAAAGTTTTCTTTAACTAAAGTGGTCCTGACTGAACTGAGTTTTGTTCAAATTGTTCTTGGCCATGGTACCTGAACAACCAGTGACACTCACAATATAATGAAGCCAGCATCACAAACCTGCCAAAAATCAAGTGTGAATATGTAGGAGGTGCTTTTGCAGGTATTTCAAGCACAGTCAACAGTGATGGACTGTAACTGTGCTTTTCTTATATGATGATGAAGCAATGGCATCTAATGGTTCCAACACATTTCTACAATGGCATTGTTAATGTACAGAGGAAACTCTCCAGAACGGAGGATGAAATATTTTTAGGTGTCTTGAATTAGCAACAATACCTCAGGAGCACGTTTCAAAAACAGGAATGAAGAGAAGCTGTTGATAGCACTTACACATATACTGTCTACTGAGGATGGAGATGAATTGCCAGCAAGCGGCAGGCAATTATGTCAGTAATGGAAACACATGCTGAATAATAGTTTGAGTTATTAACTTCTGTTGAACCATAAATAGTCCCTCTTTCAATAACACCACTGTTTTCACAGGTTCGGGTTTTCAGCTGACTGATACTTGTTCGACAGATAACAGCTACTGGGAACAACAATAGGGCAGGCAAAATGCTTCAACACAGTGACAACAATACCAGCTTTTAGCACTGTGCTGCTGAATGTCACAGACAGCTGGGTGGAAATGGGACAAGAGACGGACCACCACTGAGAGTCACAGCGCTAGAAACACACATGGGCGCTCAGACGCTCACACACACACAACACAACAACGCACACACACTAATTAGTGACAAACATTGTAATTGCATCTCATAAGGATAGCAAAGACTCATTAAAAATGAAATGAAAAAAATGTCTGCATCCACCATACTGTGTATTGACAGAGAATAACAAATGTCTTTTTTTGGTGCTTCATTTCTTAAAAATTAATTTGAATTTGATGTGTTTACCAAAACACTGATTGCTTTAATGAGCGGCACATTGTTGAGTGGTTGTTTGTGTGACCCCCCCGATGGAAAGTAATTGGCTTTGAGGCTAAAATTTTGATTGGAATGTTGTCTTACTGGAACATCCCTCTGGCAGAACTGAGTTGTCAGAGTTAAGTCAGATTTTGGTGAAAGTTTATATATTGTTTATGTTCTGTAAAACTTTTTTTTCTAGCATTCCATGAAGTGTTGCGGTAAATTGCTGTTCATAAAAGAAACAAAAAGACAACTGCTTGGGAATAAATGAGGAGGGAATTAATTTTTTTATCTTAATTAATTGTTACTATGCTACTAACACAAAGCAATTAACAAAACCAATCACATGCGCACACAGCCATTGCCTAATATTGTGACTATGAATAGTTTGTATAAATAATTTTGATCTTAACTGTTTAGACTTTCTAAACAAAAAATGATTTATTGAGATGTTATTACCATGTCTATTTAAATACATTTAATTTTTTTAAAGGACTAAAATGCACTGTGGGTACAGACTTGTGTTTTTAAAACATGACACTAGTGGAAAATGATATTCAGGCTTTTAAAAAGTCAATCAAGAAGGACTGTAATTTTAAAATAGTGGCTGACTGAAGATGAATTCCTTTGATTTCAGACCAGTGTTGTGTTTTTTTTTTCTTTTAACTCACTATTTCAAAGGTAAATTTTATCATATTTTTAATGGAGTTTCTCTGTCTTGTTAATTAGCTAGTACTGCTATTTGCTGCTAAAATCACACTCAACACTTCTGTGACTTTCCTATCATGTAATTAAAACCAATCCAGTGGTTCATTGGGCATTACTCCTTTTTATTGTGAAATATTTGCAGAAATTGAGTGTTGGAATCAATCTGAAGAGGAAATCAGAATGATTTCATCTGTGGTGAGTGGTCAGTATAGTATTGTTGTTGTATTGATCCTATAAAGCTGTGGAAGTGCAAAAGCTACTGGATTCACCACATATACAATAGTAAATGTACCTGAGTCGTGATCACAATATAATTCGGGGGCACAAGTACCCCCCAGGATTCATGAAGTATCAACACCCATAACGGAATTTATGATTTGCACCGATATTTATTTTGAGCACAATGGTGAACCTCGGACACATTCAACAAGAACATACTGTTGTTCCAAATCTAGTCTCAAAGGTGAGAGTATTACATTGTGCACAGAATAGCATCACAATCACTCACTTACGTACTTATGACAGACAGACCAAAGATTCACAATGAAAACCTGCCAGGTCACACCAATGCAACTAGATGAGATGGTGTATTATCTCTATGCAGCAAATCTCTGTACTTCCGTACTGATTTCCAGCTTTTTGGGCTCATTTTTATGGCTGAATATAATTTGTAGCTTCTTAAAATATGAATGAGGATAGTGATACTGAGGTACTGGCTACAGCTGCATTTGTAACAGTGATGAAACATAGAAAAACAGAAACAAAACGAGCATCAGATGGACTGTATTCATAATCAATACGCCATAATAATATTTAAAAAAAAACAACATAGCCAATTAATCAGTCAATGAGCATGTGTGTGTGGGCGGGGCATAAGCACATACATCAAGCAGCAGCAGCAACCCAACATCTGACACTGGCACACTGAGATCGGAAACAGAGGCCTCGGCAGAGAGGGAGGACCTGCTGCTGCAGGCGAATGTGCCGTCTACTGTCATTTTGACTTGACCAGCAGACTTCACTACAAGCCAATTGGCTGTAGAAACAGTTGAAGTGCTTTTCGTTTTAAAACCAACGGCCAACTATTTGACCATCTGAATTGCAGGGGACATCATCAGCCGGCTTGAGTCGAACTTGAGCCTTCAGCTAATCTGCCTGCTCCGCTTCGCCATTCCCTGCCCACCCCAGTCACCATTTCATTCAAGCCTTCAGCCCCACTTCTTCAAACTACAACAAACTGTCTTTAATCGTTCCTGGTTGTGTTTGCATTTGGGGCCTAAGTTGAACTGCTACCACATTGGCAGGTGTTAATTTCACACCCTGTGTAGCCCCACGCTGTGCAAATATGAACAAATATGAACAGCAGTCAGTAGTTTACCAAATAATCTCATGTTGACTCTTGTGGACGCAGTGGACAGAGAGAGAGAGAGAGAGAGAGAGAGAGAGAAGGAGTGAGGAAAGCTGAAAAGGGCAGGTACAGGTGCCTTAGGTGAGGTGAGTCAGAGCAGTGTGATGACAGAATACAGTGAAGTCTATTATCACTCTTTTTGGCCACCTTATCAATAAAAACACAGTCACTGTCAATCTCATATTTGCTCCAAATGATTCAAAGAGAGTGAAGGTGACAAGGGTAGACATGGGTGACTTGGAGGAGGTGAGTAAGAATAGACACTTTCTTGGAAACCATGACAGAATAAAATTAAGTATTAGACTTTCTTGGCTATATATTGTCTACAACTACATTTAAAACCCCAAACAGTTGGGGATCTGCTCAGGTCTAAGTGTCACTGGTGACAGCTGGAAGTAGTACACAAAACGTTTGCCATCACTTAAATCATCAAGGATTTAGTTTCAAAATGCTTTAAATTGGTCAGTTTAGCTGCTAAGTTCCTAAAAAAATTCTCCTGGGGGGAAATCCACTCCCAGATCCCTCTGGAGGGTTGGGTCAAAGGGGGCTTACTTTGAAAATTGTCCCTCCAAACGTTAAATAGGTGATTACAGCCCTGACGGGTACCAGTAGTGACTGATATAATCACATCCATTGGTCACATTCATACTGGGCTTGTAGTCAGTCTGTGTGTGTGTGTGTGTGTGTGTGTGTGTGTGTGCATTCAATTCATTCAATGGCTGTAAATCACAAGTCAAGTTTCTGTTGTTGGTTCTTCCATCATCGCTAATCGCCACATAATGCCGCTGGATGTGTTGCATACCTCAAGATCAATGAGCTTGATTACTTCTTCCTCAGCCACATCACACACACACACACACACACACACACACACACACACACACACACACACACACACACACACCTTCCGTTTTGTGTGAGTTTGTCTTTTTTGAGACCAGAGAGCTGGAGCTCAGTGAGGGAAAGAGATGACAAGTATGTGTGTGTGTGTGTGCGTGCGTGCGTGCGTGCGTGCGTGCGTGCGTGCGTGCGTGCGTGCGTGCGTGTGTGTGTGTGTGTGTGTGTGTGTGTGCGTGCGTGCGTGTGTGTGAGAGAGGGAAATGGCATATAGAAACAATGGAGGAGTGTAGGTGGGCGAGTTAGAAACAGAACGACAGCACTGTGGCAATGTAGAGAGACGCAGAGTGAGATGTGATAGTTGCTCAACAATGCAGAGACACAGGAAAAAAAAAAAATGTGCCGGAGCAATTAAGAGCAAAAATCTGGAACAACTAAGACAAATTATCCAGAGGAAAAAGGTGATTTCAAAACAGCAGCTTTGCTTTGAAGCAGATTTTGATGCAGAACCCTTCCCCCGTATTTAAAGACCCTTTCTTTTACCAGCAGTAATGAAAGCATCATTTAACTATATTGTCATTAACATACATTTATCTAATCTAGAGTGATAACCATAAAACATAGTTATTCCTTAGTTAATCATGCTTTTATCTGTGTTTCATTTCGTGTTACTTAATACGTGGCATAATTAATGTCTGTAAGAGTGATCATTGCCTCTTTAATGTTCTCTCTGTCCACGCTGAACCATAAATGAACCTCAATGGGCTTTCTTCGCTTTCTTTTTGTCTTTTGCATATTCACCAATAATATTTGTTTGTGCAATAAATGCACAGTTATAGTTTATGTGTTCATTTCGGTCATGAAAGTGAAAAACCAAACGTTTTGGTCTTTCTGCTTTGCTCAGAAACCTCAGAAGACAGATTGCAGAGAACATTTGATTGTTGTCTAAAGCGTCCTCACATGATTAACCACAACATGGCGATCAAAAGCATGGGAACGTGTACCACGGTCTAAGCTTTTAGAATGAAGAGTGCCAAGAACAACTAAAAAAATCTTGTGATGATGTACAAAATTAGAATCAGTGACGATATTCATGTCCGTTCCTACAGAGGTTATGAATGAGAAGGGATGGGATTACAAATATAATAGATTCATGCAAGAATGGATTACAAACAGAACCATTTATCCGACTGTTTTGCAGTGAAAAAGGGGATTTTGGAAAAGTCTGGCCGAGCTTCTGTTTGTCTATTGTCGCTTCACCTAAAATGGTCTGTTAATCCAGCTGATGCAAATGTCCCTGCTTCCTCATACATGTATGCATGCATGTGACTGTGTTGCAGACTGTGACTGCAAATCTGTAATGTCTGTGTACTTATGTCACAAGTGGGGTGGAGAGTTGGGAGGAAGACAATGACAGCACCACACTGTGATTTATGGAGACATCCTAATTAGTCACACTCATATCTTCTGCAAGCAGATTGTACACATGTCACTGTGACTTAAGTCAATAAGAGTGTACGAATAAAGATCAAAGAGACTTATTCTGGGCATTTAAAAATAAATGTACATAGAGCAATATGGAAACATGGATATATATTATATACTATGGTGGCTGACAAGGGCAAACTTGTTTCAGCCCGAAACATTTCTATTATGAAAAACGTGCTGCAGCTCAACAAACAATGCCAATTAAAAAGCACATATGAAAATCCCAAATAAACACTAATGCGATAAATGCTGCATGTCCAGTCAACACAACAAAGGTTCTCCAGGCCTTTAAAGCCCAGTTTCCACTGAGCAGCATGGCACAGGTCAGTTCAGTACACTTTTTTTCTGTTTCCACTGTGAATAGTTGTGGATGGTGCCTATGGAACCGTTCCATATCGTCCTCATTTTTGGTCACCCCTCTGTTGGGGTACCTAGCGCACAGATCTGATACTAAAAGGTGGATATAAAATGAAAGGATGTTTTGCTGCCTTTTGCAGCAGCTGTAGTCTGAGAAAAAAATAATTCACAGGGCTGACTGCCGGCAACTTTTGAGGTGGAACGTTACCTTGTAATGTTACTCCAATGCGTGAGTTGAGGACATGAATCCATCAACACAGCTTAAATTTCAGTGTGACAACTTTCACCATTACTTTAGTTTTTTTTAGACTCTTGGATGACGTACACTTTTAGTAATGAGTGGATCTTTGAGCGTTTAAAAAAAATACATTAATTTCGACCAGATTTCGTGAACTGCATTTACCCCAATCCTCACTCGGAGAAAAGAAAGCGTCATGGATGACAATTCCTCTGGGCTACGGCAACACTAAACCCCTACACTTGCCTGAGAAGGACTAAATGCACAAACCCACTATTCTAAAATATCCCATCGAGGGAGACTCACTGCAGCCTGTACTTTTTATTCTGAAAATATTTGTGTGTAACTTCATTCTTTGGATGATAAATGCGGTGCAGACTTCCATCTGTGTTACCAGTGATGAGGAAATACAGCGGTTGTTGGATGGAGCAGTGAGTGACAACAACTCTGCCCACATGAAAGAGTACTGTTTGCAGTGGAAACGCTAGGGTCTAGGTACCATGTCTGAAGGGTTACTTTTGGTTCCAAAGGCACCGTATTGAAAGTGTTTGGTGGAAACTGGGCTTTAGAGTCACACTGACAAATTAAATTTGTTGTTCTTTTATAGTAATGTAGAAGACTAAGGCTAACATCAGGGTACCTTTTAGGTTTCCTCTTTACTCCACTTTTATTTTCCCTTAAAAAACAAAGACGCTCTCTTGTCTGGTCACTCTCCCTCTCAGGTTAAAAACCAAGCTGTTCCACTTAGTGCTCCCCCTTGAAGCAGCAGAGAACTTCTGTTGTGTTAACTGGATATGCAGTGATTTTCTGCTGCATTTGTTTTTGGGGTTTGTGTTACTGACTTTGCATTGTTTCTCTATTAACACTGTGGTTGCTGTTAATATATTTGCTTTGGCTTCCTGTGCATTTTTTTCAATTGCAGTACATTTCTGTTGTTATATGTGTTTTGAATTTTTCTGTGTGTTTTTAAATTGACATTGTTTCTGGAGCTGCAGCAGGTCTCTCCTAACGGAAATGTTTTGGGCTGTTTATGCACATTTGTCTTTGCAGACCACCACAGTACACTGTGATCAGAGAGCAAATACAGGTCACATTAAAAGAAAAAAAACATCAGTGGCTGTCTGTGTACACCAGCAGCCAAGTTTACTCTATAATAAAAGAATGATCAACATGTCACTCCACTAACTGTTGCTGCGTAGCAACAAATTTCCATCTGTATCCCTCTATCCTGAGGGCACCAGCTAGACTTGTTTTTTAAACATCAAACATTAGCAGAGGACCTATTAAACATCATCAGTCAGACTAAAATCCAAATTGATCATGTTGCAGTGAACAACAGCATCTGAATTCCAATAATCTAATACATGTAAATCATCACATATGTAAATGTCATGCCTGTGAATTTTTTGCGAATGAACAGGGGCATTACTGAGGATGGCTCTCAAATAACAATTTGTTTTTCCTGTTTATTGCTTCTAGGAAAATGAAATGACCACACATTTTCCAACAGGCTGGTTTACGTTCACTCAGCTATGTTTATTCACAGCTAAAAGGGTCACGGTAGGTCTCTAATGGAACAGGGGTCATCTCCCTTGGGATAATTTTGGTGACCATTTTTTAGAGTATGTTAATTCTGTGCAGTATGTGCGTCCTCCGAAAGGGTTGGCTATAAGGTATTTATGTTACCTTATCTCTCTTGGGCACGTATGTGATATGTCTGCAACATTCCTAATTTTGGCATGTTAATAAACTGCTCGAAACATCACATGTGTAAGCAGCACAAGAGAGGACAAGATATCCATCGACTTCAGGAAGAAAAAAACAACAACATAAACACAGGTTGATTCCACTTTGATGAAGTTTTGTTTGAGACTGACTTTACTGGGATATGAGGAAGCTTCTGCAGGAGTTCACTTCATGGTTGTTCACTCCTGCAAAAGTAAATCAAGTATGCATGACATGAACTATTTGAACTTTTAAAGGCAGGGTTTTTTTTTTGTTTTAGAAATGAAAGGAAGGCCTTAGGGATGCACATTAACATAATGCCTTGGTCATGTAAAGTTTGTACTTTAAGCAGCAGCACTGTGATATTTTATCATTTTCTGTAGCCTGAAATGTAAAAACAGCCAAATGCATGTCATTATTCACAATATTTAGTTGGATGGTTTATCCTTTTGTCCTCGCCTTGAGCATTTTTCACTTGAGAAATCAAAACAAATTGCTTTGTTGTATTCGACATTGTAAACGTGGAGTGGGTGCATGTACACGCTGTTTGTCTGTGGGTCCTGTAGTTATTTGCATGTCTGTACATGCTAGCAGCGATCATGACTGTACGCCAGTGTACTTTTCTAAAGTCACACTGAATAAAACAGACTCACACTAAAACGTACTTACCGAGGCAATGTCCTGACCTCTCTGACCATTCTGACTTTTTTCTGACCTTTGTCTCTCCTTAATTGAATTCCTCATCCCTCCCGTCCATACTCCACCATTCTTACTCACTGATTCCTCACTCCTCTCTATTTCATACTGCAACTGCTGCCTCTTTCCCTCTCTTCCCACTCCCTACCACCTGTCTGTCCCCCTCCCTAAAATCTCTGCTCTATAATCTCCCTCCCACTCAGTCCTCTCTCCTGCCCTGCTCTGTGCAGAAACCAGACAGATGCTAAGGTTTAATGCTTTAATTTGGCTGGCTGTCAGCCCTTCAATCTCTTTGATACTTGTACACCTAGTCCCATCGAAGACACTGTGATCCAATTTGGGCAAGCTGGCGTTCGCTCAGACAGACAGGGGTTTGTCAGCCGGCACAGTTTCTCCTCTGTTGCTGTTGGAGTGTGTTGGCATGTTGGTCGGGGTGCATGTTTTTATTTATCTCGCTGCATGTATGTGTGTAGTTGCGTTGGAGGGAGGGCAGAGACACAAAGGGAAAAAAGAGAGGAAGATTTGTCATTTGGCAGCACAAAATGTCTAGAGCACTAACGCAGGCACTCACACACACACACACACACACACTTAAAAATACACATGCAATTAATGCTGCCAGTTTAAAGCGTGCAGGGTTTGAAATGTTTACCAGAGAAGCGAGCATAACCCTGGAGCAGCACGGGCACAATATCTAGGAAAGGAGTCAGGGCAGAGTGAATACACTCTATTGTTAATAGGAGGAATACTTCAGTAGCAGGTGGAGCTGGGAGCCACTCCAACTATAACCGATCAATCCAATCGGCTCCTCTAATCGCCTTTAAAAGTTGAGGACTTCCCACTGTGACATAATGACAGTTTTCTAATCGACCAAGAGGAGACTCCGGGCCAGCTTTAAAGAGGAAGTTAAGTACACGGTTCCAAGACACAAATTTATCAATTTCAATACTTAGCAACCAAATCTGAAGGCAAAGCACACTCAATATTCTTCTAAGGTCAAATGATACCCATTTTAAAGCTGAATAACATTTTAGGAGACACAAAATCCCCTGCCACTGTGTTTTCAGAGATTAATGATGTGATAATGATGTGGAAATGGTCTAAACAAATCTAAAAGTCTAACCATATTGCAGGTGGTGTTGGAAAACCTGCTTGCTAGATTGCAAGATACTTGAGTTGCCATTCCAGTGTATTACTTTTTTTATTTCAATAAAGAAAAGGATCCATGTTTTCAGGGTGTCTCTATCCTTTCAAAGGAGCAGTGTGTAGGATTTAGTGGCATCTAAACTTCTAACTTCACCCTGTGCTAAGCATGAACACCTAATGAGGGTTCCTTCAGCATTCATTGTTCACAAGGGTTTTACCTAGAGCTGAATTAGCCGCAGAGGTCTCCTCCTCTCCAAAACAAGCAGACAAGGTGACTTAAACCGGTAAAAACACTGAATAAAGCAGTTTCATCAGTGTTTTTCCAGCTGTTCAATTCGCCCTGGAGGGGCTAACTATGGTAGCCTACGCAAAAATGGGAATGCCCCTGGAGCCAGTGTTTGTGTGGGTTTTTTAGATGTGTTTTATTCTAAGTTTTTCAATTTAGCATGAACATCACAACCTATTCCCTCCAAAAAACAAACAAACAAACAAACAAAAGAAAAACACTCCATATAAAGACACATCTCACAAAAACAGTGAGACAAAAAAAATTCCACAGTTGATACCGATAGGTACCGTTTCTAAATATTCAATGAAAGGCTGCCAAATCTTCAAAAAGGCATCGTATCTGTTTTTCAGGACATAGATGATCTTCTCCAGAGGCATACAAATCATCAACACTTTCATATAGAGGGGAGAATCTGACTTCCAGGTTAATACAATACACTTCCATTGAGCAATGTGGCAGTGCTTGGGTTGTTCAATTCAATTCAAGGCTACTGTAGAAACATGGCGGTGCAGCATCTGTGGACAAGGACCGGCTCCCTATGTAGATATAAACAGCTCATTCTAAAGTAACAAAACATGCCAATTATTACGTTAAAAAAAGTATTATATTCCTTTTTTGGCTAAAATACCCCCCTAAATCCTACACACTGGACCTGAAATTCACTTCTTAAGGTTTCCTCATAAGCTTGCCATCTGTTCCAGTGGAGCAGTGGGTTAGTGTGCAGATAAACAATTGCTTTTGAATACTTCATTTGGAAAAGCATGTTTGTTCACTAGATTTATTCAAAGGATGGATGAATGATTTGATAAATCACAAGCAGCTGTGTATGACAATATTGAAAAGAGTCACCCATTAACCTGAAAGAGTACATATTCTGTCCTGCTCATATTAAAACTGAATTTTGAGGTGCATTAAAACACCGACAGGGATTTGTTATTAATGTGGCAAACCTAAATTAAATAAACAGGGTTATGTAATTTCGAATCACAATATGCTCCTCTGCCAGTGATTACAATAACTCAGTGCACCGGTGTTTGCAGTGAGATAGGTGGCCAGGACGCGCAGGCTTAGTTTCATTCCAAAGCTGCACACACACAGCATCTGTGTTAACAAACCCACAGACAGTATAGGCAAACAAAAACTTAAATGTAACTATTGCAGGTAATTTTATCTCAACAAAACACAAATTAACAAAACAAAAAAAAGCCATGTCTTCCATTATCCCTCTGGGCTCAACTATCCATTGTGATCCAAACAGAAACTCGCCTTGTGCCTGATAAAACTGGCGAGAAAACAGTGCAGAGAAGGAGACAGAGGCTCTGTTTGTGTATTTATGTCCTCTTCCTTAGGCGTCACTGAAAGCTAACGTTTTTATGTTCCAATCCATTTTACTTCACCTAAGTTTTTCTGGTGTGTATGTGTGTTCTTCCCACAAAAGACACTTTCTAAACTGCCACAACTTGTTATGACCACAAAAGGAACTTTTTACCTTATGATTCATTTTATTAATGTTTGGCTTCCCTGACTGAATAAAGTTTTAAGCTTGTAACGGCTGACATACATTTTAAGTCCTTGTGTTGTTTTTCTGAAGATGACAGCAGAAAAACAACTTTTCTCTTTTAGTTTTAGACATCAAGGCGGGAAGCTCATGTTAATAGGACAGTCCTTGTCCAAAACATCACAAGCAGAAGAACTGCTCCCAGCACAATAACATAAGAGTAAGCTTAGTTGGAATACGTGGCACCAACTAAATCGTTACCCTCTGAAAAGCTGTGATTCAATTTGGGCAGGTCGACAGCCGCCTGGGGGCAAATGTGTGTTTGTGTGTGTGTGACAAAGTGTCTCAATGTTTGTAACAAGGAAGGTGAAATCATGCCAAGTCCAAATGTCAGACACAGACAAACCAAATAGGAGGCATGGCTGAACACCCAGCTCATAAAAATTTGGTTCTTGGAGGGACCAGGCATTAAGAAAAAACTGTCAGACACAAATACTTCAGAAGTTAGAGAGGCTGGCATTTTCTTCATAACACAGTTGCCAACCCAGTCTAACTCCAAAGTCGTCGAAATCCAGCACTTGGGCAGAGACTTGCAGCGTCAAATGCTGACAAAAAAAGCCCTGCTTTAACGTTGGCATGATATGCTCACGGTTACTATTATAGTTTAACATGTTCGGCGGCGGCAGGGAAAATGTAGCGGGGTCCAACACACCGACTCACCCCGGGAGAGCAGTGTTCACATCCCGTAAGATTCTAAAGCCCAACCCTGTTCTTTTCCCCTAAATCTAAACATGTGCTTTTGTTGCTTAAACCCAACCATGTGCAGCGTCCCAGAATGTCAACAACCAATGCACCCAGGGTACCTTGCACGTTGTATCTGGACTTGGAAGGTCCATGACAATAATTGATATGTGATGAGGCTGGAGTGAGAATGTGCTGTACCTGCAGACATCCATGTGTGCACCCTTCCTTTCACCTCTGTACTCAGAGCCCATTCTCAGCCCCAGGTTGATTGAGGCACCGTCTAGTGTCTTAATGAGACGCACTGCGCTTTCAACTAACTCCTAACTCAATGTAAATCCATCCTTGGCAATGCTTGATGCTAAGAGCAACTGATGTAGTCTAACAAGCAAGAAAGTCCACACAGGAGGGGAAGTATGGAACGAACCAAGACTTTTACCTAGTAGACCACAATTGTTGTCCCATGTGAAACCAAAAGTCAACAATGCTTTATGTAACATTACAGATTTAATGTATCTATGTCCCATGCCAAACCAAAAGTCAGCATTTACTATGATGTGTTTTCACCAACCTCTGAGGCTGACAATACAGATTATTCTTCTCATTATCATGTCAACATCAGCAGTAGTCTGGGGACACTCCTTTCTAAAGTATGTTTAACACACTGGAAAAAACGTCCGGCAACATAGCAACGCCTCTTGCATTTTTTAAAAGGACACGCCCTCCCGGAAATGTGCGCTCCCCCTTTTCTCGTCCGCAAGGAAACAAAAACACACAGAGCTTGAAAATGGATGCAGAGAGATTTTACTCAGTCCACAAGATTGTGGAAATGAAGCACTTAGAGCGGCTTTGTTTAAAACTTTTAACGCAGTCGGACTATGTTTACGAGTTCAGCGAGCCACCTAAGGACTGCCATGCGGATTTACTGTTGGTTCTGCAATGCAGGGAGTTTTTTAAACTCTGAAATTGTATCCGCCCATCTAAACACAAAATCAGGGAGAAAGACATCAGTCTTGTCGTCTTGTGACTGACTTGTGAGTCTACATCAGCAGTGATATTTCAATGGTTATAACAAATTAAGTTCACACCTCAGCACCAATGTGGAAACAGAATGAGGTGGGCTTCACAATAAAAACATTTCACTCACATTCTCAGAACAGTATGTTTCTAAATTCTAGGCCATGTGTGCAAAACTGTATGCGCAGTTTGTTGTTGTTGTGTGTGTGTTGTGTTCTCCTGCAAAATTTAAGGCTCAAAATTCAAGATCTTTTTTCTAACAATGGACTTGACTGGAAAAAAAGAAAAACAAAAAAAAAAACAAAAAAACAAGATACCAAGTAAATTTATGAAAAAAAATTCTAAACTATGTGAATTCAGTGAATTTCATATTTTTTTTACTGTAGGAATAAAATTAGCTTCCACACCAGCCTCAGAAAATTAAGTAAATCTGAACACAACTGAAAGGACACGCTTTGGCAAATAAGCTACTAAAGAATTATTTATGCACAAAGGGTAAACCCTGCACTTAAGACTATCCTCTCGCCCACAAACTGAAGGCACGTGGCCAATGTGTGTACGTGTTGACTTGTGCACTACAGTTTTCCCTCCCTGGGACACAGCTGTATGTTTTTAGTATAAAATTGTCTTTATTTATTTATTTATTTTTATTTATTTATTTTTTAAATTTACTCATCTGAAATCCCCAGATGTATTGTTTAGGCATACAAAGCTTTTTAGCCATGTCAAAGAGTAATGGTTTTCACTTGTATTGTCTTGTTTTTTTCTTTAATTGCAGAATGAGTACTTAAGCTTTTAAGGGCTGACATACAGATACTGCTTCGTGTTGCAGGGCACTGACTGAAAATAAAAACCCTATGTGTTAGTCATGAAAAAGACATCAAGGTTATCTCAAAGGAACAACTCCTGTCCAAACAAATATGCAGAAACTATTCGAGAAATCAATAAAAGAATACATAAATAAAAACCGCAAAGGATAGTTTCCTACTTGAATGCTCGGCATGGTGACGCTATACATGACTACAAATAAAGAGCTCACTTCTATGGCTCTCTGTGCATGTCTGGGGTGTGACAAATTTCTGTGGAAATGCTACACAATCACACAGTAAAACATCACCTTGTTTAAGTATGAGTATATACTGTAAGAATCGGAGCGGAAACAAGAGGGAGAGAAAGGCTGAGAACTTTGTGTTTCCATGGCAATGGCATTTTGATTGTAAGGCCTAAAAGCAAGCACAGCTGGAAACAAAGAGTGTGGAGGTGAACTAAGGAAGCAAAAAGGTAAAAAGGCAAGTAATTAGAGGAAGTAACATCCATTGCACAAATCTTTTTTCCATATATATTCATGATATATTCATTCATTTTACCCTTGGAACTGTTGTGAACTAAGCTCCGCCAAAAAGGATACATTTGTTCGCAAAGTTTTAATAGGTTGATGTCTGCTGACTTCCAAACCAACATACTGTATACAACCTAACTACATATATTACTGCCCTACTGGTTGTCGTTTTATCCTTAATACCGTAAAACTTCAGTTAACAGCCTGGACTATTTTTTGCTTTAATCACTGAACTCAACAGGTTTATATTTGGGAGAGGCGTCTTAATGAGACAGGCCTTTAATTCCCTTTACACAAGATGGGAAATACAAACAAATTGTTAATTTTAACCAGTATGAATATTATTTGTACAAAAATAAGGCTTTTAATAACATATAAATTATGTGTTATGACACTTGTTTCACGGCACCCAGCATACCAACGCAACACCATAACTTGGATTAATGTCTATAAAACTTTTGATTCTTTTGATCTGTGTACTCTTGTGGACACAAAGAATATAACTTACTGGGTTATTGAGGAATGAACACGTATTCTGACTTTATGACAGCTTCAGAAGTAGGGAGTCACCACTTTTTTTTCCCCACATGCCGGTAATTCTGAATGAATTAGGGTCTTTTCTGGAGCTCATGGTTTCAGTGAAATGAAATGAACCAAGGTAACAATGTGTAGCATCTTCAAAACAATGACAAAAGTTTTAAAAAGTGATATTTGTATATGCAGTCTAAGCAGCTAACCAGACCAGGTGTCTAATTGAGACAGAAACGTCATGGTCTGGCTTTAAAGAAGTACTTCTGTTACTAATGCAACGCCACATATGTCACGATACAGATGTCATATACATCATGTCACAACATCACAATGTAGCATTGTATGCCACACAATACTAGCGTATTACACTATGTTGTTATTAAAAGAATTCAAAATTGACGTCATGCCAAGATCTCTGGTTGCCTGGGTGAAAGTCCTCTGCTTGTCTGACCCATCCACCACCTCTCTCACCCACCCTATATGGACTTCTTCCATCTTCATACATTACACAAGACTTAGTTTCACTTTTTATACCCCGTCACTTCCTCCTCTGCTCCCGTAATAATTAATACTATCACTAAAAAAGCACTATGTTACAATAAAGGTAAGTATGGGTTGAAAGCATTCAACCTTCAGCAGTAAAATTAGGAATATACTATTACTCCTTTAAATGTTCATGTGTCTCTCCACCTACAGTTAGTTGAGCTTGTATTACCTATAACAAAAAATGTGTGTTGTATATGTTACCACTGACATACCAAAGATGTCTTGCCTTAAGGGACAGAGACAGGCATTGATTTGAGGCTGGACATGAAAAAGTCGCATGATTAGTCAGAGCCTTCTTAAAACGATGGACCAAGTCGTCAAGACCACTTTGAAAGAAACACAA
Source organism: Epinephelus awoara (assembly GCA_035609425.1). Lineage (NCBI taxonomy): Eukaryota > Metazoa > Chordata > Actinopteri > Perciformes > Serranidae > Epinephelus > Epinephelus awoara. The sequence continues at coordinate 18,279,032 of CM069302.1, forward strand.
AAGGTCCACGCTGTGACAGAACATTCTGCCAAGAAACGGAAACAGTCAGTCGGTCTGGCCCATCAAGCTGTGCGGTGGAGCGATCAAATGAAAGCCAAGCACAGGTTAATTCTTAAGAAGACCGTTCAGCTCTGAAGACCTTCGACTGGGGAGGTGATTAATGTTCCAAGCAGGAAAATGATCTGAAGCACACGGCCAGCTGTACACTGGAAAAGCTTCAGAAAAAAGACAGTGAGACGGAGTGGACCAGCCAAAGGCCTGTGCAGAAACCTTGCTGGAATGTTAAAGAGAAAAAGCCATCAAATATGTTAAGCTTAAATGGGACACACACACCTTCATAGGGGAAAACAATAAGGGCCCTGACACAACAAGCTGACAGTTGGCTGTTGGTCAGTGTCGGGCTGTTTGTAATCATTTGTCACCCTACTTTTTGCCATGTGTCCTGCACCGTTGGCACTTGTTGACCCTCGTCAGCTGTTTTTCAGTAGATTCAGCATGTTGAATTGGTGATGGAGACGGCAGAACCCAGCAGTGAATGAAATCTCATTGGCAGTTCAGCTCAGTGCGCAAGAAGAGACACGGAAGTGAGGAAAGTAAACAAATGACAGAGGTTGAGAGGGCGTAAGATTGAAACAAAATTATAGTAAGATTTAAAAAAAAAAAAAAAATTGCCATTGAGCTCTTTAGCACCACAACATTTGTGTTATTGTTTCCTAGCACGCATAATATGAGGTTGTGTTTATGTGCTGACTGGCTATATATCATCTTGAGTGCATCCTGTCGGTCTTCTGGTTTCACTTTTTGAATGACAAACAGGGCTGTCGCTTTTTCAAAAACTCAAGTTCGAACGAATTTGAAATGACCCGTAATTTGTTCGGATAAATTCAAATTACAACAACAGATACGCAGCACTTCTATTTTTGCCGGACGCCGGAGCACAACGCCGCTCCGCACAGCAAACGCAGCCGGTGGGTGTTGACGGACGGATGCGTGTCCGTTGCGGTCCATCTCGGTGCACTGCCATGATGGATATCTCCTCGTCCACGGTGTCAACGGGGTGAAATGACGTCTGAAAACCTCTGACCTGTTGACTTCAGGCCTGCCTCTGCCCATTATGTAGTTTTCAAGGTGTAGTGCAGGGAAATATGATCCGCCATGAACACTGTGTATCTTATTTTGAAAATTAACCGGATGTCTTATTGTATTTCTCTGCACGACTTCCTGCCCCGCACGATCTGCTCTGTGCTGAATTGCTGCGTTATGCTCCGGCGTGCGGCAAAAATAGAAGTGCTGCGTATCTGTTGCGGAAGCCTCCGGAGTGCCGGAGCTGAGACGGAGCCGGAACGCAGCACTGCCGGAGCCGGTGGAAACACACACATTGACTAGAATTGAATCAATCGGCTCCGTTGCCGTGCCGGAGCGGAGACGCAACCAACACGCATCTGGTGGAAATTGGGGGTTACAAAGTCGACAAACAGCCTTATCTTTGTTTGTAACTTTGCCATCCACGGCGTAGAACCCAAAATACTTCCACACGCTGTTTCTCAGATGTTTTGGTGTCGTGATTGTGCGCTCAGGACAGCTTTGCTCGCTATTGTCCTCCATTTTCAGTGCAAAACAACACATTAACATTAGCTTAGTTTAGTGATAGGTCAATAGGGCATGCAATAGGTCAAGATGATAGTGAATTCTTTGAGCGCCCTCTGTTGGATCACACGGCAAACTACATCAAACGGTCTGATGCGCCTATAGAGACTGCAGCTTGCATTTCGAACAGGTAATTACAGCTCGAATATGAACTTTTCACCCCTCCATCGAACGAATGTTCGAAATTCGAATAAAAAGTGACAGCCCTAATGACAAATACAGCCTGCCACCACTTGCTGGTATGGAGAATTACTCCCTCTCACACAGCCACAGAACGTAGTTGCAAGTTGGCCGTTGGCTGTACTCTTTGCAGTGTATTCGAGCACAACGTTTTGGTAACATGAGGCGAAGCAGCAGTGGGCCTTCATTGCCATTAGCTCTTTGATGTCATTTTGGTGCATCTTGGCCCTAAGACTTCCTGCAACTTAATTAAGTTCAGACATGGAAAATAATTTCCACCTTTGAAAAAGTGCCAGACGAAAAGGAAATCATTGCAAAGAACCCTAAGTGCCATGAGACTGAAAAGCTAGTCCCACTGTGGTGCCATTGTGGTATCAATCTTCCATCTTGTACTTCAATTCGCTATTTTTCGCATCTGAGTCTAAATTTGTAACCATCTCTCTCGGGATATTTAAACTTATCATGCAGGTCGACGAGTTGTATTCCCCTGTGTCAGTGAACACACGTCTGAACCGCCATTACAGCCTTCGGTAATTGCTCTCTGCTAAACACGTTTTCCCATTTGCTCTAATTTAGAGCGGTGTGTAATTGAATTAATTTTCCAAATAATCAATCAACTTGTGTCAATCAATGTGTCCAAGTTCATTGCTTGGATCTGCTCATGATTATGTTGGTGTGTGATGGTGTCCATGGTGATGCTTTCACAGTGGTGCTCTGTGTGTGTGTGTGTGTGTGTGTGTGTGTGTGTATGTGTGTGTGTGTGTGTGTGTGTGTGGGAGGCACATGGCAGATGAACATGCTGGTGTCCGCTGCTGCATCTGGGTTGAGCCAACTGAGAAAGCAAAAGCTGTTGTGACAATATCACACTAACATCATGCCACAACCTAAAATGATACTTAACTGTTGATTGCCAGACTGTCAGTAAAAGAAATACTTCATTCTGTAGCTGCTGTCTTTCAAGCCTCTTCAGCTGTAGTGTGTTTGTCCGACATGAGTGTGTACTATATATGTTTGAGTGTGGCCATGTCCCATGTGATGCTTTTTATTGGCATACAGCACAGAGTACTCAAAGGGAAGCGGTGTTTGTCTCACAAAACACAGCAAAGAATTCACCTATGCATATCAAAACAGAATAAGACAAGAACAGATGTTCTGTTTTGCCCCTTGCTTCTGTCATTGGACTATATTTCATTCTCAGTCACATTTTTCTCTGTATTCATTCAGCCTTTTCTTTACATTACCTTTCTTCTCCTCTCTCTGTCTCAAACATTTTCCCTCCATTGTCTCTTTTCAGAATGTAATGCCGTAATATGATTTATGCTTCCCACACTCAGGAATAGACATTTGGATACCGCACCCTATGCTATGCTTTTTTTGCCACTTCTGGTGAAATAAGCCACAGATAATCCAGACCCTTTTTCTTTGTCTGCCATGGAGTGAGAGAAAGAGCAAAAATTGAGCACCTAAGAGACAACAGAAGAGCTGAAAGAGAATTTGAGGTAGCAGGAATATAAAGTGTGGGTGGCTGATGTGTGGAGGAATGGAGATGTATAATCTTTCATTTCTCCTCTCCAGAGATGAAAGGCTTAGGTGTCAGTTGACCATTTAACAGGTGTATGAGATACTGAAGGTGTGTTTGTGTGGGCGTGTGTGTAATTGTTCATGTATGTGCTGCTGTGACCTTTTCATGTGGATGTGTAATAGGTCAATGAGACCTTTTGACCGTCTGCATTTAAGACAACGGTCTCTTTAGCAGTCCCAGCATGCACACGCGTGCCTCAGACACGTACACCTAACTAAAGCAACTTCACACAACACAGAGCACAGAGAGATGCGCAGGGAAACAGGCCCAGAGTGGTTTCTTTCTCAGCTGTTGCAATGATGTTTTGAATCGCATTTAGTAATGTGTAAATGAGCGTTTGAAGGCCAATGCAATTCTTCTCATTTAGTCTCTAATATCCGAGAGATGGCTAATGGTCAACATTTAACTTCCAGTACACACTGCAATTGCCATTTGCTTGATTAGAAGAGATCAGCTGCGACAGATTGTGGCAGGATGGACAGAAGAGAAAGAGCTTAGGACAGAGGAGGATGAGAAGGAAAGAAAGTAAAAAAATTGCATTTTTACATCAACACATTTGAACAGGAAAACAAAAGAGATGCTGTAATTTCTTAGTAAAAGCTTGCACTCAAATCACAGGTGAGAACTGAAAAAAGTCATAAAATCAGCCACTGAAGAAGGGAGGCAATTACTTGTACTATTATGACTCATATAGACCCTTAAACTGTTAGTAAACAGACATTTTTTGGTAGGCGGGGCTTAGCTGAAGGCAAAACAATTCTCCACGGACATTGGTTAGCACTAGCTTGCAAGTTCTGTGGTGCATTCAGAAATCATTCCAAGTGACGGAGCACACTCTGGTACAAACTTAGCTGTTCGTAAATATGGATCCCTGTCAGAATGTGCTGTTTGGTTATCGAAAGCATGGAAGCTAATGTTAGCTGAAGTGCTAAAAAGTTAGCATCAAGGAGAAATCCAATATTTCTCTTAATACCTCCCCAATTTCTGATTAGGTGACCATGATAACCCTTAATACATATAATGTTCTTCATCCCTACAACAGTAAATACCTTTTCCATAACCTGATATGAAGTGTGCGCTGCACATGTGAGCATTTTTGATGATCACCTCCGTCCAGTCCTTCAGTCTTATGACATTTAGCCATAGTCGTCTTTGTTTTTGTTGACAGGCAGTGGCGGTTGGTATACGATACATTTTAGTTTTGAGCCATGATTCCTTCTAATCTGGCTCCCAATAACACAACAAGATGACATTTTAAGACTCCAATGTAGCCTACAGTGCTATGGTGATGAGTTGTGTTTTGCCTCCAGCTAACCGTTTTCGCTTACTAGTTAATGTCACTTAGTTCTATTTTGCATTCCCTTTGTAATAAGCTACTGTCAGTGAAACTTAACATTGAGGGGAGTACACTGCCCTTTAAGTCAATAAAAGAGTTTTCATGTCAAACATATAAGCACGAAGTGTTTAGTTTCCCTGGCAACAGCTAAACATGGAGCAAAAAGTCAATGATATTGAAATAAGGTAGAGAGAGCCTATTTCTGTAATCAAATAAGATAAAATTAGATAGCAGAGGACTGGTTTGTATGGCGTTATTATGTTGCTGTAACACTGCAAAACTACCTATTCTAAATGACACAGCCAGTTAAAATGGGAGCAGATACAAGAACAGAGGGACTTCTTTTTGAATACTTTGATTGAATACTTATAAAATATAGCAAAATGGAGGAATTAAATAAAGAATATATCTAATGCAAGAGTTGAGTTATCTCTGCAGCTGAGGTAAATAAAGACCCTATGCACTATTTGTGAGTTAAGATACAGTATATCCCCAACAACTGTACAGGCCTGGCGAGCCACCAGGCCAACGGGAACCCCTGCCAGGCCAAAAACATAATGCCAAAAACAACCATTCCAGTGTTTATCGTCTATATTCTGCAGCAGCACACCACTGTGAGTCCATAGAAGAGGCAAGTGTGTGTGGCTAGTTCACATCTGCAGTAACAGCAGCACAGTTGAGTGTCTGTTATCTAAACTGCTAAAGTCAGTTGAACAGGTAAAGTAAAGATGAATGGGCTGAGCTAACATGCTTGCGTGCTGACAGATTCTTTGTTTTTGTGTTTTTTAGCTGAGCTAGACCATAAAATATTCAGTTAAAAGAGATCGATGATGCTGTTTTCCCCTCATTGTTCTCACTGAAATTTGCTGGAAGTGATGTAATGTAGCATTTTATATGAATAGTAGTCTTTAAATGCAACATTGTTTGTCACCAACTGGTCATATGGCAACTTAGGAGGCAATTTAGCCTTGTGTGCTCTGATTAAAAACCCTAGGGCGGGCCACACCATGAATACTAGAGGTATTACTAACATAATAGTGTGACACTGAAATGACATGTTGGTTCGGAAGTAGTAGGATGAATCCAAAACTCTGATTTATTTTCCAGAGCCTTATGAATATTTCTACTGTGTGCTTTTCTTATTAAACATGTTCACCTTTTTCCAGACCTTACCGAATTCTGTTTTGTTCCTGAACTATTATCTGCTTAAACACATCTCTAACAAAGATTTGACACGATGAACCGAACTAAATAGAGTATCTAATTTGTTCTCCTGTCATATTATGTAATTTGGGGCACTGTCACAAATTTCCCGTTTCCAGGGTGCTGCGTTAATTTCATAGCGGTCTCTGAGATCTTGTTGCATCCTTTGTATTCCTAATCGGTGTTTGCGTTTCCACCCCTATCATTTCCTTCCTTCTGCCTTCTTTCTATCCTTTTCTCTCGTGTCCACCGCCATCCCTCTATCCTTCCCTTTCCATCCCACTCCATATGTCGCTACATCCACTTTGTTCACTGTTTGTGCTGAGTACATGAACTGAATCTCAACAGTGTGGAAACTCTCCACTTGGTTGGGTGTCTTATCAGTGAAAACACAAGAGCTTTAATTAAAAAACAAAAACTTTGCCACACATTACTGCACAGAGATGGGCAGGAAGATTGGATGTAAGCCTGTGTGTGTGTGTGACAGTATGCTTGTGTGTGTATATTTTTTAATGTATCTGTGCAATAAGGAATGCATTTAGTTGTGTGCATGCATTTTTTTCTTGTGTTTTAATGTAGCCGTGCATCATTCTCATCCATATAATTTTAATTATACCACTAAATTCTAATTACTTTGATATCACAAGGAGCATCATTATAATTCTATACGTTGTCATGCATGCATTTCTCTCATCATAGCATCCAAGGACGTAATGTGTTGTCGGTGCTTTAAACTCCATCATGATCAGATATATACACATTAGACTTAATTCAATGATAATGTCCCAACCTCCTCTTGAAACTCTCCGTGGGAGTATTTTCAAGGTATGATTAACATGACCAAGAGAAAGTCATGGATTTTTTTATGCATTAATGGTTTTCATTTCTTAAGATCCAGACCAGTGCAGACCACAGAGGAGAGAAGAGATAGAGAGCAATTAGGGAGAAAAGGCAGAGAAGAATGAGAGAACAAGGCCATGGCTGCAGTGAGGAGCGGAGAAAGGAGACAGGACCCAATAGAGTTGTCTCCTTCGTAATAAATTTCGCTTGCTTCCCCACAATTATCTAAAAACAAAAAAAACAAACAACTAAAACGAAGACCCAGCCTTCATCTTATTTTTTCAAGTACCTTTCAGTTTCTTTTGCTCAGGATTATCTCCCTGCATTTTATTAAACATATCCATCCCGCTGTCTGTCTTCAATTAGCCTTCAAACGGTATAAAGGAGACTTTAGTCCCTGCAAAATGAAGCCAAGCCAAGAAAAAAGGTAATGAGCATTTGCCATTTGATGGAGAGACCACAAAACAGAACAGTGTTCTCTGTTTTTGAAATTCTGCATTTCTCACATTATAGCTTCACGCAGACAATAGATTACAGCATAAGAGAACAAGTTCGTAGTGTGTGAGTTGCCTTGACCCAAAAGCATGTTATCTATCATGTGCATGGTCTTTTATTCCCTTTTTGGGTAAGATTTTTGTCTGTAGCGAGAAACCACACAGTCCTTGTCCAAATGGAGTTCGGTGTGCATTCATATTACCAAACTGCCCTGACACACAGGTTGAAGCAGTATTTGGTGATGTCAACTGTAAAAACAGATTTCTGTGATTGAAACAAGCTTTTGCAGTCTCCCCAATGACACTCACAAAAAAATAAGAGCAACATTCAAAGACATGTACTTAAAGCTGACATTACCACAGATTGCTGAGCACAAACAGACCTAAACAATACAGAGACTCATCAAAGCATGAAGAGAGCAACTCTCAACTTTGCAGGTCCACACAGAGCACAGATGGAGGAAAATAAACATTGTTGTGCCCGTTTCAGTGCTGAGCTGTGAGTTCTATTGTGCTACATTTAAAGTCCGTCCTCCAGACACGTTTTGGAGTAAAAATACAATATTTTGTTTAACATAGTTTTCACACATGATAGTGAAAAAATATCCTCTGAAAAAGACTGAATGCAGATGTACCTTTTCTCCCTCACTAAGAAATTCTTCCCTAATTCTAGGTCCTTTGTTGTTTAATTTGTACATGCTTCCACTTGCGTCCATTATACAGCAACATAATGTTTCATATCAATTATATACCGACGACACACAGTCATGTGTATCTGTTTACACCAATAACCTTAGCCCACTAAATGATCTCATCCAGTGCAATGCAGATAACAGACTTTGGATGGTGAAGAATTTTTTACACCTTAATTGTGACAGAGTTTTATTGGGACCAAAGGCTTCAATCTTTGTTAACTCCCCTGTCAGTAAAGCCATGTGAGCATGTCAAAAACTTGGGTGTAATTTTAGACACTGATCTTAACTTCCAGAGGCACATCTGTAATATTCCTAAGACTGCCTTTTATCATTTTAGAAATATACCAAAACTTAGATGCTTCTCGTCTCAGTCAGACTCTGAAAAGCTGGTTCACACTTTTATTTCCAATAGGCTGGATGACTTTGATGCACTTCTTGTTGGATGAACAAAGCAAACAGAAATAAACTCCAGCTTATTCAGAATGCAGCAGCCAGAGTTTTAACAAAAACTAAATGGTCTAACTATGTAACTCATATTTCATCTTCGTTTAACTGGCTCCCAGTAAAACAAAAAATTGATTTTAAAATACTTAGTATTGTTTTTTAAATGTTTTAATGGTTTAGCTCTGTCATATGTTGTTGACATGCCAACAAAGTACACATCAGAAATTCCTTAGATCATCAAATAAAGGTCTACTCAATGTACCTAAAATCAACTCTAAATCAGCTCATGGTGCTTTTAGTCGTTATGGTCCTGCTCTCTGGAATTCTCTTCCACATGAACGACACTCTGCTACAAAAGCAAATAAAAACGATATCTTTTATTGCAAGCTTTTAGTTAGTTTTTTTTGTTGTAGGAATTTGTAATATTATCGTTATTATTTTCCCCTTTTTAAAAAATAATGATAATAATAATACCTTCTTATTTTGTCCTGATTGTTTTTATATATGTAATGCTTTATTATCTCATAAGATATTTTGTTTGTCATGTATGATGTATCTTAACCACATTGGGTTTAAGCTTGTCGTGTGAAATGTGCTATATAAACAGATTGAGTTGATTTGTCTTAACCGCCGGCGAGCCCACTGCTGCTGCTTGAGGAAGGTTTTACTTTCTGCTTTCTCCAACACTGGCACAGCCCTAAACTGACGCAGAAAAAATGCAAGTAAATTATTGAAAGAATCTCCAAAGTAAAATATGTTATATGTTGAATTTCTTTACATGACTGTGCAATAAAACACATTTATGCTCATTGATATGGAATTAGTACATTTGCAGCGACATCTGCATGCATGCTGGGCATTTTAAGCTGTGCTTCCCACAGATTTTAGTAGTCATCAGAACATTTTGCTGGCTCAATTGGTCTCCGTTCACAAGGGATTCATATTAGCAAAGTTGTGCTGCATAATTTTCTAGTGATTAGCGATCATTCTGTGGTTTGGGTCTGGTAAACACCACTGTGATATTGAACTCATTTGTATTCGAAAATCCAGACAAATATCCCACAACATTATTTTCGAGTACACATCAGCATGATATTAGCTTTGGGAGGGAGTTTTCCATGTTAACAACACTGATGAGAGAGAGATTTTAATTTTTGAAACAGGTGGGGCTTCTTTTAATGCTGATGACTAAGTAGCCTCATTTATTGCATGTTTATATGTCTACCTGTCCTTTGAGGCAATGTAGACATGGAGAAGTGTCAACACATTAACAGTGTAAACATCTAAGAAGTGACAAGGTTCCACTGGAGACTTTAGTGTCTATACACATGTACACACCCACACAGGAACAACTGGCAAGCAGATAGCAAGCACTCAGGCACATAGACACATAGGTACATAAAGTATTTTACATATATTCTCTAGTCCAGTAGATTTTACTATCCTTTATCACGGCACTTGTACTGTAGATCTTGCCTTTGACAAATATTTCTTAATGCATGGTGGACAGGGAATATCAGTGTGTGTCCTAATGGAGAGGAAAACATTTTGTGCCTAATTCAGATGCCTAAAAACCTAGAAAAGAAACTTCATTTGTAATGCTTGCCCTGGAGAGTCTTGGTGCCATATGGCCTAAATGCTGTTAAGATGCCTTACAACCCTGCCAAGAAACATTTCTCGGGGAAAACAGAGGTGCACACAAACACACAGTTTGACTCTTCCTCCCACTTGCCCCACACTGACTGCCCTATTGCATTTTCCTCTCACTCATACTGCATGGTGCCCTGTTCCATCCTCTAGCTCACTGAACTCTGCTCCTTCCTCCGCTTGTTCCGCGTCCCTCCCTCCCGCTCATCTTTACCACTCTTTGGCTTCCCCTAACTCCCTCCAGGCATACACACACTGGCAGCTCTTTCTCCTTCTCTCTCGCTCTGATCACACAGGGGAGCACTCCTGTCCTGCTACTGTTCCTCCTTGCGGATTATTTTGCTTGAGGCCTTTCCCTTTCTCCTGCTCAGCTACTACACTTCTTCCCTTTCCTTCCCTTCTTTCCTTTCCCCCACCACTCCATCAGAAAATGTCGCACTCCTCGCTTCTTCAAAGTCTCGTCTGTCACAAATAAATTCCTCCTACGATTCTCACCTTCAGCGTGGGAGGGAGTTATCGTCTTCTGACAGACAAGCCTCCCCTCCTGGCATGGCCACTTTATTAAAGTTGAAAGGTTTAAGTGTCCCCATCACCCTGGGATCTGTGTTGTCTGGAGCATTAGTGCCTGGTGGGATCTCCTATAGAAAATTGGTCCCAGGAGGACTGCCAGACAAAGAGGGATTCTTTAACGCCTATAGAAAGGCCTAACGGGAGGCTGGCTGTCTCGCCTGGAACAGAAAGACCTGGGTTCCCACCTGCAGCTGAGCCTGGGAGGTACCAGCTCACACACGAGCATTAAGTGATCAGACTTTGACGTATGGAGCTCAGTCGAGCTCTTCCAGGAGCAACAATGTGGGCTGGGAGAAAAAAAAGGACTCCTAAGCTTTTCTACTTATTGTGCTGCTGTTTCAATCCCATAAGCAGAGGAAGATGGCTGGGAAGACAGATGGATAGAAAAGCCTTTTTTCTTTGGCTTACTCTTGTCTTGTATCCAACCCTTTTCATTGCTTTCGCCCTCCCATATTCTTAATTAATGTCTCCCAGAGCCTCTCTTTACTATCCATTAATTTGTCATGTTTCCATCGCACAGTTTCCATCTCCATTGTCTCTCACCACCATGTGGGTTCGAGTCAGTCATTCACATCTCAGCATGAATGGAATGGCATCTCCTGTCTTGTGCATCCTCCCTCTGTAACCAGTTAGTCTGTCCATCACACAATTACACAGTGGTTGATCAGCTCCCACCTCTTGTCTCTTCCTTTCTTCCATTATTTTTTTCTCCCTGGCTTTCTTCCTGCCCTACGTCATCCTCACTGCCCCTGCCTGGCTCCCGTCTTCCCTCATTTCAGATAGGAAACTGTCATTTCCTCATCATTTTCACACTGAGCTATTCACGCTCCATTCCCTCCTGCCTTCCTCTCAAACCTCAAACACTGTGGCAAGCCAGGTTGTCTTTCTCTGAGCTCAACATGCCTCTATGCCCTGTCTATCACCTCTCCCTTCTTCCCCGTCCTTCACTTGTCTCCACGCTCATCTTAGCTCCCCTCTCCAGCAATTTTCTATATCCTGCCTTGCTTTGAGGCTCATTCACACTGGGTGCAAGTTCAGCTGACTTTCTGTCTGCGCTTAGCATGAGCCACCGCTTTCTTTGCCTCCCTGTCTTGCACCCTCCCTCTCCTGTCCTTTGTTCATGTTCACACTCAGCTGGCCTCCTCTTCTCCACTAGTTCCCACTTGCTGTGCCCTCTTCTGCACCTCCTGGTTATCACTCTGCCTTCACCATCGTTACCCCTGTACTTTCCCCTTCGCCTGCACACTTCCTTCTCTCATCTCCCCATTTCTTCACCAGTGAGCCTGACACTTCACACTGAGCTGTTTTCAGCTCTCCTTTAGACTTTGCATCCTTCATTTCCTCCCTCCATCCCTCCCCCACTCCTCCCTTCGGCGAGAAGAATTGTAGTTCAAGCAGTGCATGACAGTGGTCCAGACAAGTAGCTAAATGCACCAGTGTTCTGTTTGTGAAAAATACTTTAGCTCACTCACAAACACTTTGACTCCATCCCTCCATATCAGACTGTGCACTTTCCAGCCCTCTCTTCATTGTCTCCATCTGTCTCTCAATCCCTCATGCCCATCTCAACAGTGTGGCCTGCTTGAATCGTCTGTCCCATTACAATCATTACAACAGCGCCTCCATCCCTCTCTTTCCTCCCTTGCTGCTTTTATGTTGTTACACAACTTTTTGTTTCATTTTTTAGAAGCAAGCTGTGCTCGCCATCCTTCCACAAACGACTGCCAATATACCCTTGAGCAAAGTCATTTTCCACAAATTGCTCCGATTGAGCTGCTAATGGTTATACTGGGTAGCCTCCAGGTGAGAGTATGTGCATGTCTCTGCCTGTGTGCTAGTCCTGATTTGGCCAGTTATTGGCAACAGTTACAGAGCTTGTATCTGGGAAAACCTCCATGTCCATAATGTGTATAGTGAAAATTAAAATCACATCTTGCAAAACAAAGGTAATTTGATAATAACATGAAATGGCATCTCCATAGTATCAGGATACATTTGGTTTGCTAAGACTTCTTGTTTTTTGTTTGTTTGTTCTCTGTGTTGGATTTGAAAGCTGCAGTGGGAGTTGGAACGGAGGCCTTAATAGCATGTTTGGTGCAAATTCAGGTGGCTCATCATCACCCATTCAGAAAATCGAATCAGTAACTCGGGACAGGAACCCACATAAAACCCAGATAAGGTGAGTCATAAATTCCTAAATCACATGAGCTCCTACAGGTAATTGTAGTCCAGCGTGAATATGACTAATGTCTGCAAAGTAACTGCTATGACAGGACATCTGTAATGTTAATGGCCAGTGTTAATGGGATCAGGGTTCTCTGGAATCAGTCCCCATGTTTACAGCGAACGGAGTGTCTGTTGTATATGTGAGCAGTTAGGGGAGAAAGTTCCATATGTCACATATAGCATCCATCCAAAAGCTGGAAAAATAACACAGAAATAGGTTACACATGCATACTGTGACCTAAACCGATTAGTGACCCTCAGTTCAATGTGTCTGTTGATGTGATTCATTAGTATCTCCCTTCGTCCATATGATCCTGAGGTAGGGGACAATATTGGACTGGATTCAGGCTTGAAAGCTGGTAGCAGACTTACAAGAGCTCAAAGAAGAGCTCAAGAAAACATATTATCGGGCATATTCAGATAAGACTTGCAAAGCTTTGGAGGCGGCTAAACCTGCACAAATAAAACAAAAAGAAACTGCACCCCTAACTGTGCTGCCAACCAAATACTATTTGTACTATTTGTACTATTTGCACATATTTAAATGAGGTGTTAAGCATACCTTTGGCGCAAATGTGGCCCCTTTCTATGCAAATCAGCCTCATTGCAAAAATAGCCCAATTCACAAAGATCAGCGCTAAGAGTCAAATGCAGTTACAGTAAATTATTAGCAAATTCAGAGAGTTGGTGGTAACTGATGTGCACTTACAGACTCAGATATTAAGCCCCATTTCCACTGAGCAGTACGGCACAGTTCAGTTTAGTGCGGTATGCTTTTTTCCGTTTCCACTGTGAAAAGTTGTGGGTGGGACCAATGGAACCGTTCCATTGATCTTCAAGTGTTTAAATATATACATTATTTTCAACCAGATTATGTGAACTGCATATATTCTAATCCTCCCTCAGAGAAAGACAAAAAAAAAACAAAAAAACAAAGAAAATGCTGCTTAGCATTGTTCCTGTGGGCTACAGCAACACTTAACCCCTGAGCTTGCCTGAGAAGAACTAAATGCACAAACCCGATATTTTTAAACATCTCATCAAGAGAGACTCACACTGCTGCCGCTTCTGAAAATGTCGGTGTGCAACCTCGTTCTGCGGATGATAAACAAGGTGCAGACTGATAAAGGAGGAAATACAGCGAGTGCTGGATGGAGCAGTGAATGACAACAACCCCGCCCACATGAAAGGGTACTGTTTGTGGTCGAAACAGTAAATGGACCGACGGTCTAGGTACCATGTCTGAAGGGTTACTTTTGGTTCTAAAGGTACCACACTGACAGTGTTTGGTGGAAATGGGGCTTTAAATCCCGAATACTGTTTCTCTCTGCCACATTTAATTCCTCGTCTAAAGTTTTTGGGAATGCCTCTACAGTAAAAATGTATTTTTCTCTCTGCCAGGCATCTGCCTACTGTACAAGAATGTCTGTGCTGTGTTATCATTAGCCGAATATCACTTGTGATTCGGACCTTGAGATAGGGCAGATTACAGTTGCAAGTGTTGCGCAATTCATAGTGCTATAAGCAGCCGCCATTCTTTGAGAATTCGTCCCTATATCTTCTGGACATCTTGAATTTTAGAACAACCTATAGAATAAAACATTGCCCCACCACCTCCAGTAAGGGTCATTCCAAACAGTTCTTAAGACATCCTACTTTTGATATACATATACTATAAGAATGTAGCAGACATAAAACCTCATTGCTAAATAATTCAGTACCAGCTCCTGCACTGATCCAGTGCTTTCTGTTAAAGAGAGCAAAAGTACAGGTCTTCAGGGCATGGAAAAGTGCACAGAGGTGTGTAGGTAATGCCCTTGGACACAAAGCCAGTTGTAGCAGACCTCATTCATATTTCACCCAACTTGAAGAGACTAAAAGCTCAGCATACTAACACAAGAAATATTCATTTTGAACTGCACTATTGAACCAGTGATATTTACGAGAATCTGTGTAGGAAGTATGCATATGTATGCCGCCATGTCCTCCCATTTAAATCACTCACTGTAACGAGATTAATGGTTGACTGAGACAGAAGTCAATTTTCTTTACTAAAGAACAAGTGAGAGGAAACAAGCTTGATGGTCTGTACAGTATCTCTCTGCCTTCACCCCTGAGGGATCATCTCTCTCAATCCCCGTTCTCTCTCTTTCTCTCTGGGGTCTACTCTTGCAGATTATTATTGTGGATCCATCTCTCTTTCTCCTTCCATCCTTCTCTCTGCTCCACTCCGCTGGGAGCTCACACAGAAAATAATCCCTTCTCCCATAAGCAGCGGCAAGAATAAAATAGTTTAACAAAGCTAATTAAAAAGTGGAGATTGATGTATATGTTTGTAGACTGAGTAAGGCATCGAGGTAGCAGAAAAAGGAGAGGGTGATTTGTAGGAAGAGGTTGTCTGAATGACTACAATCACTTAACTTCACTGCTTCCACTTCTGTGTTTGCGCGCGCGCGCGCACACACACACACACAAGTACAGAACTGCGCATAGACATAAATAAGACCGCAGGGAGACAATGCACAGTGCTATATGGTCACGCTGGCGTACACGATGGCGCACAGGCAGCATAAATGATGATATATCTTTTAATGAAGGGGGAAGCATGTGAGAGGCAACAGTGCCATCACTGCAACCATGAATGTTTTATGGCTATTTAAACAAGTCAATTTCATGCTAATGTGACCACTGCTTACCATGCTAGAAAATTATAAACAACCTTCTGGTGTGGGAGGAGGGCTGAGAGCAGGAGGGTGCAGAGGGAGTGAAGGAAAGTAGACAGTGACACAGAACAAAAAGAAAAGGCAGAAATCTCTCAGATTAGTTTGGCAGCTGAACAATGATGGTTGTCGTGAAATATAATAAATGCAAGATTAACTTCCGCAAACACCATCTTTGTGACTGTGTATGTTTCTATTTAAATTTTTTGTGTTGATCTTATATCTTGTCGACTTGGTTACAGTCCACCAATAACAGAGTACAGAGTGCACTGCAAACACCAATGATTTGTTCTGTTCCCTTCGCCCCTTGATACTTCCTGCTGTCTCTTGTCTCACTTTTCTGATTGTTAATCTTCTTCTGTCATTCTCTCCCTCTTTGTCTCTTCCACCAAAGCAAGTCCTTGGTTCTTCAGACAAACTCACAAGAGACTACACACACACACACACACACACACACACACACAAACACACCACACTTTGGCTTTCCTTTATTATTAAAGGGAAAAAGGACGAATTTTCAAAGTACTGGAGAAGAAAAATCTAGCCATTGAATCAAAGAGGTAAGTGTGTGACTGTGGAAAGAGGGGCGGGGGCACGGAGCCATAATATGAAACAGCAGAGCTTTCCTCGAATCATTACACAGAAAGCCATGGACATTTTATAAGAGCAGGGAGCCGGAAGAGAAGACAGAAACAAAAGGATGCCGCGAGAGAAATATGGCTGAACTGAGGGAAGCATGAGGTTGATATTTCCAAATATGCAGATATAACATGTGAAACAATCAGGGATCGTTCTTTTCTGGAGTGAATATTAGCAAGACAAATCATCCATAATATGCCTATCAAATCTCATTTGCTGATATTGTACTGTGTAACACAGCTCTGCGAGTAGAATACCATAAGGATTACATGAGTTCCTCTTGTTCTTCCTCTTATTTCGCTCTCCACCTCTCCCGCTTTCACTCTCTCTCAGTCCTCTGGAGCCCTAACATTATACAGCATAATGGAATATCGACAGAGTCGCTCCATTGTGCTTTAGACACACACAATTCAGCCAAAAGATGAGCCCATATTCCATTCTGAAACCAATGTGCTTATAATGTGAAGGGGCATAAAGACTATGGCATGGAGTGTATGTGACGGATCGAATATTGCAATCTAAACCTTTATCTTTGTGTGAGGCGTGGGGCTGAATCCTTGATGACCGCACTGCACTCACTAAACACTAATTTGCTCCATCTCTTTTAGTCGGTCTCTGTCACTGTCTCAGTGCTGCCACCCTCATAGTCATTTAGCCTGTTTTTCTATCCCACCTTTTCAGGCTATTTATCTCATTTCAGACCATCAGTCTGTTTCTATCTATATATCTCTTTTTGTCACGCCTCTCTCTCTCGCTCTCCCTGCAGATCGCCATGGTAACAGGTGATAGAGCCTCACGTTGAGACCAAAGACCCTCGCCACAATGAGTGCTCTTTTAATTAGTAATTCAGTCCAGATGCTGGTGATATGGTGTGTTAGAGTACAAGACTTATCTATTTTTAGGGTTTACTTTGATTTCATTCTGTTAGCATTCAACTTTTTTTACCAGCTATAAAAAAAATAACATCAAAAAGCACCTGTCATAATGTATTAAACTTCCCTGAAAAATGTTCAAGTATGTCAAAACAATCACATAATTAAAGCACATTTTTGTTATAAAGTAAAACTTGGTATGTTGCAAATGCATACTGTAGGAAGTGCAGAGTATATGCATTTTTTGCCCTGTCCTGTGTTTATTGTTTATTGGTATGCACACAGGCTAATCATTACATGTTCTAACAAAAAGATCAATGTAAAGAAACATACATCTGAAAATGCGGTCTCAGTGAAGGAAACAAGAAAATCATCCTATAATAACGATGGCACGTCAAGAAGAGAATACTTTGTCGTGACCCTTTATGTATAGAATAATTGATCTATTGTGTCTTGGCTCCCTGAGCAATTTCATGATTCAGTCGCCCACAACATGATGGGCAAATATGTGGAAGCAAGGCAGTCGATTTATATAATTGTGCGAGCTAAGTAAAGAAAGGCTAATGATGATTGGATCAAATGGAGCAGAATGGATGAAAGACTGTTTGTAGGTTCCTACGGGTCAGTTGTTCTCTATACTCGCGCCAAGAAATGAAGAGGATGAAAACTCTGGGTCAGTCACTTTGTAACAGCCAACACAGAGGAGATAAAAAACTTATGGAAACAACAGATGAAAAGCCAAAGGAAGCTAGAATTTCACATATTTTTGTTGCTTAACTTTGCAGAGAAACAACATCAAGGGTCCAAAATGGTCATGAAAAATGCATTACGTGACTAGCATTTTTCTTTCTTAGCTCTAAGTTGTTGCAATGAACAAAATCAAAGACTATAAACTGCAACTGTTGAGACAACAGTGGTCTCATTATACTTATCCAGGATTTATACATGCATCCATCCTTTTTATCTGTCTATCTATGCATCATACGTCATTGGGATTTAAGCGCTAATGCATGTACTTTAATGTAAGTACTACACTTAAGTACAATTTTGAGGTACTTGTACTTTACAATACCAATTTATTGATACGGAGGATAGTTCTTCAATGCCTCTTTCTCTGAACACCACAGGATGGGGACTGGAATTACACTGCCCCTATGAACTAAATCAATTATCTCACATCCTATTTGCTTTTCACTTGGCTACTCCAGGCTGCGGCCGACAGTAATGTTACACATGACAAATCATTTGTTCGTGAAGATCTTTATATTGACTTGGGGACAATGACATGGCTGGACTGAAACACACTGTCACATTATATTTACTGTTTGTCAATGGTAGGCGATGTTATAGAATTTGAATCTTGCTCGTGTAACGTTAGCCAAAGGGTTGTCTCAGCTGTATGGACTAGAAATATATCCTGTCGCTAAACTGTATCCAAGGTTTGTCCTCTTCACTGGAGTACTGAATGAAATTTCCATTGCATAAGACCCTTGTGCCTTAGGTAAGTTGAGTTATGGCTTGTGAAAAACTTTTTTTTTTTTTTTTTTAAAGATATTTTTTGGGGCATTTTTGCCTTTAGTAAGTGTGAAAGGGGGAGAGAGAGAGAGAGGGAGAGACATGCAGCAAAGGGCCACAGACTGGACTCGAACCCGGGCCGCTGCGGCAACAGCCTTGTACATGGGACGCCTGCTCTACCACTAAGCCACCGATGCCCACCCAAAAAAAAAAAAAAAAACTTCAGATTTTGATTGCAAAAGTCACTCTTTCATTCATTCATTTTCCATAACCGCTTATCCTGTTGTGGGTTGCAGGAAGGCTGGAGCCTATCCAAGCTGACATTGGGTGGGAGATGGGGTACTATAATATAAACTTTTTTTTTCCTCTTTTGGAAAGTGACCATGGTACAAACAGGATAAGGCCCTTCGAGGAATCTGTTATAAGGAATTGATAGCCTTTGCAGATGCAACCTCACGCCTCCGTGTCAGCAATTAATGCCTATAATAATAATGGACACCTCGTCTGGCATTATCTCTTATATAAATTACAATCAATTTTTATGGACCAAGCCATCTGACAGTACATTAAGTAGTTAAAATTAGCTCCACTGTTACCAGCTGCATCATGAATAATGTTTTCACATTAATGCATTGGTAATCATCATCTGATAATGTAATGTTTAATATGCCGCATAAAAATTTCTTTTACTTTTGGTACTTAACTTTATGCTGATACTTTTGTATTTTACTTAAGTTCTGAATTCAGTACTTAAACTTGCAAAGTATTTCTACACAATGGCATTACCACTTTACTTAAATTAAAAACCTGAGCGTGTCTTCCACCCCTTAATGCTGTGGAAAAATCTTTGTTTAGCCCGGAGTCCTCATCTCGAAATCTATATCTGCATTCTGTGCATTCATTAAGTATCTCACTACAACCCCCCCTTTCCTCCATTACTCCTCCAGCCATCCCTCAAACACTTTCTCCATCCATCCATTTATCTCTTCACTTATCTATTCATCTACCCTTCTGCCTATCTATCCACCCATTTACACATTAATCTCTCCATCCATCCATCTCTTTGCCACTTTTTCATTTACTTCTCTCTCTGAATGAGCTGAGGGATGACTTGGAGGGCTGAAGGATTAATAGTCACCCACGTTTCTGATTCCCCTCTAACGTCACTGACCCGCCCATCTTTCCATCTGTCTGTTCCCTGCACTCAGCTTCCTTCTGTCGCGTCGCTGCAACCTCTTCAATCCTTCATTTTCATATCCATCAGTATGTGGATGCAAGTGTGATTGTGTGCAGAAAAAAAGTACAGAGGACACCATTGTTACAGGAATGAGAGGAGGCACAAGAGGATGAGCTGATGTAAAGATGAGAAGAAAGAAGCTGTTAAGATATGAGCAGGATAAGCAAGTTTCAGGGTGAAATATGAGGACAACTATAATCGGAATTTTTAAAATATATACCCATCGACGTAGGAATCATATGTTGTACAAGAAATGTCATTACAGGTCCAAAAAGGGCCAGAAGGATGGAAGGACAGTAAGCAAAAGAGGAGGTTAAAGGCAGGGATGTACCCTGAGCAAAAATATAAATGCAACACTTTTGTTTTTGCTCCCATTAGACTTATTTCTCTCAAATTTAGTTCACGTTATTGTTGAAATCTGTTTTAGTGAGCACTTGCACCATTGGCAAGATAAGCTATCCACCTGACAGGAGCGGGATACCAAGATGCTGATTGAATAGTATGGTTTCTTACACCGGTGTGCCTTAGAATGGTCACAATGAAAGGCCACTCTAAAATGTGCAGTTAAATCACACAACACAATGCCACAGATGCCACAAGTTTTGAGGGGCGTGCGATTTGCTGACTGCAGGAATGTCAACCAGAGCTGTTACCTGTAAATTTAATGTTCATTTCACTACCATAAGGCATCTCTGATGTCTCTTCCAAGAATTTGTCAAAACATCTAACCATCCTCACAACTCCAGAACCACGTTTAATCACACTAGCCCCGGACCTCCACATCGGGTGACTCCACCTGCACGATGATCTGAGACCAGCCACCTGGACAGCTGATGCAACAGTTGCTTTTGACAGAAACCGTCTCAGGGAAGCTCATCTACATGCTCGTCATCTTAAGCAGGGTCTTGGCCTGACTGCGGTTTGTTGTCGTAGCTAAAGTGAGTGGGCAATTGCTCACCTTTGATGGCGTCTGGCACTTTGGAGAAGTGTTCTCATCACAGATGACTCCCAGTTTACACTGTACCCGGCAGATGGCTGACAATGTGTATGGCATTATGTGGGCGAGCTGTTTGCTGATGTCAGTGTTGTGAAGTGTGGCACATGGTGGTATGGGGGTTATGATATAGGCTGGCATAAGCTACTAACCACAAACACAGGTGCATTTTACTGATGGTAGTTTGAATACACAGATGTACCATGACTAGATCCTGAGACCCACTGTCATACCATTTATGTGCCTCCATGACGTCATGTTGCAGCATGATAACTCACAGACCAATGTTTCAAGGATCTGTGCACCATTCCTGGAAGCTGAAAACATCCCAATTCTAGCATGTAAACTTAACAAAAATGTAACCAAGTCGCAACTACTCAGGCTGTAAAATGAAGCCAACATGGAAGTGCCGAAAACTGCAGAACGGCCTCTTGAGGCTGGCCTCCAGAGTTAGTCGATCCCCATAGACCCCCATTTTAAAATGCCCAACTTTGCATCAGAAATAAACATGTTTACAGCCTGGTACACAAACAGTTTTGGTCTCTATAGCTGATTTCCCATTTCATGACAACTGTATGTGGGGTTTATCCATTTTCTAACTCACCAGTTACATTTTATTAATGTTTAAAGTTATCCAGAGCTCCAGCCTCTTGCCCAAATATGGTCAGTATTGGCTCCAAAAAAACAAGATGGCGACAGTCGAAGTATGCCAGTAACACAGCGACAACCTGATAAACTCTGAGAAGGAGATATGTTGCACTGCACTGGTCATGTGCAATCCTGACAAATCCCCTCTTTTTTCAAGGTAAAACTGCACATTTTCGAGTGGCCTTTTACTGTGACCATCCCAAGGCACACCCACGTAACAACCGTGCTGTTTAATCAGCATCTTCATATGCCACACCTGTCAGGTGGATAGATCATCATGGCAAAGGTGCAAGTGCTCACTTTATATGCCACACCTGTCAGTTGGATAGATCATTGTGGCAAAGGTGGAAGTGCTCACTAAAAAAGATTATGACAACTTTGTGAAGTAAATTTGAGAGAAATACGCCTTATGTGTGCATGGAAAAGAGTCTTCGATATTTTTACTAATAACAGATGGGTGTAAAACAACTGTTACATTTATATGTGTTCAGTATTAAAAAAAAAAAGCAGCTGTGGTGTATAGGAAGCTCGTCCTCGGGCCAGTAGACTGGTCAAATGGTTAAAAGCTGATTGGTTTTGTTGTATCAGTGCATGTTTCGTTGTTTTTTGGTGTATGCATTCCACTTAAATTACTTGTACTAAAATATTCCATACACATAAAACTGTCATATCTCTGTCACTGCGTTATCTTTGGTTTGTTGTGTTTCATATGTTTGTCACGTCTTTGAATCATACATGACAGGAGCATCATATGTCACTCTAAAGCATAATGGCTCTGTATGTGTGCAGGAGTGTTGGTATCTCCTGTATTAAGGGGGAAAAAAAACAAGTTCTGTTTGCTCAATTTAATGCTTGACTACTCCATAATCTTCAGTATGTCAGGGAGAGCGAGTGGGAGAAAAGTGCCGGTTATTATCTGTGAGAGAAAGGCCACGACATGGGCCATCCAATACCAGCAGCCATTTAGGTTACGACAAAATATGTTTTATGTGGTGTCACCATTTTTCCACACATCTTCCACAACTGTATATATATATATATATATCTACTGTTGTCCAAGTTGTACCAAAAATGTTATGCTGAAATGTTAATGCCTGGAGTAACATCCCAGCTTTTACTCAATTCCTGAAAGGGTTATATTGGAGAAATCAAGTTTAAGCAATGATGATATAAGACAGAAAAAAAATACTGTAACTACATAAAGGGCCAACAATGCATGTCTTATTGGTTGTATCATTTAATATTTCCTATCAATCTACTGTTCAATTTACTGTAGGAGTGTAAAGACACAGATTGAATTCTACAGTACGTCCGTATTTCCTTCAGTACATCATCTTCAGTTCAAGCACAGGAAGGAAGTCCTACATTATTAACAAAATGCAAACAGGAACTACTTCCTGTTGCCCTTTAATGAGTACCAGGTTTATAATGCATGCCTTTACTTCTGGGTTTTCTTTGTACAGTGTGGGCATGAAGTTGTTTGTGTGTATTGTGTATAGTGCAAAGCAAAGAGCATGACTTGCAGGATGGTTTGGTTCCCATACTGTATGCAGTTTTGTTCTGTGACTGATTGTTGGTCAGTATTTTTCTTTCTTTGTTAAATTCGAGTTAAACTTGTGATAAATAGGTGTGATATATAAATTATTAATTAAAATTTGACTATTACCCCCTCCCTGGGGCTTCAAGAGATTACTCTCCTACATAAATTCAATAATTTGTGAGTTACTTTTTATCTAATTATTCATAAATTGCACTCTCATCGCAGCACATTGCCCCAGATGCTGCTCTCTCAGCCAAGTTTGCCTTCTCTGCAGCTTCTTTGCTTGCACACACTTTGAGCGCCGTTATCTGACATGGCAAGGACTCCCACGTAATCTCATCCTAGCCTAATGCTGACGCAAGCTTGCCCAACCAATCGAAGCACACATTACGAGACAAAACGACTTAGGCTGCTCACTCCGAGACAACTTGCTAACACTAACTTGTGGTTGCTATGGCACCGGCCTATCATAGGGCCTGGGGCTAAACCAAAGAGTTGTATATAATCCTTCCTATGATCCCAGTCTGTTTCTCTGGGCAACAAGCCTCCTGAGATGATTTATGTATCTGTCTCTGCCGGAGTCTGCAGAATCTTGCTGGAGGTAGTGAAGGAGAGCGCAGGAAAGATTGAGAAAAGAAATTAAGTTTAATCACAAATGTGGTTTTTTTTTTCTTCCCTTAATTTTCTTAAATCGTAACCTTCTGCCTAGAGGAGAAGAGAAAGGATGCGAGACAAAAGAGGATTAATCTTAAAAGTATGTTCCCCTCTTGCTTATATCTCTGTTAAACAACCCATTGAGAAATAAAACATCACTTTTCTACCCAGAACAACATTTATGTAACCTTTTCAGTTATTATAGCAACCTCAAAAAATTATTTGACAGTTGGCTGATTTTGCTGGATTCATCAGTATCAGTTTCTAAGCCAAGCTGTTTCTTTTCTATTGCTCACAAAGCTCCATAACTTTTTATCTGACCACCTCAAGGACAACTCACATGGACACACATTGTCCTGCACAAGGGCAATATATCCAAATCCCTTTGTGTTCTGCTGCTTAGTAACTTTGCTATCCCTTGCATAGGGATTCTAAATCGCCTCTAATAGTCTTATGTTTGCTCCCAAAGGACACTGGTGTGCTATTTGAGTATCTGAAGCGCCCTGCGCGGTGCTATGTTAGTACCTAAGCTTTTGAAAAACCATGGGGAAAGCCTGGTGATAAACAATGACCTAGGCCGGGCTTCCAGAGGCTTCTCGTGGCTCAGTTGTGGAAAATAGCTGTTGATACACTATTGAGACACCTCACATCCTTAGACATACAAACACACACACACACACACACACACACACACACACACACACACACACACACACACACACACACACACACACCACTTGACACTGAAGCGCAGGAGGGGCTAGTACTAGATTTTTGAGCTCAGCAAATTCATTAGAGGTAATCCACATTTAATGTACTATATTGTAAAATTGAGGAGACACAGACTGCTTTAACAGGTGTTGAGTACCCTGACTGGGTTGTCGGAGGTGTATGTTGGTGTGTACGAGAGAGAGATAGCCTGCAGACACAGTGGTTAAGAGGAGGAAGGGAACACACATCCGCACAGCTTCACACACATATGTGGATTCATGCCCACAAAGCTAAATCGTATTCCCTGAAGTAACATTTACACTCTCTTTTCAACGCCATACATAATATACTACAGTCTATTTAGCTGTATCTTGGAGCCAGTAAGCAGACAAATTAAAATAAATGACTATTTCAGTATTTACTCCCACTCTCCCCCTTGAATCCTCCCCCTCTTTCCCACTGCTCCAAACCAAACTCACAGTAGAGCATCTTTCAGATTAAAACACTGCATGAAAGAAAAAAAAAACCCTCTAATTCTCGTGTGTTTGCAAAGGCAGCTTTGGTAAGGTGGTTGCCAGATTTATGATTACAGTTGCCAGGTGTCTGGATTAACAAGTGGAAACAAGTGGATCAGTAGTGGGGGAGAGAACAAAAAACAATATTGCTCATTACAATGTAGTTTTACTTGCTCAGCTGTAGGGAATCAACAATATATAACTGCTGTAAAGGAAAGACGGGGTTAATAATAGTGCATTATTTTAAGTGTTTCATTTGAGTGCATCCCCTTCATTTACATTTTACTTTACTGAATATGACAAGGGGAACCCATAGTTCTTCCAAAAAAAGATCTGTATGGTGTGCATGCTGTTTGTACCGGCCTCACTTGCTGTCCATACACAGCCAATCTAAACATCTAAACCAACAGGCACCGAGAGATAAGAGACATTGTAAAATACATCAGACATAAAGAGAAGCACAGCTGAGCTTACTTATGTTACAGTAAACACGCAGCACAGAATATTTATGCCAAACCAGACTTTGCTATTTTTACCAGCAGGGAAGTACAGCTATTTCAGGTAAATAATGGCAGGCATGGCAGTGGAAACGCACAGCATGAAAACACAGCATTGGCACAGGGTATTTAAAGATGTCTATAAATATCTGATCAGCTATTGCTGTCAGCTCAAGGTGCTAACACTAAGGCAACTGAAGGTGTATCATACAATAAGATGCATTCATCATTTTCACCCTTTCAATTCAATTCACTTCAACTCAATTCAATTTTATTTATAAAGCAAGAAAACACTCTCCCTGCCAAAAAAGGCCCTGATCACACAGAAAGTGTCTAAGTAGCTGGAGGCAGCATGTTTCTGCACTCTACTCTTCTGAACTACTCAAGTTGAAAAGACTTCAACTTAGAGTAGAGAAGCGGCCCAACTCGTCTCTTTTTCGTCATCTTTTCTTCCCATTGTCCAAAGTTCACAGCTGGTAAACAGTGGAGGAGAAACTGGAGGAAGTGGTTGTAATAAGGCACAGCGATAGATAGCAGGTTGTCAAACTGCCCCGGAGTCATCCTTGAATATGCCTGGAAATGGCCATCATGGAGGAGAAGCTCTTGGACCAACTGGTGGTACTCCCCATGATCCACCCTCTTTTTTAGACTCTCATGTACCCACATTGATCTCATTTCCCTGTGCCCAAAATTTTGCTGACAGCCTCTCACCCTCAACCAGAGCTACAGCAAATACCCTCTGCCCGATCATGGTAGAAACCTCAGGAAGAGCAGCTGAAGAGGGATCGCTCTTCCTGATAATAAGATAGATAATAAGCATAATCAAATAGGCTACTCAACAACTGGGAGAAAAGATGGGAAAGGACGAACTCAGAGGGGCTACGTTGTTGGGCGGAGCCAGACATACACATTCAGGGCTCACTCCAAACTTTGGTTGGTCCAGGTGCACACTCCTCCAGGGCGATTTTTCCTCCCTTTTACAACAGCTATATGCACTATTTTTCAAGCCATTTGAGACACTAGAAAGCCAGTACATCATTTGGGAAAACATAATAGTTGCCAAGAAAAAAGAAATCATCCTGTAGAGCCAACATCCTTTTTTGTATCTAATTGTTCTCCAACTGTCTTCATCATCCTAAAACTGTAACACAACAAATGATGCGGCTGATTAATTTTTACTCCTGCCACATAAAACAGGGCAAAAACAGACTGGTGGTACTATTTTTAAATGACATAACATAGTCAGTGTAGGAATTCGGTGTAAACAGCATTACTAATCTTGAATCAATTTTGGTTATACCATGCTGGAGTAGAGTTCAGAGAATGGAGTTTTTTTCTATTCTGCAACATTTGAGTCAATTCCAATATAACCTGGGTTGCTCTAATTGCAAATAAATGTGGTCTTCAATACTCTGAATTTAATATTAGGCTATCAGAAGATCATCAGCAGAAGAAGTCAGGTAAACAGTATTGGCATATATTATTATCTGAGCAACACAACGCTGAAGGTATTTAAAAAACCCCAAAAGATTAGTGATTTTTGAGAAAACATTCAAGGCTGGAGCCCCAAAGCAACCCCCGCTCCGCCTCTAGTGTACACACTAGAGACATCCATCACAGCAGACATTTTTGCTCATTAAAGCAAGAAAAGCACAGGTCTAATGAAATTATAATAGCTTCATGCACTTAGGTGCTTCAATTCGAGGACCCTGGTATTGTGCATGATAGCTCACTGGTATAGCTTACTCTGAGACTTACAGAGCTATCATTGCTTTTCCTGCTTTGACAGCTCAGATAGAAAATAGAGAAGGTTGCTATAACCACACTACCATCAGATGTTATTTATTACCGAACTAAATACAGTCCATAACACTGATCTCTCAGTGCACAATGTACCTGTACACTTTAAGATCCCTGTTCAGATAAAACCATATATATATATATATATATATATATATTCTCCCAGAGTTCTATAGTGTAGGTGTGTTTCAACAACAAAAATCAAGGATAAATGTGTTTCCTTCCACCACACAGACCCACCCCGAGGCAAAACTAGCTCCTCAATGCCAGTTGGAGAAATGCATGATTGATAAGTACACACACTGCATCCTCTTACTTAAACTTGCGGGGAGAAATCAATGTGTCTCAGCTGCTTTGAATGGAGCTTTTCACGTTCCTATGGATCAACACCTAACACTCAATTACAATGTTCAATTTGATTGATAAAAAAAAAGACGTAATCTGTACCAATTATGTGCTGCGCACAAAAACATTGCGTCTTAGCAGACACCAATCTGATGGCAATTACTTTCGAAATGCACTAACACAGTCAGTGATTGAAAAGATGTGAGTGAACATGAAAGGCTGTATAATATGTGATCAAATTAAATGAGCCCTTATGCAATAAGATGAGTAAACAAGCACAACGGCTTGCATTTGTTGTTTTTGTTTTGCCTCATAACGCCACATTAAGACGTCAAAGAAAATCATAGTCATAGAAACGAACCCTCCATTGCCTCCGAGTTTCCTCAATGCTGTCAATTCAAAGAGTATGTATGTGTGCACTTATCTGTGTAAGCACCCATATGTGTGCTTGTTTATCTCTTTTGAATGATGCTCTGCCTGTCAGGCTATATGATCATCGACACAAAAAACACTCAACTTAAAGCTCTCCGAGATGAAATGCTCAGTATTTCACTGAGTCAACTCTGCTCCTCTCTGTATCTTAAATTCAGTCTCTCGCCAACTGTTTACTCCTTGGTTTGTCCCTTTTGTTTTTGTCTTTCTGAATCACTCAATTGAAAGAGAAATGTATGGCTTAGGAAGGCTTGCAGAGATTAAAGTTTATCACAAATAGTCTGCGAGGCATGTTGTTTATTCTTTAAACACATATCCATATTCTTATACTCACACACTCTGCCTAGTGTGTTTTAACAACAGTCTTAAATCTTTGCGATTCAGCTGAAAAGAGAGGGAATCCTGCTGCTATTTGTTTTCATATAACTGCAGTAATCCAAGACGACTTAGTGTAGGTCCATATTCCTTTTTCCATGTTTATTGTGAATGACAACAGTCTAACTTGATCACCTCTATCAATACAAATTCTAGTTTTGCTGAGCCAGATCATTCAGGTCAATACACTTTTGTGGTCCCTTAAAGGTCCAGTGTGTATGATTCAGGGGGATTTGTGGGCAGAAATGGAGTACTATACAGTAAGTATATTTTCTTTCGTGTATAACTGCCTGAAAATAAGAATTGTCTTGTGTTACCTTAGAATGAGCCATTTATATCTACATAGGGAGCAGGTTCTTGTTCACAGAGTCCGCCATGTTGCGCCGCCATTTTTATACAGCAGTCCAGAACGAACGCACCAAACACTGGCTCTAGATAGGGCCATATGCGTCTTTGCATCAGCCACCGTGGTTACCAGACCCTCCACAATGAGCCAAACAGCATCGGATAAACACTGATTTTTAATGTAAAACTCCTTTATGCCATGTTTTTACTGGTTTAAATCACCAGTTCCGTTTATTTTGGAGAGAGACATCTGCGGATAATTCAGCTCCCAGTAAAAACCTCCTGAACACTGAACATTGAAGGAACTCCAACTGGGAGTTCATGCTTCGCAAACTGGAGATGTTTCAGCTGGTTGTAATTTGCAATCCTTACCACTAGATGCCACTAAATCATACACACTACTCCTTTAAATATGCCATCATTTTGATGTTGTGCTGACGCCACGCAACACAGCTGTGTTCTTTCATGTACAGAGTCGGGTGAACTGTCTTGGCAAATGTAGCGAACATATGTGAAGGCACATCAGCCATGGCATGTCATGTAAAATGTTGATCACGTATCTTGTCCATGTGCCAACAGGAGTTAAAATATATCTCCTATATGTAATTGGATGACTGGTGCCACCAAATTAAAGCCTGATTACAAAAAGAATCCTACATCAGTGCCGCTGGAATTAGTTGCTCTAGGTACATTTTAATTAATTAGTTACAGCTTTATTAGGATCAGACTAAATCTGATAAAACACATATATAGTTACCTTCGAAATTAATTTGATATCATAAGCATATAGAATAGATAAACATATTGGATGCTGCTGCCAAACCCGATTCAGAGTCTTGAGGAACAGGGTGTCTTGACACCTATGCAGCAGTCAAATGCATGATGAGTTTATGGCAGTGTTAAAGGTTCATCACTGTTGGGAATAAACCTCAAAACCTAAAGTTTAAAGGAAACCTGTTCAAAAGTGTTTTGTTTTTTTTCTCCTTCCCTTAAGTCTTTGGCAACATGCAGCCACTCCCCGCATAAAAGCGGAGACCTGCTGAGAGTGTAGGCGAGCTGACTCACAGGCAGGAAAGTAATTTAGAAAACACTTTCTACATACCATAAAACTTTGCAGAAATGCACAGTTTCAAAAGACAGTGATTATTAGTTTGGTAAAAAATGTGAAATGATACAGGTGATTTGTATTTAGAAGAAAGTAGACATGTACAATGATGGAGGATGTGTTGCTGTGCTGTGTTGTCGGAAAAAAACAGTTTTTAAGTGCCACAGACACACATAAGTATGATGCTTTGTTCTGTGTATGGTTTTTCATGTCTCTGCATATTTAGATCAACAATACAGCCTTTGATTTGTCCATTGTGTTGCCATTGAGAAAATCTGCAGCCCATCATCATTCATTTCAGATATTGTTTGTGTCATAATACTTAAATGCTACTCATTCTCAACTCTTTACTGAAGGTCGATAGACGAAACCTCATCGCTACGTCTCAGGTGTCAAAGAGTAGATATAGTCCTAGTATAACCTCCAGTACAGTTCTGGAATTGTTGATGACTACACCCTTGATTTAACATGTATAATGTGTCTGTGTGTTTGTGATGGTGTGTCTGTTCTCAGGGTGGAGGAATGCAGATGTACGGCTACATGAAACTAGCAAACACAGAGCGGCTTACAATCCTATATTTAGATTAAACAGAAGCAGAACCAAAGTCCCGTCTTCAAGCTGAGGCAGGTTGACTCATCCTACTACCAGATCGTCTGAAAGTACAGTTCACAACCTGTATCTACCCACTGCACTACCTGTCTCTCCTAATGTTTCCTGGTTGTTGCTCTCTGCAAGGCACTTTGCACACTGCCAACCAATGACTCATAAGCTTCAGCACAGCAACTTTAATGCACATAGTCTTATGCACACACTCTTGTATACACACAGACACTAAGGCGGAGAAAAAAAAAAATAGATGAATAAACTCAGACAGGTACACCACACTCATACACACAGACACACACTCACACAATCACACCACAACATGTGGGTTTCACATAAAAATCCAAGCACCTCCTGTGCCACCTTAACCCAGATTGTTTATTTGGCTGCACAGCTTAGTCAACCATGCCAGGATTTTTCCAACAGGCGGTACACAGGTGCATCAGTTGATGGGTTTCGATTTGCAAAACAAGGCAACTTTAATTGCAATTTCACTGCCCTGTCATGATGTGCTGGTGTCTCAAAGAAGAGATCCTTGAATTCAAAACAGCTGGCTGCACAATCAGTGATTAAGATTCTAATTTTACAAGCACGTGTATTTGGGGAATTGTAAGAACATTGGCTACTAGGCTTGAGACAACACATCGAATACAAGTGGCCACTACTCCATCTACAGCTCAGCGACGTGAGGGAACAGACTGCTAAAAGAAAAAAAAAAAAAAATCAACAATTAATTCAACAGGCGGTCAGTCAGGTATGTAAAAGAAAAAAGAAAATTAATTTACCTTTAACAGCAAGTCTTAAGTTAAGTCACTCATCTGACTATGTTGCAAATAAACATGCAAGTCTTCTAGGTTTCTAATCATCGTGCTCCAATTACCAGCTGAGTTTTAATTTATGTACTAACAGCGTGAACACACAGTAAGAAACAGCAAGGTAATGTTATGTTCATAAGTGCAGTCAAATCAGGATTCTATTTGAATTAAGATAAATGAGCAGCTTTATAAAGGTTAGGAGTCACATCCTGTCAGTTCAGTCCTTCTATGTTTTCTTTAAGCAGCATGTTTCATAATGTTTCGAGTCCTGCAGACTAGTTTTTATAATTGCAGAAATTGACGTCTTTGATTATAGAAAGAATTGTGACTTCTCAATTCTTCGTCTTCTTCTTTTAATTATTGTTTTTAGTAGTAGTAGTAGTAGTTCAAATAAACACAAGAAATTTGTGCTCTAGAGAAAGGATCAGCACTCAGTGAATAACCTCCTAAGCCCTATGTTTAGCTATTATGGCAAGGCTTAACTATACAGACCAATGAGCAGTGATAACTAACATGTCTTTGGGGTCATCAGGTGGGAACCTGCTTTCACCAGTGTTACGTCTAGTGGATCTAGTGGTGGACAGTGATCTCTGACGTCCCAAAGACACTCCCCTAATGCCAGGTCTCACTTTTCCTCACACCAACCCAACAACCTCCTTTACCTTACATTACACATGGCTTTCTCAGCCCAAACAGCACTGCCACCTTCAAGAAACCCAGACTCCGTTTATGCAAGCTCCAGGTAGTGACCGTGCCAATACTACCTTTCCTAGCACATTCATCATACCATATTTAACATGCTACATATCTTAACTCCAATATAAGCTAAAGTTAAAGGAGATAGAGAAGCTCACAGGCTTTCTCAGCCCAAACAGCACTGCCACCTTCAACAAACCCAGTAGTAGTACTAGTAGTAGTCACATCATTGCCTTCTAGAAGATTTCTGAAAAGGAAATGCCATGGCATATGGAACTGTTGCTTTTGGACCATGATGCTGCACTGAGCATATTGGTGGCACCGTGCTGAAGGATTTCAGACATGGAGAGTGGAGAATTTTCAAATGTCTCAAACATTCTTCATGAATCTCAGTGAGCTACTGTGTCAAATGAAGAATACACAATATGTCACAATCCGTGCTTCGAGAAAGCAGAATAACAGGATGAAAATGCAATACTGGAACTGCACTGCATCATCTGATTTGTATCAACCCTCCACCCTCTACCCTCCCCGGGACTGGTACAAGCAATAATGTGGAAAGTGACAAAATTATGGAACAGGTATCGGCGGGGAAAAACAACAACAACAAAAAATCTTGTGTCACTTCACTGGCGCAAGGTCACTTCACTTCATCATAGCCAGCCTGAAATGATGAACCATAAAGAACAAGTTAAGGTTGAGAGCCCAGAATATAGCCATCTTTGTCTGTCTGCCTTAAAACAGATGTACAGAAGAAGCCTGTTTAAGGACTTTATTGTCAATCAGACTGTCAAGAATGAAAAACTGTAGTGCATACTTTTTATACCTGAGTGACTCTGATTGCATTGTCTGCCAGAATGATTGAATGACTGATTGGCTGGATGATGAGTTACTCTGGCTCTTTGACTCCATTGAGAGGTTATCCAGGATGTGCAATGTCGGGAGACAAATGTAGAAATTGTTCTAGTGGGGGAAAAAAAACAAAAACTTGTTGGAGTGTATTACTGATGACTTTTGACAAACTTGACAGAATCTGTTATGAATTAAAAGTGCCATTCAGAGTGTGAAGTGGTAGACATTTACTGTGGCTTTACTATCTTTTTCTTACAAACCAATGACAGCACTCTAAAATATGTCTAGACTTCTCAAAAGCATTATTGAGTTTGAAAAAAATCAAGTCTAAAGAAGTCGGTTTGGATTCTTAAAATTGTTCCTCATCCATCTTTCTCCTGCCTCTGTCTTTCCTACATTGTGCTTAATCATAACTCTGTTAAACTCTCGAAGCCTCATTATGATTTTGATGAATGGGCTTAAACAGTTCGAAGGGAAGTCACCTTGATGTCAAACCAACAGTTCAATGAGATATAACAAGATCCATAAAATTTAATTTCAGTTTAAATGCATTTTAAAGCAGTAACTTTATGATGTTTCGACCTATTACACTATTTTAGCAATGCTAAAAGTAGTCAGTTCATAGATCATGCTGCCAGTGCTCCACCAATCAAGTTCACCCTGTCCCCAAGATGCAGCCATGAAGTGGGATTTATACTTGTGCACCATATACACCATAGCCTACACACGTGGCCATTGTGAGCATTTATACTTGTGCAGTGGTTTGTCTGTGTCGCTCTGCAGTTACACCTACAAAACACTAGTCGGCAACGAGGTTTCTGTGAAGTGCTGTATACTTTAGTTGATTCAAAGCACACATTAAACATGGCCTATTAGCGTCAACTTCAAATTCAAGTACAAATACAACACGCTAATGTTGTTAGTAAAAGCCGATGGCATTTTACATTGTATAAATTAGCGAAGCAGCTAACAGACTTTTCCTCCACTCATATGAAGCAAAGGACAACAGCAACATTTAACAAAGATAAAGTTATAAAATCACGCTCCATTACAACTCACAAGGTTCACCAACAAAACAACTGTCTCATACCAAACATGTTGTCCAAACAAATATATCATGCTAATGTTATTAGCGCAAGCCTATGCCATTTTACATTGTATAAATTAGCCTAGCGGCAAGTGGAGATTTCCTCTACTCATTTGAAGCCAGGATAAATCACACACAAGACTTAAAATGCTATTTTGTGGAGGCTTTATTGTCTTCACAATTTATTGTTTCTTAGCTGTGAGATGAAAGTAAATAAAAGCTTCGTTTCCACTGAGGGAAATAGACAGAAGGTCTGTGTCGCCGTGACATGTAGTTACATTTCTGGGGAGGTGCACGTCAGGCTATGGCGTATGATACTGCATGAGCTCTGTGTCGACACAGAGCCTACACCAAAGGTACAGCGTCGATTCAATGCAGAAATATAAATCCCTCTACCTCTAAAGGCAAGTTCTTCTAAGTTTTAAGAAAACCAAGCGAATCTTTCACAGGGCTTTGGTATAAATGTCAGCTATATCATCAGACAGAGCTCACTTCACACCGTGGGTGAGAAACTGCAGTGACAAAAGTTCACAAACCTTCACAGACAGTATACAGTTTGTAGAAAGATTTTTTTTTGCTATGTTTCACGGTTTTTCCCCACAGCATTGGTTTCAAGCTGCTGCAGCAACTTGTGTACATCTTACCAACATTCATGGCAGGACAGCTGCTGCACAGTAACGATGTGGTCTACTCAGCTCTCCCCTGAGAAACACCAGCCCTATGCTTAACAGTTCCACTTGGACACAGACTGAAAAAAATGCTAATCTGCTCAGCCCTGTGTAGGAAGAGGAGTACAGGAAGAGAAGAAGTGGCGAGCAATAAAAAAGGGAAAAGGCAATGAAAAATAAATAGAAAGAAAAAAGAAAGAGTATTGAAAATCTTAGGGCACTGCATTTATTTAGCCCCACGAAAGCATTTGTCTTCTTAAGGTATTTGCTCTAAAAGAAAAATATTTATAGTACAAATGTGGCTGG
The DNA here is from genome assembly GCA_035609425.1 of Epinephelus awoara. NCBI lineage: Eukaryota > Metazoa > Chordata > Actinopteri > Perciformes > Serranidae > Epinephelus > Epinephelus awoara. Next base: position 18,313,868 of record CM069302.1, read on the forward strand.
TCCTTCCTGTAGTCAGTGGCGGTCAGTCTCTGTTTTACTTTGTTTTAAAGTATAAACTTTAACCCCCTTAGGAGGATGCACAACAAGCCATACTGCTACACAAAACTGAAATTTGAATAATATGCAAGTATGCACTTCAGGTGTGTGTGTGTACGTTTCGGTGTGTTTCCGGGTGTAAGTCCCTGATCGCTAATTCATTCTCCTGTTTCCTCTATCTTGTCTCTAAATCAACAGACTGGCATGGAACATCACATTTCCTCATCTGCATATGCCAATTATTCTCGCTAAACAATCGTATTCATGTGTGTATGCGCAAATCGTGTATGTGTGTGTGTCTGAATGTCCCTGCAGGGTCTTGTGTTTCTCCTGCTTCCCTATCTATTATTTAAGGGATCATACAATATTTATCTGAGGTTTGTCTCTCCAGTACCAACCACAGACTGTCAGTGAGTTCCCCTGGTAGTGTGTGGTTGCCATCGGGTCCCCTGGTGCTTCTTGACAACTCTGCTAACTCGTTGTCATTTCAACAGGTTTTCGCACAAGTCAAATCGGGACAAACTTTAGTTAATGAGCTGAAGAATAAATTTAGTCACTAATATAAAATCACTCTATTTGATGTTTTTGACTCAGGGTCATATTCCTCTAATGACTGGTCATCACCTGGAGTCGAAATTAGAAGCAGCCCAGTAGCAAGAGCGCTGGTGCTATATGTTTCTGGAAACCACAAATACGAGACATTTGTGTGTTTCAGACACACCAATGATTTTAAAGTGATTTAGTTGATGAGCTGACTTTTTTCTCGCAAGCTGGACATGAAGGTGGATGGCATGCCTAATAGACGAGACCCCTGCCAAGCTGCAGACCAATGTTTGCAACCAACAAACAACAAAACTGGTGTCATACTGTTCCTAGCCACCTTTTAGCCACCAAGTGTGGGTGGTTTTCAGGGGCTCGTTGCTGTGAATCCAGCGGCTTTTTAGCCTCCAAATGTCTCGCTGTGTTTTTTACAGAGACATCACTGCATTTCTAGCTTGAATTGTGCCACCAAAATCAGGTATTTTAAGCCAAAACATGATCTTTTCCTCACCTAAGCAAGTGGTTTTTGTACATAAACAACCACACATTCACATAATTTACATAAAATGTAACGGTCTAACCCACTACGTAACGTACAAATGTAACATTAGTGTTTTGCAGAAACAATCAATAACATTTCTGTTGGAAATTTGATTGGAAACAAAGGAAGGAAGAATCAGATTAAGGATCAAATACAGTTTACAACTGAATAGCAAAACTTGCCTGGCATGAGATCTGAGCCACACAAAGTAGCCAAATTTAGCAAGTTCAGGTTTTAAGCGTGCTTTCACACCTGCCCTCTTTGGTTTGGTTCAATCAAACTTAAGTCCGTTTGCCAGTTCGGTTTGTTTGGGCAGGTGTGAACACAGCACTTGCACTCAAGTGCACAGAAAAACAACCGGACCAAGACCTTCTTGAAGAGGTGGTCTCAGCCCGGTTACAAACAAACTCTGGTGCGGTTCATTTGTGGTGAACACGAACCAACTCTCAAATTATGCAACTTTGTAATATAAGTAGTGCCTGATTCAGACCAAAGTAAGACAACTCTCGGTCTGAAAGCACCCTAACACACTAATGGCCAAAACTTTTGTCATAGCAAGGGAAAAAAATGTCTATGTAGTGAGGCATATTAAATTTTGTTTTTAAACAAGTATAAAGCATATCATTGCACTAATATCAGGAAGAAGAAAGAAAATCTTGAAGCAAGTATTTAGTATTATAACCTTCATGTCAGGTTTTAAGAAAATAAGATTTCAGGATCTCTTGTCATGCGGTCTGTTCTTAAACTGTCTCCAGTCTTTTGCCTACTTAATTCAACTGATGCCATATAATTTTATTAAACTGCCTCCCGCTTTCTTCTGTTCAACTTCTGCTCTTTTGAAATTTTGCCTTTATTGGACCATTAAATGTTGAGACAGAGGGATGATTTAGATAACAGCTTATCAACCAGCCAGGAACAAAATACAAAGCTTTGCTTGAGAAACTGAGAAATAATAAAAAAAAGAAAGAGCGAAAACACACAGTGTGCCAGAATTCACATTCGCAGGATTTCTCTCAAATTTACTCAAATGTGTGAATGATCACACACACATGCTTGCAGAGCACATATTAAGAGACGACACTACCCCGGTACAACAGCATTGTTTGAGGTAGTGCCAGTTCACACAGTTAACATGCTACCTTCAAGCTTAATTGCTCAATTAAATTAATGAGTTGGCTCCAGAAAGAGAAAAAGACATAAAACCATTACCATCATCCCCTCAGAAATTGTAATTATAGAACAATCTATGTCTCTTTCTCCCTCCCTGTGTGTCTCTCGCTGTCTCTTCTTGGAAGCCAGTCACTCTCTGGAAAACTGCAGTGGGTCATTTGGAACAAGTTGAGTTGAATTGTGCCTCAGGGAACACAATCTTGGAAAACTCTCAGATCCTTTAATTGGGACTTCATAAGTTTTTTCTCCCAACATACAACAGGGAATACAGGCCGGTTATTATAATGAAGAGTAATAAATGGAACAATTTCTCTGTCTCGTCGGTGTTGTGTTTGTGATTTCTTGTGCATGCTGTTATCACTGTATGTACGAGAACAGTCAAATACAAACACAAGATGCCCTCATATCTGAACTAATTAGTGAGCACATATTGGAGAATCACAGAAATAACTCTTGGAGCTGTGTCATGGAAATTAATTAAACTGTGTGCTTTTAGCTTTTTTAGTATATCCAAGAGAGACTTCATTATTTTTTTTAAAGCTCTCTCCTTTAGCAGGGTATGAACCAGATGACCTGTATTTTTGTAACATCATTCTAACTACGCACTGCTAACATAGCCTTGTTTTTAAACTTGATAGAAATGTAGAAGGATGTTCCAAGAGGCAATACATTTATTTGTGTTGAGAGATTTTACATGCTTGATCAGAAAGTAATTAAAATATATTTTTACACTGAAAAACCATGTCAAAAAAATGTGTGTGAAATGAGGCCAGAACTGTCCAGTAACAATGCCGGTGTAGTTTAAAGGCATGTTATGTTCAAATACCAGTAACAATCAAGCAAAACAACTGCTGTAGTCTGATAATGTAGATTGTTACAAATAGAAGATTTGAGAAATCAGTCAAATCCTGGATGCATAACAATTCTTGGTAAAAATCTGCCACTTATCCCACCACCACCCTTTATTTAAGGACCTGTAAGTGCCATTCAGAACATCTCTAAGCGTTGGTCCAAATCTGTTACACAGTTGCATAATTGAGAGTTGGTTCGTGTTCTCACGGCAACATTTACAAGCAGACCACATAAAATGCTTTGTGTGGGAAAGCTGCTTTTGATTGGTCAGAATTTCCATGTGGGAAGTATCCAGGAAGTAAACAGCGAAGAAGAGTACACTTGCAAGATAACTGTGACACTTTCTAATGTCACCATGGAGGGACAACTATGCAGGTTGATTAAAACGCTGGCTGGAACACGTTCTAACCACAAACAAACTGCACCAGAGTTCATTTGAAACTGGACTGAGACCACCTCTTCAAGAGGGTCTTGGTTGTTTTGGTGCACACCCAAGTGCACCTAACATGGAGCTGGCTGAGCTGGCGGCTAGCAGCTAATGGTGCTAACTAAAATAAACAGTGCTAACAACAGCAACTGTGCTGACAGGGCTAACAGTGTTAACCGTGTGGGGAACTGGAGGGTGCTATACTTCAGTGACAATGCCATCCCGATATCAGTGGTAACCACCATAAAAGCTCAGTGCAGAGTTGCAGCCAGTATCGAGCCAGAGGGATACACACACAGGGACTCACATGCACACGCCACTGCACCATCTACAGCAACAACAAACAGAAAAGCTTGTGTTACAACACATAGAGGTAGCATGACATCATTGTCTGCTAAAGACGCCATTTCTCTGCAATATCTCAACATAGGAAATGGTGGTCTAATGCTATAGTAGTGTTCTGAATGTCACAAACGGAAAGTTTAACTCTGGTCTTGGTTGTGTCATATCAAAGTATGCAAACAACCAACTTACAGGAAATCTCCTCTTCAAGTCATTTGCAGAGGAACTGTCCTCTATAAAGTCTATATGCTGCAGAGAGAATGAAATATTCCTAAACAAATCCACTTGGGAGTGAATATGGTTAAGAGTGGGATTTCTACCATGGGTACATCTGTATGCTTAACTTTCTGAAGTGGTTTGATACACAAGAGCCACTTCTGGGAGGGCTAAACAACAGTTCTATTCTAACAAATTCTTTATAGGCTTAGCTCTTCTTTTCAACTTTGTTGTCTTTGAAGTTGAGTGTTTGTAGTGCTCGCTTTGTAACAGCTGCCATTACACTGTAGAGGCATGTAATCTGGACCTGGGAGATAACATGAAAGTAGTTTAAATAAAGAAAAGAGAGAAAAATATAACAATGGTTGTTCTACCCCTCGGTCTCACGTACACAGACAGTTTAATCCCACACGTGCTCATGTGCGTGTGCTCATGCATGTCCCTCATGCCCTCTCGCCCCTAGAGTTTGCTGGACGAACACAAACAAACACAGGCCCCATGGTAGTTTTCTCATTAGCCAGTCTCTTAGTGTGTTGGTCATGCAATGTTCAAAGCCCCGCAGCTTGCAGACCGTTCAGTATGGTAAACATTGGTCATAGTACATCATAACACATGTTTATATTTGACTGCAGTGCCTGCATGTGTAAAATGATGAAACGAAGGAAAATATTAAATTGTCTGATAGAAACTGCGCAAAATAAGTTACTTCATTGTATAAATGTAAAAACTGGCCCGTTCAATTAGTGGTTAAACCAAAAAAAGAACAATGCTTCAGACTGAGTTTACATAATACATAACCCTGAATAACTTTGGAGGTCATTCGGAGTGCACATCCCCTCAAATATGCACTGACAACAATGTTATTTATTCCATCCTCTCACACATTACACATGGTTTGGCACATCAAGGCTGCTGTAAATGCATTCAACCACTGAAGCGCATTTTCTACATACAGTTTGGAGCAGTGTCTAAAATTGTAGTTGAATTTTCCCACACTTACGTGACAGTGTGATTATCTCACAAAATCACATTCTTGTATAACACTGGATTGTTGAGACGTGGGGATTTGTGACATGGAACAGGATGTGATGTTTCAGATGGTTTTCACACCACTTCAGTTTCAATTGGCATTTGGCTTGTAAACCCACAATATATACCTCAAAACCTCAGCACAGTCTGGTGTGGGTAAGACAGATAATTTAAGCATTTTGCATTAATGTAGTCAGAAAGGTAATGCCTTCTAAAAGCAAAGTCTTTATGCTGCTTTCTTCCTTTGAGTAAGTCAGCCGTAATTTGTCCTTTACAGAAACCTGCACAGCTTGACCTGAATATACTTCTCATCAACCCAACACTTTATTTAGCTGATTGTATATGACAAAACATGCACACATGCAAAAATATGCATCACCCCCCCCTCAGTAATTATATGCAACATATTTGTCTATTAGCACGACCCATATGGTGTATGGCTGCATGGAATTTGCAAACTCACGCACACACACAAAAAACACACCCATTTCTTCTTTTCTTCTGACCTGGGTTTAATTCACTAATTACTGTCCATATGGCCAAACACACACACACACACACACACACACACACACACACACACACACACACACACACACACACACACACACACACACACACACACACTATACAATAAGGACACTCACTACTTTGTATTCGTCATTATGTAAAACATCTCAGTCATGTAACATCTGGCCCTACACCTTATAACAGGTCTTTTGCCAGTGATCAAAGTGTGCGTACACAAGCGTGTGTGACATCATCATGATGACTTGAGGTCCCTTGGGAATTCGCTCTTTGAGTGGTGTGAATACTCATCCAACTTCTCAAATCTCTGGAGAGTTATACAATGACAACAAGCCTCATTTGTTAAACTAACTCATTTGTACGTAGAAAACGGTCAGTATATGTCACGGAAACATTTTAAATGCAAATTAGACAGCAGGGAGTTATTACAGTCATTTGGCACCAATGTGCTGCATGTATATCAAATGAGATTTTGGCTAGCATTTCAGTGTCAGTTTACCTGCTGAGAAATTGATAAATGGGCCCCAGTGATGTTTGAGCTATATGTCTCAGGGGCCACCTGGGATGAGGCATTCGTCATTTTGGAAATTACGGTAAAATGTGTGACAAAGGTTAGCTCTCTCCTTCCATTTACCGATGATGGGGTTTGTGCGAGTGTACACACCAGTCAGGTTCAATATTCATGCCTGTGCTTGCGTGCCTTTGCAAGATAATATGTGTGTGTGTGTGTCCAGATGGTCCTATCCTGCTCCTGTCTTGAAGCAGCAGCCCAATGGCCTCATCCAGACTAATCCTAGCATAACAAAAACCCCTCTCTATTTTTAAAGGCAGACATGGCAGCATGGGAGAATAATTGGGAACAGTTGTAATCCTTAAATGAATAAATCCGGCAGATGTGTTATTCAAAGGAAAATACAAGAGTTTCGGGAACATCGCATCTCTGTCTGACTCACTGGTTATTTAAAAGAACAGCTCGGGACAGGCTTTGTTAAAGAAGTACAGTGGAAAGGTTGCAGGATTACAATAATGGATAAAGTGGTTAGTTCAGTGCAGTCAGTAGGTTGGACAGGAAGTTGTCGGTATACAAAGAGAAATGTCCCAGCACAGAGGTGTTTCTGAAAACAGGGGAGTATGGTATGTCATTTTCGGGTGGATGGCTGAGCTGGTACAATCTGGCTCATCATTCAGAACAACATAGTTTTATGATCGCCTTTTTGTTGCTTTGTCATTAAGCAGTCTGGCTGGAGTGTTAAATATAACTCATGTATAGTTATGGTTATCACTTTGGGATGTATTAACTCTTGAGCATAAAACAATAAACTATAATGTAGCTGTCCTTCAGATTACTGTCTCCAGTCTGGACCATATAACACATGCAGGGACATCAGCTGTATTCAGAGTTTTACAAAGAAAGAAGTGCACTTTATGAACACTGACAATTAACAGAATATTACGTGTTTGTGATGCACAAGAAGTGATTATGAACTCAAATTGATCCATCGCTTAGTCCCGCCCCCAGACACAGACTGGCCAATTATAATGTAGCATCGGGCAAGCTAAGACCAGGGTCCGACAACAACACGTTGGCTCCATTGACTCTAATGCAATCGTGTCAGATTTCTTTCATTTTCAGGCTGGTTTGTGGATTTGGAGCTAAATGTCGTGCCAGACCCTGAAAAGTGTAGGGTTAGCTAGCTAGCTACTGAAGATATAGCCTGCTGAATGTATACACGTGCTGCTTTGCTTTGTAATGATTGTAACAGTGGAAAAAAAGGCCGAACCTGCTGTACAGGAACCAGTGAAGGGAAGCCAAACACTGTCATCTGCACACACTGCGATGCCACACAGCTGGTTCAATATCAGCAAAGTCTCCCTTTATATTCATTGTCTTGTGTGGCGATCAGCAGTGATGTGGTGGTTCACTTTTACACTGTGATCTGTAGCCTATAGTTTGGCTTTAGCTTCTAACTATCTTTGTCTTTTTAACCTGTTGTTGCTGCTGAGTCAGTTTGACATCCTGGATATATCCTTCAAACACACACTGTAGACCCCTCTGTCTGCTTCTCTCTGGAGTCACTCTTTCATTTTTCCAAAAACATGATAATATTTCCTCAGGGAGTGTATTTAGTTACTGTGTGGGCTCCATGCCTACTGTGACAGCTTGTCAGACCATCATGAAGGCTTAGCAAAAGGTCAATTCATGATTGAATTCTATATTTTTGCTATGAATACATCATGCATTATATTGTGGAGTCGCTGGGTTACTCCAGGTTCAATAAATGCAGAATGCCCTTACAAAACTTTAGAATAGCATGATGTACACCAGTAACTTCTCAAGTGAGAATAATCATCCGAATAAAAGAAAAAAAAAACACTCCACCATTGCTCAGTGTGATGAGTCCTTGACACACAGACAGTTGCATATACAGTGTATGCACACAAACAGACAGACACATTCACGCCGCCCTGGTCCTGCATAAGTAAACAAAACAAAAGCAATTACTTGTATTAAAACTAGGCCTGTGCAAACACACACACACGAGCTCAACAACTCCGATATATTTGTTTGTGCATACAGTATGTATGTTTATATATATATGAGAACATAGAAAAATCTGTTTACAAGTCATGCACCACAAATGCTACACAGTTGAAGTGATGCGTATGCAACTTGCCAGATGGCATCACTGTTTTTCCAACATGGCAGCCGTACTGCTGAGCAGTCAGCCAAATCTGCCACAGCTTTGACCATACAGAACACACTGTTCCAACAGACACACACGCTCACAAGCAGAAAAACTAAAATACTTAAGAATGCACACAAATCCACACAAAAATATATGAAACTACACAAAGTTATATTTTTTAAAACAGCGCTCATAATTGATGATATAATTTTGGCCAACAAACGATAAGTAAAGTGATCATGGCAATGCCTCTGTATCAAAATGCCACTTGAGGAAAGACAGAATTGGTTCCTCATCTTGGAAAAGAGTCAGATGATATCTCTTGTGTTGTGTGACATGTTGGATAATGTTTTGTTTTTGGCTTTAGGGGCTGCTGGATTCCGAAACAGGAAAGAGAACAATACCCTCAGAGATGCACACAGGCAAACACACATGCAGGCATGGATAGCCACACGCACACTCTTCAGCACACACTTATGCTCTGGCCTTACATCCCCTTACACCCTCCTGTGCCCTCCTCACAGTTTTGAAATAGCCTTGCAGTAGCTAGTAGATGTCGCTGCACATAAAATGACAGTGACATCTCCAAAGGCAAGAGCTGACTTTTCCATGCTGAGAGAGCAGTTTTAGTTTCTCTGGACTCAACACACGCATACACACAAACAAGCAGAAAAAAGACACATGGTCCGATTGGGTGGCCGTGTCATCAATAGGGCATGAGTCTCTCTGGGGGATTTCAATGATATATCCGCTACAGAGCGGACACAAACAGGTCAAGTTTAAAGTTTGAATACAGTTGGGTGTGGGTTTTTTTTCCCTGAAGCATGACCTGATGATAAAGTGACATTTAGATGCCAGGTAAACAATTGTTCCTGGTCCAGCTTGGACCAAACGGTAATCAAGGTCTGTTTGCCCAAGTTGGAGGTCATGTCCATAAGTTTCTATAGTAGAACATTTCACAGTGCATTATCAGAGTCATACCATGGCTACTTAAGAACAGGATAAACAAGTTTGTAGTCAATTTAAAAGTGTATGACTGGGTTCAACGATGAGAAAAAAAGTCCAGAGGAATATAGGTGGACATAATGGCAGAAATAAAATTCAATATAATTAGTATGTTTTCTTTAGTATAAAATCACCTTACAATAAGAATTGTTGTGTTGTTACTTTAAAATAAGCCTTTTATACCTACATAGGGAGTGGGTCCTCTTTACTGGTGTCCACCACGTTTCCACAGCAGCCCATACTGGACAAACCAAACACTGGCTGTAGATGGGACCACTGGTGTTTTCTTGTCAGCCATTGTAGTTAGTAGTCCATCAACAATGAGCCAAACAACATTGGAAAAACACTGATTTTTAACGTGAAACTGCTTTATTCAGTGGTTCAACTGGTTTAAATCACCAGGGCCATTTGTATTGAAGAGGAAGAGACCTCTGTGGATAATTCAGCTCCTGGTTAAACCCTCCTGAATGTTTGGATCTTAAGTTATCAGAGAGAAAAAGGTGAGCACACATTATATTGTGCTGGGCTAGGGACCTCTCTGTGACCAGCTAAACAGGGTCCAGGAAACACTGATGTGTAACCTGAAAGTGCTTCCTTCAGTATTTTTACCTGGTATGTTTTGAAGAGGACGAGATCCGATGTATAATTCAGCTCATGGTAAAATAACTGAAGCCACCCTAACCAGGAGTTAATGCTTAACACATAGGGGAGAAGTTTCAGCTAGTTGCTATCTGCAACCCTCACTACTAGAGATGCCACTAAATCCCACACGCTGCTCCTTTAACTGGTGAAGTCACATGAAAAAAACTGTACTGTTGCCATGGTTACCTGCATTTTCACAAACCTCATGTCATGATTTATAACAGTGGTTAAAGTTTTAACAGGATCTATGTTCGAGGTGCCCCAAAAGGCGATGTTAGGATACATCTGTTAGTCAATCACCAACTTTTCTGTCCCAGTGGCCATGGTCTAATATGCAAATAGCTGTCTAACTATGGCAGTTACGCAGTCTTCTCAGGTGCTCAGCTGCAATCTAGATCACAGTTTTGGGCTCAATCTCTTTAGCCCTGTCAACTCTAAAATTCATAATGAGGAAATTCAGTCGCTTCAGGCTCCAAACACAGTTTCACTCGTGTCATACATAGAATGAGGACTGCAGCCCATTATTGGGTATCTGACCGATAGTTTATTAATATTGCTCTAAATGATGTAGATAATAACTGCTGTAAAAGTACTAAAAAAATATCCAACCACAGAGTTCCTGCTGTTCATCCATCCATCAAACTAAGTGTGGGTGTATATGAGTGTGTGTGGGCGGGTGGAGGACGATTTCACCAAAGAGTTCCTGCTGTCCCTTCATCCGTCAAACTAAGCAGCATTAGAGGAAGCTGTGTGTCCCATCAATTATTCCCCTCAGCACATCTATTATTGATGACTGCTACTTAAAATAAGACACTGAAGGACTGACAAGGCACCGAGCTAAGTGAGGGCTCTGGGTTTAAGAGTTTGCTTGTGTATAATTTGGTTTCTGGGAGTGGAGATGTTTGGGTACAGGACTGCATGTGCCTGTGTGTGTGTGCCTGGACATTCAGTCTACCGGCTGCTTACTGTGAGTGAGTGACGGATAGGTAAGATAAGTTTGACAGAGGGACTTACTGAAAGCGGGAACTCATAGTTCCTGATTGGGTCTGATTGGGTGACAGTATTCTGACAGAGGAGAGTGGCATGTTGTGCTCTGGCACTGTGCTAATTCTGCAGTTGTCATTGTGCCGTTTAAGCTTAAACATCCTCCAATGACAGAAAACACCAATTTACACAGCAATGAAAAGCGATTTTAAAGACGCACTAAATCAGTGTTGTGTATGATCTATAAACTGTAATTTAACTTCAATCAGGATTTGTCTCTCTTTTCCATGTGCCTATTTTCTCAGGACAGTGGCGCTTTAAATTTGTTGTAATGTGCCCTAATATTCCAGCCCAATCTCACCAGAGAACCCTACCACACAGGTCGACTGTGCAGCAGCTTACTATGAACTTTGTTTGACTTCCCCTGGAGATCACTGTCCGTCCGGTGGCCGAGGTCCAGGTGCTGGCAGCGGCATGGGGGGAAGCCAAACACCGTCTGCACACACTGTGATGCCACACAGCTGGTTCAATATCAGCAAAGTCTGCCTTTATATTCATGGCGATCAGCAGTGATGTGGTGGTTCACTTTTACACTGTGATCTGTAGCCTATAGTTCGGCTTTAGCTTCTAACTATCTTTGTCTTTTTAACCTGTTGTTGCTGCTGAGTCAGTTTGACATCCTGGATATATCCTTCAAACACAGACTGTAGACCTGTAGACCATCACAAAGGGGCGGGATGTCGCAAAAAGTCAATTACATTTCCTCTTAACATAATGCGGAAATGTTGCTAAATAACGTATCCAGGAAGTCACCATTAATCTTTTAATCTTTCATTTGTTTGGCAACCTAGAAATATAGTATACTCGTCATGCCTGCATAATTGTTTTTTTATTATTACCTTTTTTTTTTTAATAAACATTTAACCAAAATTGCAATCCTTCCCTCGCCTTAACCAAAATATTTCTATTGCCTAAACGTAACCATTGGAGTCTGGGCGCAAACCTGGGACTCTGATGTCACAGTTCTGCAATCTGAATGTCCACAATCCCCTCCCACCACCTCTCTGTGATGCTAGTACAGTACATAAATGTCGTGGTTCATTAACTCAAAGAAATTACATAATCCAGGCTGTGATGACAATATAAGTGGAAGCACTTCATATTATCAAAAAACAAATTTCTTGGAGACAGATATGTCTTAGCTGAAATATGTTGAGAATCATTTAAAAAAAAACACTTTGCACTAATTATTTTCCATACCATACTGATATTCCAGTCCCCTCCTTTGCTCAGTCATTAAGACTTGGCAAACATTTACAGTTCGCCTACCCTCTGGTAAATAAGAGGCTATAAAAAGATCACAAGCGACACTCAGAAGAATAATGACGAAATGATGACAGGTGGCAATACATAATCCATATACATTTATAGAAACTCGTGAGCTGCTAAAGCAAATATTGGCGAGTTAACATAAGAAAAGATGGCAAATATGTGTCACAGTCAAGTGATTTGAACAATATGATCCTTTTGTTTACAGTAAATCTCCCATCTGTCTTCGTGGTGGGTCAGGACTTGTCAGAAGTCAACAGCTTAGGCTCTTTTTCTAACAGTCGGGTAAATGGCACACACAACATGCAGAGTGAATCACACTTTTAGCTGCACACTTGTAGCCGTCATACATCTGCTATACTGCATCTTTCTGGAGTCAATTCCTCCAGATACACCTACACTGTTTTTGTATTCCTCACATAATGCTGCACAGTCCTCTCTCTCTCTCTCATCCTCACCCCTCCTTCTTGGTCTCCAACCATGCAAACATCCCACACACCTCTGCTTCTCTCCCTGTCTGGTTATGTCTTGTCTCTGAGCTTGCCTACAGTCACCTTCCTTTACCTGTCAAACGCCAGAAAATGAGCAAATCATTATTGTGTTCACGTACTTTAAAAAGCACATAGGCAGTGAGAAGCTGTCTGTTTCTCCCTCATATACACCTCTAAAGTTTCTGTGTTTAATGACAGCTGGGTAAACACTTAATGTGGTCTATGATAACTGACTTAGCTCACAGTTTCAACAATTGCGCTTAAATGGCAGCACCTAATTTAACAAATGTATCACACATAATCAGGGCTGTCAAAATCCTTAATTTAAATGCAGCAACATTTCTTATGAACCCATTCATTATGGTTATAGTTACAGACATAATTCAATACAAATGTAGACACTTTACTTCATTTTCCATAATTACTGCTCCTTCATTTTTAAGTTCTTGGGTCAACAACAAAATAGCTTGCATGTTTATTGAGCTAAATTGTACAATAAAAAAGACATAAGTAGCTAAATCTTTGTCCTTTGTTCCAAATCTGAATCGCTCTGTTTACAAATCCAAATATTTGGGGTTTCCAGCCACTATTGTACGACTATGTGCAGTACAAAAAAGGAGGGAAAACTCCTATCTGTGCACACTCTCCTTAATTTTCCCTCTCCCGCCCTTCCTTCCTGTGTCTGGTCCTGTCTTGTCTCAAAGGATGCCAGTGGCCATGTCTCTCCTCGTGTGGCCAGCTGTGTCACAGGTGATCCATCACCACAGGTGGAGGTTTATTATTGGCCGAACCCCATGGGCCTGCTGATCCTGACAAATCAGCTGTAAATGCCAGCCGTCAGATGAATGCTCTGATTGGTTCTGACATGCACAGCGGGCCTTATGCCAGCCTCATGCCCCCTAGACCCCAAAAACCAGGTGTAGGCAGGTATGTGTGTGCGCGCGTGTGTGTGCCTTCCTCTACTACATTATTCAGCACCTGCTGTTGGGGGTTTATGTCTCTGGTTTCTTTCCCCTTGTTCCCCTGGCTCACACAGTATAGTGGTCAGCTAAAAGTGTGTGTGTTCATCCTAGTGGTTGTCCGTATGCCCATGTGTAAGTGTCACACCACGCTGTGGCCTTTGCGCCTACATGCTCATTCAGCGCTTTTCTGCTAGAAACTCAACCCAAAAACAACTTTCTTATGTGACCTGGGTTTCCTCCAGAAAACTTTTCTGCTTACCGAAAGCTTTAGGAGTTATTTTTTGCACATCCCACGGTCAAAGTTTGTCAAATTAATGTGGTCATTACCATGCACACACTGTCAAACTTGCCTGGCTTTCAACTATTTTCATGCTGGGGCAAAGATACTATGAAATATTGGATTATTTTTCTTTAAATGTATTTTCGTCCTACCAGAGGCTGACCTATATAAAGCCTCTTTACTCCAGGTGACCCACAATGCCCCTGCATCAAGCTGTTTACACAGAAAGACAGGCATGGGATGCGAGTCAGGCAGCATCTCACATAAACTGCTGTTTTTACTGCCAGCTCAAGTTGGAGTCAAATAGAGTGGACAGTTTCTCCGATGTGATTCCATTAGTTTGTTTTACTAAAAGAAAGGTGTAATGCACCAAACAGAAGGGCAGGGTTAAAAAGTTTTATTTGTAATGAATGGCATGCATTTACATACAGCAGTCAGTCTTTACATTGCAATATTTTTCAAAGCGATATTGTAAATGTCAGTCTCTTAATGTAAAAAGCCTGGTGCAATAAAATGAAAGAGGTGGAGAGAGTTGCCTATGAATCACGCACAACCTGAAGAAGTTTAGAAAGTGTATTAATTCAGCTTCTGTAAGAGGCTCAGGTTGATGACATGTAGTCTGTCCGATGGCTGCTGAATCATAAAGGCTTGCTGTGACAAACACTTAAGATTAAAGCTTATTTGATCAGTTAAGGTTCAGGAAAATAACTTATTTACAAGCCCTTTTCACAGATTTTTCAGTACTGTAAATTAAGATAAATTGTCAGTGTCATGGATGTTCAAACCAGAGATCAGACTGCAGTATCTAAAGAACTGTTTCTCACTGTGGCTGTTGTGAGTCTTGTTGCATCAACCAACGTACGCTGGTGGGAATGAAATGAAAATATAAAGTCCGGTTATCTATTCAAAGAAGACCACAGGATAAAATATTGAACTGTGTTTGTCTCCCAATTAGTCCTTTGTTCCGCAGCCCACATTACGATGCTACCCTACAGGTGGGTCATGTGCACAGGTCACTGGACATGGAAGAATACTTGTTTAGAGCACGAATCGAGAGACTGTGGCTGACAAACAAGTTGGACATACCACAACTTACTTTTGTCTTTTTCAGAAAGCATCCATTTGTATTGGAATACAAAATGGCACACATAAAAGAGGAGACAAAAGCTCCTCATCCTGTAAGTGACAGTGTTTCATGTGTCTTTGTTTTCTGCTGTCTCATTTCAACGTTTCCATACATTTTCATGGTATTATGCACAAAGTGCTCAGATGTCAGTATTATGTTTGGATAAAAGAGGATCAAAGGCAACCCAAATTCATTTTAAAAGGCTTCCGTCGACTGCCTTATCATTATATGAAGTTAAAACCAGCCCTGTATAGTGCTCTCCGTTCATGATAGCCTCGTGAAAAAAAGGCTTTAAAGCTTTTTTTTTGAGGGGCTATGATTCATCCGTTTCTGCTAAAAATAAGCCTCTCTGATGCCAAGTAAGCATCCACATAATCCAAGCCTCAACTTTACAAATTATAGACCATTTAAACAGGTGATGGGGACAAAGTGGACTGCAGTCATCAGAAACATCATGTGTTACCTGAGCTATTTAATTGTTTAACATAACATCATAGCCTTTTTTTTTTTTTTTTCCAACCAAACAGTACTGGGGAGGAACTGCCCACTGGGGTGCTTCCTCGAGAAATACGTATCCTCAAGGGTTTGTTTTTTTTATGTTTGCATTTGCTCAGCTAATAGGAACGCTGAGTTGACATACCACAAGTCACAACGTTTTTCCAATCCTCTATTGTACAGTTTTGGTGAGCCTGTGTGAATTGTAGCCTCAGTTTACTGTTGTTAGCTGACAGGAGTGGCACCTGGTATGGTTTTCTGCTGCTGTAGCCCATCTGCATGAAAATCCCAGTAGATCAGCAGTTTCTGACAGACCAGCCCGTCTGGCACCAACAACCACGCCACAGTCAAAGTCACTTAAATCACCTTCCTTCCCCATTCTGATGCTAGGTTTGAACTTCAGCAGGTCGTCTTCGCCATGTCCACATACCCAAATGCATTGAGCTGCTGCCACATGATGTATATTTTGGTAGATATTTAAAGGGGGGGGTCATGTTTTTTTTACCTGCCTGCAGCCCGTGAGTGCGCTCTATATTAAATAATAGGGCACCCAGACAACGTCAAACAATGTCAAAATACGTCCACTAAAAGTGCATTTTTTTCACACAGATAGGCCTGGATTGTTAGTATAATTATTTTAGGTTGAAAAAAACATTAGTTCCCCTTTAATATCCTACTCTTCCAAAACTGGGCCCAGTGAGTGACCCTGACCTGGGAACCCACTGGTTCACTGCTTGGTACTGGTTGTGAATTGTGGTTATTGTACGTAGTGTTACTGTAATTTGAAGCACTCTCTGGCACAAGAGTTTCCTTTGGAATAAATAAATTTCTATTGAATTGAATTGAAAAAAGTCCTTTCCTTTAAAAGATGCCTCATGTTACAAGAGGGCTTCAACAATGTAGAGCAAGATAAAAGAAATAACTTGGTTAAGGTTTGGAAAAGAGTGTGGTCATGGTGAAAGAACCCAGTGTGGAGTGCTGGGATGCAAATTGTGATCTCTGCTGTCAGCGCCAATTTTTACAACACCCATCCAGCCAGACCTCCTCCCTGAGAGGTTTTTACAGCACCATAATAACATCAGGCGACTTCCGCTCTGCGCTTCTGGGAAATAAATTATCAGAGTCTCCGGGGCATCTTAAACATGCTGGTTGAATTTAAACCAGCATGCTGAAGATGCCCCGGAGAGCCAGGACAGTACGGCCCTGGCTTTGTTCTTCCAAATGCTCATGAAGTAAAAGTCTAACTTGGGAATGTCACACAAGTACGCTCACACATCCCTCTCATACCATGTTTGCATGGGTGGGACTTTGTGTGTGAGTCAGACTTCAGCCCACTCTGGTCGCAGGGGGTCTCAGTCATATGCAGTGTTAAACAGTTACAGTAGGCTTCTAACAGCGATTAGCCGCTTCCAGCAATGATTTCACCAGTTTTGCACCCCCTCTTTTCAAAACAAAAGTGGAACTCATAACTAAGAACTAAGACCACCCACCAAAGTGTGTTCCACAAAATAACAGCTTCTAAATGAACGAAATTCACAAGTTGTCAAATGAGGGAAACAGCTTGCCTAATGCTGTTTAGGTGCTAATGCGAGGAGGAGGGGTGCTAAAGGAGGAGGGAGGAGGAAGGAGTAGGGGGGAACACATCATATCCCTGCCTCTTTTGAAATATGCCTATTTTTTTTTTTTTGTGTATTGATCTAGATAATCTCCAGCCGTCTTCTGAGCAGAGGGGCTGTTCCTTCAAAGAAAAATCAGCAGCATGGGTCATTTATTCAAGAATCTGTAAACAAACCATGATGAGTTTTAAACACAGAAGAAGCAAAAGAGAAAGCACAAAGCTGTTGGCAAAAGGTTGGCGTGGATGATAGAACAAGTGACGGGAGGTATCGGTTGCTTCAAGTAGATACATGTAAAGCAATTGAGCCTTTCGAGTTTTGATACTTTAAATATTAATTATAATGCACTGATTCATCATCCCACTTGTGTGTAGTGAGGCTACATAAGCTCAATAGGATGTTACAGAAATGTCACTGACCAACCATCAGTTGTTCTTTGAGGGCCAAGAAGTAGATGTCCCTGTTATCTCCACTGCCTTTTGCTGCATTCCTGTGTTGTCTGAATAACCTCAAAAATGAGTTCCCAATCGTACTTCATGGCTCACCTGATCCCTTTTCTTTTGAGTGAAGCCAATGCAGAAGTGCCAAAACTGCAATTCTTCAACTGGCCACTTGAGGCTGGCTCCAAAACAGAGCAAATCCCAACAGACTCCCATGTTAAAATGCCCAACTTTCCAGTGAAATAAATAATAAATAAATACTTTCCTAAAATAAACATGTTTACAGCCTACAACAGTTTTGGTGTCTACAACTTATTTTATTGTTCATGACAAATGTGAATTTTTTTTTTTTTATGGACACTTTGACCTCAAAACTCAACTTGACCTCCCTGACATGGGTGCTCCAGTTTTTTCAATGAGTGACATTTTCTTACTATTTTATTTATATATAAGAGCTAATTAGCATGTATTGTTGTTTTTCTGGCTTGTTAGCTTAGCTCGTTATCTTGCTATCTAGCTGCTGACCAGCATGCACCAAAGTCTATGTCAGTCATGTAAGCGATACACCTGCCACTGGGCCATGTAACGTTAGGGTAACGTAAATTCTTGACTTCAGTACAATAGTTATATTACGAACGTGCAACTCTGAGCAATAACAAAAAACACATTTCTTTACAGCATCCATGTTGTTTAACCATAACAACTTAAAGCTCATGGACACCCTAAGGTTGTAAGAAAGACTGTCCGAGGAGCACATGAATGCACCACTGGTCTTGTCTGTCAGAGGGAAAGAATTGGGCCAGAAGCTGAGAAAACACTTGAACGAGACACTCCATGAGCATTTATATAATTAAATACACTTATTAAAGGCCTAAAAATCAAGCCAGGGGGCACAGCATCACAGCTTCAGCTGTTTCATAATTACTGGATGGATTCAGTGGATGTCACTGATTTACACAGCAGGTGTCTAATGTCGTCACACCTTGATTAGAGTGGAGTGGTGAAAATCACAAAGAAGGAGAGCTACTTAACACAACCTGAAGAGGGACAAGAAAAATGAGAAATAAAACTAGCTTTTAGTATTCTCTTAAGTACGGAATTAATAATATAATTTTCACTAGTTTTGCTTAATTATCAATAACAAAACAATAACAACAATAATAATAATAATAAAAATAACATAATTACACTTTAGATACTGTCATGCAATGCTAATGTGAAATAGAGGTGGGGATTTTGTCTTGGACAGCCACGGAGCAAAAGCTACAGTAGTGTTATTTACTGTATAAAGGAATGCGGACAGGGAATCCCTCCGTCCCCAGTGAACTGACCTAAGCTTTCAGCCACGTTGTCCCTCTATTCTCACTTCAAACAACACAGGTACACACACACACACACACACACACACACACACTCACCCATGACCCCAACAACAACAACAAAAACACAGAGAAAAAAAAATGTGTGAGCAACAGAGACGAAGATGAAAGATGTAAGTGGCAGATAAAGACAATGAGAGGGACAGAGGGAAGAGAAAAATAGGAAATGAAAAAGAGGGAGCTAAACAAAAATAAATAACTGTGATACACTGGGAGGAAGAGAGCGAGGCCATGGAGGAATCAGAACTGCTGGCTTGGCACAGCGGTGATGTCAGAGAGAGTCACTGGAGTGATGAGACAGACAGCTGTGTGTGCGGGTGTGTGCGAGTGTGTGTGTTTGTGTGTGTGTGTTGTTAGTGAACAAAGCAGACAAAAAGCTCCCTCAACAAAAAAAAAAATCTTCGTTTCTCACAAAAATGATCTAAAACAGCATTTTGTGTGGTTCAACCAATCAACAACAGAGTGTTTATACTTTCTTTACAATTACTGCTGCTTCAAAGGATACCCAACATTTTTACACTGACATCGCAGTCCACTGGTTATACTTTACTTCAGTTTGCCGAGACTCGCAAAATGTTTGATTAAAATATATATATATATATATATATATATATATATGTATGTCATCCAGCAGAGCAAATAGTTAGCTGTCTTTTGTTATGAAGATGTTCACAATAACTATGCTTTAATACAATTATAAGCAGCTACATGTAAGCTCTGCTAGGGTTTTTCCTAGCTCAAAATCAGGCATGTAACATCCTGATCATGTGCACACACACACATATGTACCATGCCTTTATAAATATTGATATACTGACCATTTTGTGAAACTATTTTAGTCTGCAGGCAAAGTGTTATTTATACAAATGTAGTTCTCCTACTGGTTTTGAAGTATTAAGAAGTATTCTAAGTAATCCCCTCTCACACACTTTTAAAGGACACTGTTATAAGACAGCCTATCCTTTTACATTTCAAACATTTGCTTAATTATCTTGCAATGTCAAATTATTTGCTTTTATCAGTATATGTGGCAGTCATATTCTAATGTATTGTAATGAACTAACATGTTTCATAGATGTCTGTTTGAACTCTGAAAATTTGAATATTTGAAACTACTTTATTTCCTCACATTTCACTGGTGTAAATGTTGTAGACTCCACATGGTGGTTTTTGAAACAGCATTCATAAGTCCAACTCGTGATATAAATTTATCATTGAACGGCAGGGAAAAGCAGTTTTGTATTTTTTAGTGATTTTTTTTTTTGATTGTTTCTTTTTGTGATGGCAAACTTGTTACCAGTGTAATTACTGGCTGGCCCTGATTTGCTGCAGTCCATAACAGACGGCTCTTTTCTTCCTCTTCAACAGTTTTGGCAGCACCTTTCCTGGTGCACTATGCTGATTACAATATAGCGCCACCACATCGACAGAAATGACAGAAATCCACCAAGTACGACGTTTGTTGAGAAATTACTGTAGTGCTTTCCATTATGACACCCAACAGAATTTTGTTGTGAACAGGAGGCAGGACATAATTTGATGGAGGAGGCTGACTCTTAATTCTGGGGGGCAGACAAAAATCACAGCATTCATAAGTCAAAAATAGAAAATATGACAGAAAATGTTACACAAACTAACATGGAGAGTAGTGTTTCTCAAATGGGGTTACCCCTATAGGTACTTTGGAGTACTGCAGGGGTACATGAGATTTATTTTTTTTTTAAATGGTCATACATGATTCCTAAAATAATTATACTATACTAACTGGCTGGCTATTTATTTAATCTGCTTTGAGTGGAGCGTCCTCTTGTTGTTTGTCCTTATGTTTTGAGGTTATTCATTTACAGCAGCCTAATCTGCTTTGAGCAGTCTGTCTCACATTGCCAGATAATAGCTTTGTCAGTACTGTAGCCTTTTGGGCCGAACAGGGATTTAAAGGTTCAGTATGTAGGGTTTGGGGAATATATTGGCAGAGATGGAATATAATATAATAAGTGTGTTTTCTTAAGTGTAAAATTACCTAAAAATAAAATGAACCTGTTCAAGAACCAGAGCTCATTTGGTGGGGAAGGTCAATCAGTTGTACCCAGTATCATCTATGAGTAACAATTTCCACACAATTACTGCATTGTACCTTGTAAATTCTAAGCCTTTGTCCACACTGTATGTGTATGTGTGTGTGAAAACATGCAACATGTTGTATTTCTATGATTAACCTAGTCACCTCACATCATAATGACCTTTCATCTGTTGTTGATACAGTGCATTATTCAAGTTTAGAGATGTGCACATTTTGTCTCTAATGTTGTTGACTGCTCCAAACCTAAAAGCCACAACCTGTCAGTGAAGATTAACTGAGGACCTAATGAGATTGTTTGTGAGTTAATTGACTAAAGGTCGCTGTCTGGACTGGTCTCATCAAGCAAAGGCACCGTTAAAGTCACAGGTTCTCAAAGAACTTTTTGCTTGCTTATAATGTGACAATGCTGAAAGTACTGCATTTGCTAAATTAAACAAACATAAAATGCCAGTGATATGCACACTTTGACTTCATCATGACAACATAGAAAGTAGTGGGTAGAAATGTGTATATATATTGGGAATCTGCTGTTACTTTTAACTTCATTTCTGAATTTAGCTCATGGTTTTACTATGCAGTGCATCACTCTGTTTGTTTGTCAAAAATAATTACGGCAGCTGATTATCTTAGGTAATCAGAGCATGTCTCAAATCAGGAAAAAGGAACGTCTGTTTGTGTCTGTGTGCACATATGTGTGTGTCCGTGTGTTAGACTGTTGTCTTTTGGATCCTTTGCAAATCCCTTTCATGTGCACATCCCCAAAATCCCTCACAGCAGGAAGCAGAAACACACAGCAGAGGGGATCGTTCTTAGTAACATAATGCACACGCATACACACACACACACACACACACACACACACACACACACACTGCATTGGTGCTGGCCTTCAGCCACTTCCTTCCAAGCTAATCAGAGGAAAAGACAAAGTGCCAGAATATCAGATGTAGCACAGAAGGTGGATGACCTATTGGGATGGAAAGATCTGTGTGTGTGTGTGTGTGTGTGTGTGTGCGTGTGTGTGTGTGTGTGTGTGTGTGTGTGTGTGTGTGTGTGTGTGTGCCTGTGTATGATATGATATAATAATTTGACAGAGCATTAAGTAAATAAAAGGAAAGGTATTAAATCTTTTGTCCTTATCATAGATTAAGGAGAAAAAAAAATCAAAGCAGTGGATTTTAGCTTCAGCCAAAACCAAGAGCTGATTATAGGGATACCCAGTTCCAGTACATTGCTTACAAGCTTTTTCAACCTCAAGGCTAATTTAATTATGGACTACATCAAAGAGTAACTGCACCCAGACAAATAATCTGGCTTGCACTGCCAACTAGTAGTCGTATGCTTCTTCCACACCCTGTGTAGCAGTGTGAAGCTGGCTGTGACACCTGACCACACCTAGCTGTAATCCTACATGTTGTCAGGAGTTTCAACAGACTTACAATATACCTTCCAACTTACAGAGGTCAGGGCAGGAATACTTTTGTAAAAGTTGTCTCACTACGTCATGGTCATCACACTGTTCACATTGTTTGAGGGCATGTGAGTAATATGTGTGAAAATGCTTTTTTAAATAGAGTTTAGTGATGCTCACTGCCACAGTGGTTAAATGCAACAGCCCTCTGACTGGAGGGAAGGCTAAGGATGGCATTTACACTTCAGGATACTAATGTCCTGTTTGTTGCTTTGACACACTGGGTGTATGTTGCGTAGTCAAAAAAGGAACTTATAAAGCTATAATGAAACGGTGCAAGAAAAGTTAGAGGGTAAGGGCTAGGAATGTCAATGGGTTATCTCCTAGATTATATTTAACAGGTTATGCATGCATGCATGTCTGGTTTGGCGACTTCAGAATTGCATCTCCTCTTTTTGCAGACGATGTTGTTCTGTTGGCTTCATCACATCATGTCCTCCAGCATGCACTGGGGTGGTTTGCAGCTGAGTGTGAAGCGGTCGGGATGAGAGTCAGCACCTCCAAGTCTAAGACCATGGTTCTCCTGTAAAATGGTGGTTTGCCCCTCCCAGTTGGGAGTGACTTTTTGCCCCAAGGGGGGGAGTTTAAGTGTCTTGGGTCTTGTTCACAAGTGAGGGTAGAAAGGAGCATGAGATAGATCTGTTATTTGGCACAGCACCTGCAGTGATGTGCGCACTGTGCCAGACCTGCATGATGAGGAGAGAGCTGAGCTGGATGGCAAAGCTTTCGATTTACTGGTCGATCTACATCCCAACCTTCACCTATGGTGGTGAGCTTTGGGTAATGTCCGAAAGAATGAGATCGCAGATACAGACAGCCAAAATGAGTTTCCCCCATGGGGTGGCTGGCTCAGCCTTAGAGATAGGGTCAGGAGCTCGGACATCTGGAGGGAGCTCAAGGTCTGATCAGCCTATGGTGCGCCTGCCTCAACAGAGGGTATCTTGTAATGAAGGCTGAAACACCCAATGGTGTTGAGGTGCACAACTGATGATGTGTCAGGGGTTAGCTCTGCTGGGTGGTCACAGCCGAAACACCTATTCTCTGCCACGAAACGTGCTAAAACTCCAGGGATTGTAACACCAAGTCCTAACTGATGAATCTGTTAATGTTTGGTTCACAGG
This sequence comes from Epinephelus awoara, assembly GCA_035609425.1. Taxonomy (NCBI): domain Eukaryota; kingdom Metazoa; phylum Chordata; class Actinopteri; order Perciformes; family Serranidae; genus Epinephelus; species Epinephelus awoara. The sequence continues at coordinate 18,337,657 of CM069302.1, forward strand.
TAGCAGTTGCTGAGACACTTCAGCGCCTCTGAAGTTTCATTGTAAGTTATTAATAACATACCTGCATCTTACAAAGTTTTTTTTTTCTTTTTATCAAGATTTATTAGGCAATACAGTATTTTTTTAATAACCTCTAAAGAAATGAAAGATGGTGTGAACTGTTATGTGACTTGGTCTATCCACAAGCTTCCCCAGTGAAGTGAGTTCTATATCATGTTCCTGAGAAGCTGATAAATGCATCACAGATGAATATCACCTCTATCTGCTCAAACGGAAAGAGATTACCTCTCACTAGGGGGAAATTCTCACCTCAAATCGGTCCCTTGACTCTCTTTAAAGATACAAAATAAAAAGATCAGACTTCCTGGAACGTATATAGCATAGCTAAAATTAGACCCAACCTGTCCAGACATGGTATCAGCATATTTAAAATGTTTGCCACATGGCACACAATGTCTTCCCTCCAAGGAAATGAAGAAATTAAGGGGCTCAAATCACAGCAAAAGCAGTAATGGCTTCGTGATAATCTAAAATGAGAGGTTATGAGATATTTGCAAAGTCCCATTTACTGAAACAAGAGTGCTTTGATTTCTTTTCTGTTTGTGCAGTCAGTGAAAGAATCCCGCTGTTGAAGGAAACTTTGCTTTTGCGTGGGGAGGGCAAAGAAATACCAAGGTCATATTAGAAACCTGATGAGGTGCTGACAATGTGTTGACACTGTACTGACTGGTGTAGCACACATTTGGCTCTTACCTTGTTGGAGAGAAAACAGGAGGCGATGGGACAAAAAAGATTTGGGAGGGAGAGAGGGGAGACAGAAAAAGAGGAAACAATCATGTTAGATTTGTCTTATCCAGTATTACACCTACAGATTCAACAAATCAATCAGTTTGTGCATTTATTCACTGAACAAAACAAACAACAAAATGACTGCATTCAAAACATGTTGGCAAAACTTAAAACCACACACTCACAAGCACACACACTAACAGGTACACGTAAGTAAATGCAAATATAAATAAAGATGCACGCGACCATCTGTCACAATGATCCAAAGTCACTTCAGAATGTTGAAAATCATAATATGTGATGTGCAAGGCTGTCAGGCTGTTACAGGGTGCTTCACAGGTGCACATAAAAATACAATGCCTTGTAATACAGCAAGTATTTCAGAAAACAGTCAACAACAGACGTTAGGCAACAATACAACAGGCACATTTAAACCAGACTGAAGTTTTTAGAGGACCCGTTATACATCTCTTTACTTTCTTCTCCATATATGCAATGTTACAAAATCTTATGTTCAGCTTAGAAGTGGCCAAAATTTTAAATAATGAGGTAGACATATATCAAAGTAATCCTTCAGACCCTTCTGAATACTGATGGATTTCTTTATGGTCATCTGCTCCAGGCAAGTGTTTCCATCACATACACGGCTAAATGTAGCAAAATGCTGCTGGAACATGTCTGGTTGTGTTTAAAAGCTTTTTTTGGGTAATTTTTAACAGTTGAAAGTGCTTTCATTTTCTTTTACAGTCATTTCCCGGCTGCGATGATGGTGCAGAATCGCTGGAATGTGGAAGACCTGTAAACGCTGACCAATCAGATCAGACTGGGCTTTTTTTTTGGGAGGGGGGATTAAAGAGACAGGTGCTACTGTAAATGGATCCTTTTCAGACAGACAGTGAATACAGGTGCTCCAGCACAGTATGAGGTTAAACGCTGTTAAGCTGCCATTTTTTTTGTTTGTTTTAACAGAAAAGCATATCAACATGTTCTTGTAAAAATGCAAACTACAAGTATGAACCTGAAAATGAGCCTAATACTGTATGTCCCCTTGAACTTCGGTGATTAAGTTGACAAGGACCGCAATCCTACAGAGAGTACACTCCTTCATAATTTGAATGCAAATAGAGCCAGATGGCATCTTTTGCCCGAATGGCCTCAACATGTTGATGCTATTCTAACTCATTACTGACCAATCACTTCTTGCTGCATAGTCAAGATGTTTTGTTTGAGGTATTGTGTGGAGTTCAGGCTAAATATGTAAGTTATGTAAGCTTGTGTCCAATTAACTTAGAATGGAAAGTGATTTATTCTCACTTAAAATAAATTAGCAAAAACATTTCAAGTAAAATCTGTTGATGGTGTCGACAGTTCATAGGTTTTCACTCTTTAAAATTGATGCACACACAGTCAGTGCAATTATCCCACTGTTTCTCACTAAACAGCTGGTGCACTTGGGGACTGGCACCTAAATGTCTTGCTTAAGGGATCATCGATAGTAGCAGATGCAAAACAAGCGAGCATTACTCATTCATTTTCCCAGTCTTGATATATGTAATGAATGGTTGCTCTCATTCACAAGTCTGCATCTCCGGCCCATCTGAGCCTCATCGCTTATCAAACGCACAGATCTGTCGAGATGCACAGGTGAGTGCTCACATAAAAGAGTGCAATATAACTACACAAACTCCTCTGACTCACTGAACCAGTCTTCTGTCCCTGCTGTCAGATCCTGAAAATATTTCCCTGCCTTTACTTAGCGTACTTTATATCATATGTTTAAAAGGAAAAGAAATGGGTTGGGAACATGCTTCCTTTTTCCTCACAGTTACTTTCTCCTTGCCTCTCTCTGGTGAGTGCACCTTCAGGGAGAAGATGATGCAAAGAGTAACTCATTGCCTTTCTTCTTCTACTACCCCAGTACACAAAGAACAGGAGATTAGAGGACAAATAGGCAATGTTACTATCAATAACAAAAGTACAAGAGACTTCTATAACTCAATAATTCAGCCACTTACTGTGGCACATAGCCATGATTAACATATGTTTATCCAGGAGTACACATTCTTTGAAAGAGATATTGCTTTGATGCAAGATAGGATAAAAAAACATCAAACAATCAGGCATGCTCCTTGATGTGAGAGTGGGGATGTGTGTCCAGGAGTGCTTGCGTATTCACTAAATCACTGCATCCTTTCAAGTAGTCAATCAGCTTAACATTGCTTGAACCCCTTGTCTTGTCATCGACTGTGGCTTTCGTTTCCAGCATATAGTATGTTGCGGATGAAAGGATGGATCAATGGTTTTCATGTGATTCTCGTGCAGCACAGATCACATGTGATGGCACGAAGCTGCTTGGAAAGTGGGTGGGTAGACAAACAAGAACTCATGGGGCATGGTGTGTACGTGTGCCTTTTTATGTACTTGAAGTGTACATGTGCATATTATATCTCTGTGGGGTAAAGATGTTTAAGCACAGCACCTAATGTGTGCATTTAGTGTTTAATTAATGTATGTATGCAGTATGCAATCAGCCTTTGGAGAAAAGGAATACTGAGTGTGTCTGTATAATGCATGCATGTGTGCACAGAGCACTGTAATGTGGGTTGAAAGATGCTGGCTGCATGTTGTGCTGGTAGACATGAGGTCAGAATGACATCAGTGAAAAAGATACAGCCTGTCTCCTTATTTATCTGCCCTGTGTTTTTAGTCTCGCCTGCCATCTATTTTTCATGCTCATTGAAGTCTTCAGTACATTTATTTTTTAAATTTCCTTAGCAATAAATTGAAGAAATATTCCATTCCACTGGTTTCCTCATTTGCAAACTCAAAACCATTTTTTTCCCACGTAATTGTCAATCTCCAAAAGAAGCGTCCATGAAATTAATTTGTGAGTGATTGTGACAAATGCAGGCCCTATCACATACAGGTAGAGACTGCTAGGGAAACTCAATGACAATGATGCCAAGAGCCAGAAAGCTGAGCACGTACACCAAGACCTGAATAGTAGAAAAACACACTTGATTAGTGCTCATAATTACAATGGTTGCGTTCAAATGTATTTTTACCCACTGTGTGACACAATAAGGCAATTTGCTTAAGGAGCTGGTCTTTGTGGTATGTCTTGTATTAGGCATTTACACCTGGACACAGCTGTGTTCTGGCATGGGTACATGGCCATAGTAATGTGATACAATAGCCCCGTTTTCACCAAACACATTAGATATGATACCTTTGGAAGCAAAAGAGACCCCTTCAGACATGGTACCTAAACCCTAACATTTCCACCACAAACAGTACTCTTCCATGTTGGCAGCGTTGTTGTCACTCACTGCTCTGTCCAGCACTTACTGTGTTTCCACATTACGAGTGACACAGAGGTCTGCACCTTGTTTATCGTCCACAGAACAAGGCTGCACGCTGACATTTTCAAACCAAAAAAACAGCCACAACTCAGCCCTGAGCAGAGTGACCGTCCTCTATTGACCAATCAATAGACTGAAGTGTTCACAGCTGTGGGCTAGGTACCCCAACAGTTGGGGTACCAAAAATGGGGATGGTAAAGAACGGTTCCATTGGTAGCATCCCCAACTTTTCACAATGGGAACGGAAAAAAGCGATATGACTGAACTGTACTGCATCGTGCTTCTTGGTGGAAACAGGACTTACATGTTTATGATGCCATTTACATTAGTAATGGCTTACTGTAATAAATTAGAAGTTCACATATAAAAGCAACTGGAAATGCCTACTGGTTAGAGTGTGCATGCATACAGTATCTTTGTGCATTAGCATTGTAATGCACTCTATGCATGCTCTCTTGGGTGGTGCTTGTACTGATCCATATCCGCACTTGTGTGCTGTGTATTTCTTTTTCTTCCTGTTTACGTGGGAATGCAGCCTTAAATTTGCATCTCTTATATGAAAGGCAGACAGGCACAGCACATCACACTTTGCAACAGAAATCGATTTATCTCTCTGGCAAATACATCAGGAGAGGCAATCCAAGCCAACAAAAACTCATCAAGAGGGGGGAGCAAAACAGGAAATAAGATAGCAAAGTTACTGAAAACCTAAATCTGGCGTGTTGATCCCATCCCACCTTCTGCCCCCATCAGAGGGCTAAAATCACTTCTAGTGTGTGTGTGTGTGTGTGTGTGTGTGTGTTTCTGGGAGGGGTGTTCGGACCTACTTTGGCAGCGTTATCTTTTAAAAAAATAAAAAATAAATAAGGCCTGTGGAGATAACACACAAAAACACACATATACAAAACTTAAAAAAAAAAACAAAAACGCTAAGAGTTGATGGATTTTAAATGTTTTTATTATAACTCGCTCTGGCTTCTGAGTAAACACGATCTCTTGATGAGTTTACTGTCTGTTGCCACTCAAAGCGATATGCTGGTGACTTGAAGTACTTGAGAGCGGTGGAGGGAAGAAAAAGAGAAAGGACGAAAGACAAGAAGATGAAGGACAAGAAAGACATACACTTGATAAGTTGCCGAACCTCTTCCCAGTCCACTAACAACAAAGGGTGACAATGAGTGAAAAAGGGAAAAAATAAAAGGGATATTAGCCCTGAGCAGAGTGATAAGAGAGGGATGTAAGCGGCTTCCTCTTATCAGTCCAGACAGAAACAAACCCAGTCCATTCCAGCTCACAGCCAAAAGACAGAAAAAAGCCCAAAGACACACAAAGATATACATGCGTACACGCACACACACATACAGTTTTACTCCCCTAGTCATACAAAACATTCACATTATCAGTAGTGGAATAAAGGAGCATTTGTTTGAGCTGAGTAAGCAAATAAACTTTTTTTCCCCTTCAAAATGAGCGGTAGATGTTTGACCAGGAGCCCCCTCAGAAGAACCATGAAAACAACTAAAATACATTTGCTTCATGCTATTTTGAAAAGATTGTTTACTGTGTTTGATTTTAGTTCCATTGTGATATGACAAGCATGCCTCGCGCACTGCGTGGCTGTGCTGCAAAATTGGATGTGGATTCAGAGCAGCAGTGCCTCAGTGACCAGTGGAATCTGCAGTCAGGGCCTTGCAGACTGCCCATCAGACATACAGAACGTTTGCACACAGAGGGGAGAGAAAAAAGAAAGAGAAAGAGCAGAGTATCATGTGTAATGTTAGATCAGACGGATTCGGTATTGATCATTTTAGTCTGGCAGTGCCTCAGGTGTAAAGTTAAGATGAACATGATCAATGCACTGTCGAGATGAAATGACCAGGGATGCAACCATTTATCCAATACATACACTATCTCTGTCTCTCTCACTGAGCTGAATACTCGAGGAGCTACAAATATATGTAAGGGAAATACAACGATAATAATGACTTTTTAGTGGTGGTTTTTGTGTCTGATGTTCAAGTATGCCAATTACATTTAACTGTATTATTATGTCCTTTAAACATTACTTACTCCTGGAGGGTCATTAAATCTGCTAAGGAATCAGCAATAGCTTATTATTATTATTTTTAGACCTGATGTAGAGGCAATCAACTTTATAACAGACTCAAAAGCAGTCTATGATTGTCCATGCGCAACGGCGCAACCTTCGTTTTTCTGTGACCCACCTCTGCTATTGCACTAAGCCTTTAAACCCAGTAAAGCAGATACTGAATGGTTCACTGGTGAACAATCTGTCAGGATCAATCAGACTGGGCTTGGTTTGATTATCATCACAGGAGCCACTGGCTATCAGAGTCAGAGTCCTAATTGTGGCGGAGTAAAGGTTTTCAAGCCACAACTGCACACTTTAATATAAATGGAGCTTTAAATGTCACAATCTGGTATTGAAAACCATATCGCCATGGGCAACATGTGTAATTGCTGTGTAGCAAAGAGCATTTTCTATCCCTGTACATGTCTCAACTTTGAATGAGCAGTACACCATTATCCATCTGTATCTGTTCAATCAGGTAAATTATCTTTATCAGTGTCTGTTCTTGGAATGGGCAGAGTTTAAACCAGAACTGGATATGACATAACCGCAAGATAACTGTTTTAAACCTGAAATTAATATGGTTATAAGTTGCTATATTTAACAGAACAATCTCAACATGAGCTTCGGATCCATTTGATCATAAGTGAGACTGAACACATCCAGACAAATGGGGATCTTCCTTTCTTACTAGTACAGATATTAACACATTTTACTTGTATGACACTTGCATTATTCGTATTTGATACCTGTTCATCTGAGTATTCAGCTCAAACCTTATTTGCCCTTACTGTCAATACATTCACAGGAATATGTCTACCAAAGAGAAAGTCCTTGACCCATCTGTGAACAAAAGGAAAGCCTGGCAGCAAAATTCAAAAGACGATTATAACTTTGACTCCCAATTTGTCTTTAAACACAAAGACTAAAAAGAGGCAGCTAAACACTAGTCGTAAATGCATTCTGGTGGTGCAGTTTACATTAATAATATTTGCACTCTCAGGGATACAACAGGCCCAATCTCAGACAGCTCAAATGATTATTTTTCATCTAACTAATCTATCATCCAACTATACATCTGTAAATGTTAACCAACCTTTTGAAAATGTTACTGATCATGCATTTGCTTTCCCAAACAGGCAGTAGATAAATGCCAGGGGAAGGTGTTATTAAACAACCAAACAAAAACACAGGGTTACTTTGTTTGTTTTCCTGTGCCTGTAGCCTTTTTTTTTTAATCTCATATCACACAAATCATGAAATGACAAACTAAAAGGCACTGGAGCAAGAAATGGCACACACAGCAATGGCTCAGTTTGATCAGTCGTCAATATTAGGACAGTTATTTCTGAAAAGAGATACGATTTGCAAAAGGGTGTAAGAGAGACATGCATGTGTGCGCATCCTCGAATGACAATACACACGGGGCTGGAATTTTGTGTATGAATGTACGCAAGCGTGCCTGTATTTGCATATGGATGTGCATGTGTGTGCATATTTTGATGCGGTGCACTTGGCAGCCGTAGCTAGCTCTGATTCTGTGTGTTAATCTCTTTTGAGTGGGGGTTAATAGCACAGAAGGCTGAATGACAGACCCTTCCAACATTCAATGGTTGTTTGGCTGCAGAAGTGTATCTCTTGCCCAAATAAGCTTTTCACAAGCCAAATCATGCAATGACAACTTGCTTTATCATCGTATCCATTGTTAGCGAGGAGCCAACTGCGTCATATAGGATGGGGTTGGCATGGAGATTCAAAGCAGCTGCAACAGTTGGGATTTGAACGAGCCAAATTCAAGGCTGAGCAGCGCTGCTTCTGCTTTAAGATTGTCACAGAGATGAGTGTGAAGGAAATCATGAGAGGTGGTTAACTCATACGTGGGTACATTTCAGGAGACCGGAACGTTTTACTGCTAAGAATTTAAAGGAATAATTCACCCACAAAATGAAGAAAAAAAAAATTCCTCTTACCTGTGGTGCTGTTTATCAGTCAAGGTTGTTTTGGTGTGAGTGTTGGAGATATCAGCTGCAGAGACGCCTGCCTTCTCTCAAATAAAATGGAACTAGATGGCACTTGGCATGTGGTGCTCGGAGTGCCAAAAAATACATTTGAAAAACTCAACAGTAATGTTCTCTTTCCAGAGACCATGACCTGGTTACTGAAGATAATCCACAGACCTTGTTGTGAGCAGTTTCATGTAGGAACTATTTTCTCTCTATCAAACTACACTCACCAACTATATCACAGCAAAGAAGGAGGCGAGGATCTACCCATGGACGAGAGGCTCATGCTCATGAAAGCGTGAAATGAAAACATCAATGGCGTCCTCCCTGGCTGAGCTGTAACATCAGCTAGCTCAGTGGTGCTAGGTGAGCTTGCAGCATTTGGAAGCTTCCTCCTGCGAGTTGATATGGTTGGCGGGTGAAGTTCGGTAGAAAGAAAATAGTTCCTATATGAAACTTCTCAAAACAAAGGTCCATGATTTCTGGAAAGATACGTTGTTGACTTATTTAAATGTATGTTTTTGGCACTTTGAGTGCCATCTTGTTCGATTATACTTGAGAGAAGACAGAGCTCTCTACGGCCGATATATTGCCAAAACTCAGCAACTCACACATAAACAATCTAGCCTAATAAACAGCACTACAAGTAAGAATAATAATATGTATTTTTGATTTGGGGGTGAACTGTCCCTTTAATGAAGCCTGATTAAGGAGGGCAGAGATAAGCAGTGCAACTCAATAACTGTATATGACATCCTATTCTGGAGATTCTCCATGGTGAGACATTAGTGTGAAGATTGTATTGGGTATTGGATCCTAAACAAGAAACTGTGCTTCCCTAAATTAATCTAAGTGATGTTCTGTGCCAAAAGTCACACAAAGTGCATTCGAAGAGAGACAGTCTGTCGAGTCTAAAAAAGAGTTCAGCATATCTCCTATGACTTTGGTCTCCTAGGAGATGGAGCCAGCCCACACTTAACAGGAAAATTGCACTGACCAGTCATCCCTAGGAGACAGAGAGATGAATTATAGCTCTGAAACAGACTGGCCATGACGCTCTGCTTTTAGGTTTGCAAATGACTCAAACTTGACCTGAGGCATTACTGTGTCATATTACCTTTGGCCTAAAAGAGGAAAAATCCTTCACAATGAACACTGGTATTTTGTATGATGTGTATGGAGACAATCTACAAAGACATAAACCTACACAGCAGACAGATGGTTTAAATAGTGTTGCTGCTGGATTGTGCAAATGAGAAGCTCCCAACCACTGTCATGATCTTACAGTCATCTTCTGACACTATTCATTTGATCAACAATAATGTTTAACTTGAAATGTAAAAATAAGAAAAGTGGTGCTGACTGTGAGTAAGAGTATTTAATTATTGTAGGCTGCGGCAGCTAGAGAGGGCAGGGGAAATCTGTGCCTCACAATGTTTTTTTCCTCTTCTTAAAAGGCCCTGCAAATGGGCTATATTAAGGCAACAGGGGACGGATGAAGGGAGCGAGTGGGCACACACACCAGTGTCAGCCACTGTCCGGCTTTTATTAACCAGCTGTGCTAGACATCCCAATCACTATCTGCAAGACAATGCTAAGTCAAATGAGCCCATCAACCCAACTGGCCCTGTGCCCATTACTCTCAGCCCCCACTGTCAGGCTGGTGTTAAGTGCTCATTAAGCCCAAAGAAAAATGCCATAAGAGAAAATGAAAATGCTCCCCTGTGATTCCCCCTATTCACAATTTCAAAAAGCAGTGAGTAAATAGTAGTAGGTCGCTAGTGTAGCAACTCAATTAGTGGCTCTGTGTGTGTGTGTGTGTGTGTTTGTGTGTTTATGTGTGTGTGTGCACTTAGTGCATGCATGTTTGGAGCCTTAACAGACTGCCAAGTTGTAGGGGATGAGCTGTAATGTCAGGCTGGATTGCTTCTCAATAGGAACACATTTTCAGTCTTGAAACATGCTGTGTACCTGAGCAGTGTTTGCTTTAATCAGTGTTTAATCACTGTTCTTGCGTCTTCTTTTAAAAACACATCGTGTTCATCTCTCACAATGGAGTCAGAAGTGCTGCAGCAGCTGTATTCTGAAACCCCGGTATCCACCAAGTAGAGTTTTGACCCTAATATCCTGAGTGATTAAACACATGCTGCTATATTTGTTAAACGACCCACTTCAAACTTTCAGAACCAAGCTATTAATTACCTTTCTTGTACCTCATTTTAATTACTTTAACTCTATGAATGCTGGTAAAATCCTGTTTAAACTTGGCTATGGATGAGAACACCGTTTCTAACTTTTATCTACATGTATCTGGAGCTAACCATAAGATGGATGACATGACAGCTCCCCAAATGTGAAGGTGCAAAAGCACCTTGATTGCGCCCTCTATGTTAATAAATGGGAAATGGGCAAAACTAAAATATCAAAGTACACGTCAAATTAACAAATTAACTGGTTTCTGTCATTTTAGGTAGTTCTTATCACGCTGCTGTATTTCAAATGTTTGTATGTAAAACTCTCCACAGTATGGACAGTGGTTACATGAGCCTCAAAACCAGCCACAACTCAGTCCTGAGTGACCGTCCGCTACTGACCAATCAACAGACTGCAGTGTTCACAGCTCCACCTTTTAGTACCAGATCTGAGTGCTAGGTACCCCAACAGAGGGGGGACCAAAAATTAGGACAATACAAATCGGTCCCATCGGTACCATCTGCAACTTTTCACAGTGGAAACGGAAATACAGCATATTGAACTGAATGGTACCGTACTGCTTGGCGAAAACGGGGCTACTGGCGCTGCTGTCAATTGGTGAGAGGGCGGGAATTTGTGGACATTGCTGCTGCTCTGGCTCCAGATTACATCATCAGTGTAAGATAGCAGTGGTCATATCCAGGTTAATTAGGCTTAATTGTTGTTAAGTGGGAAGAAGTGAAGATGTGTCATCCATCTTTATATACAGCTATTGGATCTGATGGTATTCATGTAATCTACATTATTTAGTCTCAACGTGTGATTTCTTATGACTTTCATAAACATTACTGAGTAACAAATAGATGTGGTCCAAACAGGAAACTTGTTTGAATGTGACGGACATGATCAGCCGCTTCTTCTACAAGTCATACATGTTTTGTGATTTAAGTTAGGCCTACTTAGGAACTAGTGTCTGGAAGCTTATTGGTTTACCCACCAAGTGCCTGAGCTTAGCTCAGTATTTCTCAACAAACAACATTAAAGAAAGGCAGAGAAAACAAACATTCACACACACAAAGATGCAGTCAAAGAGATGCACAGCCCTGCATACATATACACACACAGGCATGTGTGTATTGGTAAGCACTCCGTTCCATTGTGGTTTGACAGAACTGGGACAACCAATTGTGAAGTTAAAAGACCCCATAAGGCACAGTGTCTACCACCCCATGTTTAGTGCTGGCGGCTGAGCCAGGGCATGCTCTAAGTAATGATGGCAGCATGTGGCTCACAAGGGGGTGCTTTTAGCTGCTGGAACGTCTGCAGTGCAGTGGTTTGTCCTGCCATACAAACCTTTAGAAGTATAAACACGCAGCATATATGCAAACTTGTAGATTTCAGAAATAGGTGCGGTGTCAACTTCTGTTGTTTTTTTAAGTGTAAGCAAACATCCTTATGTGCACTCTATAAATTTGCAGACACACACATAGCTGTATAAACATATAGACACCTGGCAAACAATGCTGCACTGTTTGCATAATTATAGAGACACATTGAGTTTCAGAGAAAAAAATACTTTGTTATTGTAATGCTGTATGTGCATCTGAATGTGTGTGTGCGTGCGTGTGTGTGTATTTGTTGGAAATGGAGAAAGAGATCTCAGTCAGTGTATAATTGTGTTTTCCATTATGTACCCTGTGTTCAATGCTTCTGTGCTATTAATGGTATTAAACATTCAGTTTTTCCCCCTCTATGGCTCAAAGTAGCAATTAGCTGCACTTTAGAGGAGATCACAAAAATTCAAGTACTCCTACATAAAGGGATGGGTGGGCCCGAGGCACATTAAGTAACTGTGAAAGAGTGAAAATTAAAATAAAGTTGATGTATCCTTACAGTATGTGCAAGATTAAGAGCTTTATGTCTGAAGATGGAAATGATCATTTGTTCAATGCAAATACAACACATGCATTAAATGAATGGTGAAATGTAATTATGGTACAAAGTATCTCATTTCCCTAAGACATTATTAGTCACTATACCAGACTGTAGATTTCCTGCAGACACTGTTTACGCATATAGACAACAACATTTACGTCTCAAGGTTCTATTTTTATGAATCAGCAGCGTATGTCGCAGACTCACAAGGCATGGCATCAGAATATCAATGTATGTGTGCAGTCAGGTGTGCAGCCACTTTGCCGCATTGCATTCAGAATGCACATTTCTAAATTTTCAGACACAGGGTGAGACGGTAGTGGGAACACATTATCAGGTGTGGTAGCAGCTGGTATCAGTTGCTCACAAAGTTGCACTGCACTGCTTGACCACTGCTGACACACCCCCTCCTGTACTGCTCCTCTGCAGGCAATCAAGTTCACAGCATGTCACCAAAACAGCAAATGGGCACAGTTTAGGGTAAAAAAAAAAAAAAAAAGCTGTGCACCATTACAATAATACACCTTTGCAGGTACAAAGCCCTGCCATGCGCTGTGTGCTATTACCAGGAATGCTATGTATCCACTTTGTAGTTAAAGGTCCCGTGGAATGGCTTTGAGATTGTAATTCCCTGTCATGGTTTGATGTGTTTCTGCATGAAATGGAGTATTGGTGGGTGGGGAAAGTGGCAGGAAGGGCAAAGACTGCAAAGTGGACACTGATTTTAACTCTCACTCTGTAAAGTAGTGAAGGAATGAGTCCTAAAACCCAGAAATGAGTTTGCATTTTAGCTCTCCTGGTTCCCTCATCTCAAAGTCAATGGGTTTTTTTAAAATGTTTTTTTGGTTAGATGCTTGACATAAGCAGGGGTTGGAAACGCCAGAGGACTCACAATGTTGTCTGTTACAACTACAGTCCCCTAACGTTGTGCTGCTTTTGCAGGAGGTCTGCGATGTTTGCTTGTGCAGCTCTACTTTGGAGAACATGAGACAGCAGGTGCCAGTCCTCTGTGAGATAATGTGCTGTTATAGTCACATATGAACCTGTGGAGCCTGTGTTACATTCAGGCGTTGTCATGTAAATTACAAATTACAGCACTTGCTGCTCCTGCCGAAATAAATGCTGACTGATTGATTGATTGATTGATTGATTGATTGATTGATTGATTGATTGATTGATTGATTGATTAAATGATTGATTGATTGATGTGTTATAGCCAAGTCCTTCTTTCCTTCCATGTTAAAAAAAAAATCCCAAATAAGTCCAGATGTTTTATTTAAACGCAGATGTCTCATTTCTGATTTCTTTCTCTGGTGCCTCCATCTTCGTTTTGATAAACTTCCTACCAAATGTGGCTGACTGAGACCTCACCAGGAAGTGTCAGTTGTATTAAAATGTGTATATGCAAAAAGGAATAATGTTTATAATAAAAGATCAATACCTGGCGTCCGTGTATCAATACAATATCGCCTCGCAAAATGTCACTATACTTTGCTGTATTGAATTTTCCCCTGTCCCTAGAAATAAGGCCTGTGGTTGCCACAAGTTTAAGAGACTGACATTTTTGTTGTACAACATAAAATATGTCAGTAAATACTCAACCTGTCAAATTTGAAGCTTTTAAAAAAAGGCAGTTGCTCACAAGTGGCTTAATGAGCCTACAGAGCTTTATCTTTTTAATCCTGGTAATTGGATTTCTGCTTAAAAAAACATGAATGTTGTGTTCATTTGTAGAGCTATCTTGCTAAACAAAACTTAAATGTATCATAAACTTGTGTTTGTCACAGAGTTTATTTTCTGCAATAATTCAAATTCCAATGGGAAAATCCAGTTTGACTTTTGTCAAGGGAACCAGGATGATGTTCCATATTGGCCTACAAAGAATATCATCCTAGCAGTACTTTATCGACAGATCACTAGCATCCTTTGTTCTCCCTAGGGGAGACTGGCTGTTTCATGTTAAACATTTCATGTGCACAATCATTTCAGTTTAGAGATGGCTGCTTTAAATGAAAGATCCCCTTTAAACAAAACAAAACAAACAATTCAGGTTGTTTTGAGCATGCTGCTCGTCTTGTGAATTCCTGTTGCATTTTAGCAGTATACGGCACTAACCTTGATATGCTGATGAGAGCAGCAAGGTTTTGCCTGCAGTTGTATTTTTAGCGCCTAAATGGCTCACCTGACGCTGTGAAAAGTTCAGAGGCGGCGCTCAGGTCAAGGACATATTTAATTGTTGAAAGAAGCGTAGGAGTTCAATACACCATTTTAGCTCCTGCCATTTAATCTGAGCCAAATATAGTTGTAGAAAATTAAACTCCTCATGACGGGTGAGAGGTCAAGAGTAATGTAGCATGGTTGAATATGCAGTAAGGGAGAGGTCATTGCTGTTGTTTTGAAAGAAGCACCTATAGAGAAACTGTTAAAACGGATGGCCATGATACACAAAAAGCATTTGCATGTCTCTCTTTTGAAGAGCAAATTAAACCTTTGCACGACACAAACACGAGTTTGGGCATATGCAGAATCGTCTGGATTCAAGTAAACACACAAGAAACCAAGTTGTAGCATATGTAATATATCATATAGCCTCCTCATGCACATGATTTTCTAGAGCAACCTCTGCTCATCTCTGTTCTGAGTCAACATTTATCTGACAAAGGTGGCAGGACAGTCTGAGATGATAACACCGGGGTGGCAAGATAAGGAGAGTGGAGGATACAGTGTGTCCTGATCTAACAGAGTTGCAGAAATCTCACGTTTGACTATACTACCTAACAGCACTGCATTCACCTGCTACAAAACAAAACATAACCAAACATGGATGTCATAAAAAGAACATTGTAAATTTGGTCTCGTGAGTCGGAGGGTCTCACAGCACACGGGCACACACTGCAAAGCGAGTGTCAGCTACACACAGAGCAGTCTGCACTCAACTTTTTTACAAGTGGGATACAATCTGTAAAAACAGTGGTGTCATGCTTGAACATGGTTTTACAAGTTGACAGACAGAAGCAGAGAAACCTTTTGGGAGCTCAGCAGCACTAAAGGGAGGGAGTTAATATATGGAGCAGAAAAAGATGAGCATTCCTGTTCTACATTTGTGTCTGACTTCAGTAAAAAGTGTTTCCTTGAATACAGATATCGGTCAACAGTATTTTAGCACACTGAGCAAGTTTAGACTCCATACTAAGTTGGAAAACTACTACACCGTCAACAGACTGAAGAGGCATGTATACTACAGGAAACTAATCAAGCTGCCAGTTCAGTGGAAGCGCTCTGGTGTTTGTGACACTATGAATGAAGGGTTGTGTGTGTATATATTTGCAAGACTGTTGATGGGAATGGAGGTAGACCCCATTATTTACACTTAGTAATGGGTCACTGATTGTTGCACAATTGATATAGGATGCAATTATTTGTGTCTGTATCACTATATTCATTGGTTCTTATATTGGTTTATGTTCATTAACAACCTCATGAACTAGGACCTTCTCTACCAATGAGGGGGACCATCAGTATTCCGACGGTGTGCTTCGCATCCTCTCTCTCCGTCTCTCTCTTACACCTCTCCTCATCTGTTTTCCGATCCTAACACCGTGCAGAGGAAATCACTTCAGACAACCGAGTCAGAACAATTTGCATATAGCCTATCAAAGAGGTCTTACCATTGCATCGCTCATTCATATTCATGAGGTCATGGCCAGGCGGGTGCCCTCATTGGCCCTGTCAAGGCTCAAAACCCGCCTCTGTGATCAGAGCTAACAGCTATTGGATGGCTCTTCATTAGCAACCACATCCCTGTTGACCCAGTTGCCAACGGTTACAGATTCTTTTTCTGATTGCACGTGCGGTGTGATTCAGGGCCAAAAAACTCAAAGTGGTTTGAAATGAGGTGCTCTTGATCTAAACTGCAAGGCACTTCAGCAGTATTATCAGTGAGATCATCTCGTACAATATACATGAGGTGTTCCTTGTTTCTGGAGCTCATTATTTTCACAGAGCCTATTAATTTTAACACGCAGTGTCTGCTTTTTTTTTTTTAATATATATATATATATATATAATAAGTTGAGGGGTTAGATCAAATGTTTGGGTGACTCTGCCAAAGTCATCAGAACAGTTGCTCTGACCATCTTCATCATTCAATAACACAGAGATCATGAGTGACTGAATGCACTTATTGACTCTTAATTCACAATTAGAATCACAGAGGGTAGACAGGAATCTAAGCCGTCCCTTTTGTTTGACTTTGGTTCAAAAACCTGTGACATTCTGACCATTATAAATGCTTGGTAACACTTTATATAAAGGTAGAAGAGTAGACCATATTGTGTTATGAAGGGAGAATGATAATAGTTTTGGTACTACCACCTCATAAGGGTCATACTAGGGGCACAGGGTAGAGCCGCTGCTCCTTCACGTTGAAAGGGGTCAGTTGAAGTGGTTCGGGTATCGGATCAGGATGCCTGCTGGGCGCCTTCCGTTAGAGGTGTTATGGGTACATCCCACTGGTAGGACGTACCGTGGTAGACCCAGAAAACACTGGAGGGATTACTTATCTCATCTGGCCTGGAAATGCCTTGGGGTCTCCCAGGAGGAGCTGGGAAGTGGAAATGGATGGATGGATGGATGGATGAATGGATGGATGAGTTAGAAAGACTTAGTTTAGAGTTATTTGGACACAATTAAAAGTTTTGTGTTTTGTCGCCTAAGAATAGACCACATGTGTTATTAACGGAGAATGGCTATTCTTGTGGTACTACCACCTTAAAAGGGCCATACTAGAGCTGGGTATTAATACTAGAAACCTTTAAAGTACTGACTGAAGTAACCCAGAACCAAGTTGTATCAAAACTTCCACAGTCAAACAATACTTGCGTTAGATGCGTTAATACCCAAATTAAGAAAAAAAAAAAGACTGTATTTGCTCGCAGCCAATCACTGCAAATGTTCTTCATTTAATATGACACGTAATTGGTCCATGACCACAGCAGCTACAACCCATAAAGTTTGCAGGGAGGTAAAGTCAAGCGCAATATATAGTGCATGGTTGGCAGTGTCACTTTATGGGTACTGGTATTGGAAATGGTATTGCAGTGTTTTAAAAGATACTCAGGTTTGGTCCATTCTGAGCAAAGCATATGAAGATCTTTATTTATGTCCAAGAACTTCCTTATTTACTATCAATGGGCAGTACTTAGATGGTTATAGAGGGAAAGCACTTAGTTAATGGTAGTTGCAGAATATGGTCTTCAAGAATAAGGCATTAAAAAGTGATTTATAATTACTAATATAGAGCCAATATGCTAGTAATATGCATGCTAAGAAGCAGCTAGTCAATGGTGAATATATGTACCTTAATATAAAGCGTTAAATGCTTTTTTAAATTCACTGTCATGCTGTCAGGATCTGAGAACCTTATCTTAAATTAAGAATTCATCCTATTTTGTTTTGTACATGGAGTAGCATTTGTACTCTTTGTAAGCAGATAAACCGAATACATTTTCTTCGTCAATCCAACGGCAGCCATGAAAAACACCTGCAATGCCACCTCCATTTAGCACACGCCAACGAGGGCAACTTCAGCTGCTGTTCGTAGACACAGCTGCTTATTCTCAATAAATCACAGCTGCTGTTAACACAACATAACTGCAACACTAACTGAAATGCCGGTCAAAGGTAATCTGACTGAAACGTGTTATGAAAGGATGGTAGTTGACAGTGTGCGAGGGTTTATGTATTTGTTAACTACAGGAAAACACGTGGCAATGATAGATTCAGAGCTATAACTTGTGTCATCTCTTGCGAATACAGTTAAGTTTGTGTTTACAGTGTTGTATGCACTATAGGCGCTTGAGTATTGTTTGATCTAGAACATTAGCCTTGAGGAACATCAACTCAACTCAGTGTGAGCACAGACACAGACAAGCACAATGAGTGAACAATGCAAAACATTTTTCCACCTATTTGCGCTATACTGAATGTACACATGTCACCACAGCAAAGAATGTGATATCTTTTGTCAGGAAGATAAAAAGCTTAAAAATAACCCTCTCATTCAGACCATTTCACACAGAGACAGATATCAAGTGGAAATTGAATATGCACATAGCTCACTGCAGCAAATACTTTGGCAGGATATAATAGGATTCGTGCCATAGAGGAAGCATATCTTTCAAATAGGCCCGTATAATCCTGCAGTATTATTGTGCTATAGATGTACAGTGTAACAAAAAATTCCAAATGTCCTGAGCAGATGAAGCCATTGGTGTACTTTTTCATACTTACTGCACTATTCTCATTTCTGTCCTAAGAGGAATTCCAAGTGCTGTGTGCCTTCCAACCAAGTAATTACCCCACAATTTCACATTACATTACCGACTGCAGTACAGAGAGTGTAACATGATTTTTCGAGGCACGTCTCCCAGCAATGGGGGCCAGGGTAGCAATTGTGCAGCGCCCATATATTTTAATATAGGTTGGGACTTCTTTAGTAGCTATTCAAAATGTAGAATTTACACTAATTAAATACTAACTTCTGAGAACTGTGCAAGTGAAAGGCAAAACAAGGACAGAGGGACCAACACCTTACTCTGTTAAGAATAGACTGTATATTCAATAAACATGGACATGCAAAAGTTGATCTCGAGTCACAACCTCAAATGCAAGACGCGAAAAAATACTCAAAGTCACAGCATCGGTATCGGTATCGAAAAAGCTAGATCAGTGCATCTCTAGACACAGTCTTTAATGTCTGTATGTGACACACAGCTGCCCCCTAGGTGAAACTCGTAACATGAAAAACAAAACAATAGCAAAGTTGAAAAAATGTTGTGCTGTAAGATCACTGGTGTTATTTTTAATAACCTACAGCATCTGTATGAAGAGTGTGCCACCTCTAAAGCTCAGTCTATTGTCTCAGACTCTCAACATCCCCTCCTTGTTGAGTTTCAGATGTTTCCATCAGGGCGAAGGTTTTGCTTCCCTAAATAACACTAAGCGTTACAGATCGTCCTTTGTCCCGTCTGCTATCGCTTATCTCAATCAGCAGTGACCATTAATTGTCCATGATTTAACCCTGACAGTGATACTGAATTTTGTGTGTAATGTATTGTGCTGTCTGTTTTGTTGTACTCATGACTGATGTCTGTATGTCAAATTACCCCTCTGAGATTTTAAAGTTTTCCCTAACCTTTATCCTTGCATGCCCAGGGACGTGACAAAGTGTTGGTTTTGGATGACCCAGGAATGAGAACAGGCTATATATTCTGGATATAATCCCTTTATGGGAGTGTTAGGTACAGTTTCTAATGTTAACACCGTGTATATGTGTGTTTCAGTGTGCGTGTGTGTGTGTGTGTGTGTGTGTGTGTGTGTGTGTGTGTGTGTGTAAGCATTCATTTGGTGTGTGAGAACTGGCAAAGATATTCATGCATCTCCATCATCTGAGCTGCAGAAAAAAGCCTCAAATGAAAAAAAAAAAGCTGAAGTTAATCTGAGCTGTGTTCAATTTCAGACAACTAAACCCATACATTACTGATTTCTGGGGGAAACGCGGTTGCGGAATGTCATGATTATGAGCCAGGAAACATGCAGACCGCATGTTTTAAATTTAAATTTATCTAATCTTGAGACTCTTCATCTCACAGTGAAAGCATTTAGGCCCTCTTGATAAGTGTTCACTTTTTCTATTTGTAGAGAGTAATTGATTTTCTTGCAGTGCCAGCATAATGCATTCTGCTTGCCTTGTTAGACCGTGCAATATGACTCATATCAGAACCCTGCCATATTCTGAGGCGAAGATATGGACAAATAGACCACAGCATATACAGGATATACAGAACATTGCCTGTGAAGGGACTGCAGAGTGTGCAGAACCATCTATTATCAGCTATTCTCTAAATTATCATATGAAACATTGTTAGACTGTTTTTTTTATGAACGTATGCATGCTATAAAACTACTGGTTGCCGTCTTTGGTATAAGACACAGTTAACAAAAGCCCTTTTTAGATAAGAGTTTTGCAAATTTGCAGGAAAGCCCAATCAGTCTTTTTTCAGCATTGGCAGGATAAAAACAAAATCGGGGAGTGTGGCAAAATGCTGCCTACCTACCTTTGTTTATACAGAATGCGCCTTTTTCGGGGCAATGGGGGGCATGAGCAAGTAACAAAACGTGTAGCTCAGTGTGTGACGTAAACAGTGACGTGGGAGGGAAGCTGCTGCTGGTCAGTCTTTCGGCAATTCTCTCGTAAGTCGGCCCGTCCTTCACCGTTCCCGTCATCTGACGGTTATGGGCTCTTCGTTTGCGAGGCCAAGGAGGGCACACAATTCTTTGTCTCACCGGTTGCTCATCTTTACAGTGTCTGTCAGGTTTGCGATTCCCTCTTGCTACTAGCTGCTCATTCCTGCCATCAGCTGTTTCCTGTTTATCCACTGCCAGTGGGTTACACGTGCGGTGTCATCAGCAGCCCCTCCCGTTGCGGAAGACAGCCTCGGTCTGTTTAAACTAAAAGGGTTCCTCCAATATGACTACCCTCACCAATCCGGCTCTGTGTGT
Organism: Epinephelus awoara; assembly: GCA_035609425.1. Lineage (NCBI taxonomy): Eukaryota > Metazoa > Chordata > Actinopteri > Perciformes > Serranidae > Epinephelus > Epinephelus awoara. The sequence continues at coordinate 18,358,593 of CM069302.1, forward strand.
CTAAACGCTCGCATTTTGCCAGCAAAACGGCCCAACATTCGCGGAAAATCTGGCAGTGTAAAAGGGGCTAAAGTAAACGAGAGGGGAAGACACACAACATTGCTTGTGAGCTGGACTTGAAACCTCAATGCTTTGATTTGCGTCATATCCACCAATCACCTCTAAACAATGTGGAAACCACTTAAGTTTCTCTCTAATGGCAAATGACTGCAAAGGAATATTGGTTGAGAGGCTGGGAGAGTGCACAATGTATGATGTTTGCTTTTTCTTGTGCTGTGCAATCAACAGCCATTTTTTGTCAAAATGGCCTCTGGAGGGATGAGGAAATATACGAAAGAGACACAAACATCGACCATGAGCTGCACAAAACTCACTTATAATTTAGCCTTATGCAGTCCTCTTGAAAGATCCAGCTCTTAGAGTAGCCTCATTCTCCATCTTTATTCTCTTTTTTCCCTCCCCTGCGTCTTCCTCTCCGTCATTCTTGAAGAATACATGTGGCTCCATTTCATGTCTGTGCTCCTGTATGCTCAGTGCAGGCTCGATAGCTGCAGGGAGCAGGCAAGTGATGGAGAGATAGCCATAGGAAACAAAATATGTTGGTCCCTCAAAGGACCTGTGGGTTTAAAGCGTCCGTTCTCAGGTAAATGGATCTGCACGTGCCTCTTCACAAAGGCTCAAATTACTCTATTGCCCACACCTTTTTTCTTTATCTTGCTGTCTCTATCACTTTCTCACAGCGATTACTTCTCTCTCGCACTCTTGCTCCATTTTCACTGTTGTCTGCACATGCTTGTATTCCTTATCTCTATTTCTCTTTCCTCTTCTTTTCAGTCGCTGGCTGTCTATCTCTTCGCTGATTTCTCTAATTCACCCAACCTCTATACATATTTCTCTGCGCCTGCCTTCCTTCCCATCTCCTCCTATTTAAAGTCCTGATGCTTTATAGAATCGCGTGGCTCGCTGACTGATAAGCGGTGATTAAAGTGTTGCGATACAGTGATAGCAGGGGATAGCGAATCATGTCAGTTAAAAACCAATTACTAGGTACATGTCAGACCTTTTATAGGAGACAGATGGGGCATAGAGCACAGACAGAGAACAAGGACAGAATAACTGATAAAGTTAGGGATCTTAAATGATGATGAAAATACTAACAGAAATATTGATTTTTTAGAAAAATGGGGAGAAACCTTTTAAAGAGTAGTGCATAAAATATGTATATACTATATAAACATATAAATAAACCACTTAGTATTCATTATGGGACTGTTGCAGTAAATTATAGAGATACTTTAAGCTAATGCTGCAGCCCTCAGACTACACCTAGTTAGCAGTAGTAGAATAATAATTTGTTTGCTTCTGTCTTTATTTAAAACCTTTATTTCACTTCTATGCAAACACTTTCTTTCTCTGATGCCTCAAATTACCATTCCACACTTGTACAGCTTTGCTCAGGAACAGTCTGTTCCTGTTACTGGTTTTGAATACATTTTGAATAGATAAAAAAAACTTCTCCCTACTCCCTCTGTCTTTGTCTACTACTCTTTTCTCTTCCCTTCTGCAAAGTCCACGTAATGTCTGAACAACTGCATTGGAGCTGACATTTTAGCATCATCTCATCATGCTACCATGTGTGATCATAACTTCAATCCTACTTGCAATATGGGGGGGCAGGGCTTGGAACCCCACCCAGCCTAACTCCTGCCTCATTCTGCTATTTTAATTACACACAGACATTTACTTTATGGGTTCCATACTGTGTTAAAGCAAAGACAAAGAAGAGCAAGAAGAAGAAGAGCCCATGTAAATGTAAGTGAAAGCTGGGGTATTGCATGTGTGCACTTACACATAGTGCATACACATGCGCTCAATATTTCATGTCCAGACACATATAGACACTAGATGTGTTAAAAATCACTTACTAATATATTATGCATAGTAAGTATGACATTAAATTAAGTATGTAGTGTGTTCACCCTGAATAATATGAGGATTTTTTGTACTTCAGAAAACTGGCTGTGTACTACATTTGCAATGTTCCTATAGTAATATTAGATGTGAGCTTTATAGATATGCTAAATTTCCCCACAGTGCATTGCAGCTCTTTAAATTGGGCAACAGCCAGCAACATATGAGATTTTGAGCCAGGCTAAAAGCTGTTAAAATGTCACTATATTAAGTTTTAATCATAAAACTAAAATTAATAGATACGGCATTGAACTATTTGCTGTGGTCAGTGGATTAGTTTAACATAAAATCGCAATTGCTGTTTGTTATTTTAGTGTCAACACACAGGTCAGTGGGCCTTTAAGTGTGTTATACTTACTAGTTTGAAGGTCTCATATTGTGCTCAATTTGAGGTTTATTCTTGAACATGTTCACATACTTTAACAGTCAAAAATAATGTTTTTTTCTCATACTGCCTGCCTGAATATATCTGTATTTACCATATGTCTGAAAAGCTCCATTTAATCGCCCGTCTCTTTAAGCCCCCTTCCCAAAAAGTCATTGTCATTGCAGCTGGGGAACAACTGTAACAGCCCTGTAGCAGCAGTTTCTACCATTATATAGTACAGTTGTGATATGACTTCACAAGAGTCCCAACGGCTTGTTTAAAGTCACAGTTTCTGAATACAGACTGTGTGTATTTCTCTGCAGATTGAGCATTTGATACTTTAACTGTATTTATACAGCTCCTTCACCTGCTTTACAATTTATAGAAAGACATGGAAATGTGATTTTTTACAATGCAGGACCTTTACATGATCAAAGGTACTGACATGTTTGCACACCAAGTGGATTTACTTATAATTGGCATTTTAAACATTACTCTTTTGTTTCAATGTGTCAGTTACATGAAGCTCAGCTTAAGTTTAATCAGGATGACCTTTCTCGTGCTCATGAGAAAGCTCAAATTTTTCTCCATCCCACTCTCACTACTCCCTCTAATCAGCTGACTATGGGTGTTCACTCCTCTAGTTATCCAATCACATTTTGCCGCGATCTCTCAGCCAATCAGGATGCCACTGCAGCCATCATTTTAGGCACTTCCAGCCATCGTATCCAGAGTCCAGGACAAGCTCTCAAAGACTCATTCCTCTACTCATCCAGATCATGGCACTTCTCCATCTTCCTCTCATCTCATCTTCACCACCTCTACCACCACCAGCCTTACCCGGGGGGGTTCCCTATTCTACTATGGATTCATCACCCTCCTTAAAACAAACCATCTCTACGGAGTCTAATCGCCAAAGATTTTCCACATTCTTATTCATTCGTTCACATGTTAATAAATATTCTTTTACCATAAAAATGTGTCACTCCTGATTGGAATAGTAACGTTTTCTAACTATAAAACTATAAAATTTTATCCAATTGCCCAGTTTCTTTTGATGCCATTAATTGCATGTTTGTTGAAACATGATAAGACGTTACTGTATCCGCCACCAAGAACAAGTGAAAGCCACTGTTCAGCAAGCAGCTGAGAGGCAGAGAGGAGGCAGGAGTGGTAAGGCAATAAACTAGTTACTTATTAAGTGAGGCTGCAACATTAATCCAGCAATCCTTGATTCCACTCTTGCAGCAAGACAAGGGACATAGTGCACAGAAGGCACCTCTACATGCTTTGTACTACTACTCCACTGTTTGTTTGGTTGTGACTGTAAATCATCACCTCAGTGAGTTTGCAACTTGCTGCAAGTGAGTTTAATTATACATACATTTGTATGGAAGTTAGTCCACTGCAAGAGTTTCAGTGGTAATGATGCACTCTGATCAGTCCATTCTACTCTGTGGTCATAACGTCTCTTTGGATATTTCAGTCTTTAAGTGATACTTAGCGGTATGCAGCACATACATATTGAATATGTAGCAGGCAGTATGCAATTATGAACACAGCCACAGTCAAATACACTAATTTATGCACACATAAAATCTGACTGTTGAAGCCCCACGGAACGCATGTAATTGAATGTCATTTTTTTGTGCTGAGTCAGGTCTTCAAAAACACTGCTGGGATTAGCCACTGGGGGTCCAAGTCCCCCATAAGAGAACAGGGCCTTACTGAAATTAATTTCAGACAAAGTTTAGGTTATTCCTACAATGTAACTTCATTTTACAGTGTCCACATTTGAATTTCTCTAGTGATCTGAAGGTTATTGTATATGAATTTTATAAAGATACACTGGGCTGAGAAGTCTCTTCACATCAGATTTTATAACACAATGTCAAGATGACACCCTCTGAAGCCGGACTGTGATTTGAACACTGTTAAAAAAAACAAGGGGAAAATTGCTATGGGTAATCAATTATTTACACTGATATCACACTGATATCAATTTAGCCCATGCTGCCGATTTAATGAAGACATTGATCAGAGTGGAAACGAGTCAAAATGGGCTGGTGCAGCTTTGATGGTTTACTCTACGAGGGGGAAAAAAATCAGTTTAAAACAATTTTAATCACAAGAAGGCATCCTGCTCCTCATACATATAATCACTGTGATGCCTCTGTATGCCGTAACGAATCTCAAGATTACAAATTTCTTATTCGGCCTACCTGTCACAGAAGCAATCTTGCCACTTCAGACCCTTTTTTCAAATGATTTTTCCATCAGCGTTATATTCAATTCACCACATGTCATTGAACAAAATGGCACCGGTGGAGTTTCTCCACTGTTTTCTACCACAAAACAATCTCCCTCTGTGCTCCTAAAGCAAATCAAGGATATTACCGGGAAAACAAAATGTAAATTTTTTACGCTTGTGTCTCAAAATAGATGTGGTAATTATGTATTGATTTTAGAATGTACCGTTCGGCTTGTCGGAGAGAAAAGTAAAATACCTCCCCAGCTACAAGTGACATACCAATATAAACCACAATCTCACTTTTTGTGTCAGTCTTAAGTTGTTGAGACACTTCTCCCTCTCAGTCAGTCACTGGTCTTATATTCTTCGACTGAATATCTGTCCAAGCCGGCCCTCACCCTTTTTAGTGTGTCTTTCTGCATGGCTGCTTATTTCACATCCATTCATCTACATAATAACAGTACAGACGGACACACACGCACGCAGTATATGAATACAAATGAATCCAATCCCATTACATGAAAGTAAGAACAATCAGCCGCACACAAGAGCACCTGCAACCTCTCCATCGCTGTGGCTCACCCGAAAGCCCTCCAACTCATTTAAATATACATGAACCAACACATGCACACACTCAAGTAGCCACACACAAACCCACACAAACAAACAAAGGTGAATAAATGGTAATCAGATTGTGATTATGGGTCTCAGTGAAACAATGGAGACAATGGCCACGGTTTGCCAATGTTTCCCCCACTGTTATAGAAGCTAATTCCTATCTGTATAATGCAATACAATGCTAAATAAATCAGATTTAGTGTGTGTTTCTGTACTGTAGGTGCATGTGTGCGTTTTTACATGTGTGTACATATGTACCTGGGAGGGTGACAAGGTCTGAATGATTAATGGTCGCAGCACAATGGGAAACATTAAAAGAAGTAGGAACACACTGGAAAAGTAATGAATACTCAAACAGCAGATGTTTAATACTGACCACACTGCTCACACATAGAGGAAATACTTTGTGTTAAATGTGTGGAAATTCTGATTTCTTCAACTGTGTGTGTGTGTTTGAGTTTGCACACATGTGTGAATGTGTAAATAATAATCCCAGGGAGGGCAGAAGCAAATAATGGCTTTGAACATGAGCTTCATGCAATTAACTGCGAGTCGGAGCAGATAGACTCCACAGTCAATACCTCGTGTAATGCTGGCAAGGGACGTAAATAAAAAAGGAAAACTGTTTCTTCTGCATGTGTGTGTGTGTGTGTGTGTACCACAGGGATCTGTTAATACCTCTCCAGGCTTAGGCAGAAGGGCGGGATGTTAATGGGTGTGCGTTAAGGTGAGTGCTGTGAATGAAAAGAACCAGTGCTCATAGTGTGCCCGTGAGTGTTTGTGCGTTGTGTGCATGTGTGAATATAAATGCACTGTGTGAGATGTGCTAACAGTAGGCATGGTGTGTTGATGGCTTGTGGGTTCCTGAGGGAGAAGGGCCACATAAAACCAACACAAGACTCAAAAGAAAGTAATACAATTACTAATACAACTAAATAACGGCTGAGAATGAGGGTGGGATAATGTAGAATGAAAGCACAACTGCAGTATGATGGGGACTGAGACGGAGAAAAAAAATCCCAAATGGATTAAGAATTGTAGCAGCTGAAAAATAAAGTGGATTTGATATCTCGATAATGGGAAAAAGACTGAGAGTAAAGATTGAAATCAAGGTGAGCAAGGTGGTGAGACACAGATAGAGAGAAGAAATAACAGGTAAGCTACAGTACAATAATCCAAGGTACTGAAACAAACACACAAGTCTCTCGCCTTGTGAGACGCGAAAACCACAGCTGAACGTGCACGCACATCAGCAAAGCCACTGATGTAAAAAAAACACACAGGCAGGCACACAGACTGACACTCTGTCTCTCATCCACACATACACAAACGATCTGCCCCACTCTCCACTCCGGGCCTTGCATTGATTGTTAAGAGCTGCAGGTTCTGTATTGATTTCGCTTAATCAGTTTTAAATGAACAATTATGGCCATGCCACCAGCTGTTACTTGCAGCTATACCCCACAACAATCTGTCTATTTCCCTCAACAATAACATATATTCTATTGTATACAGTTAATTAATAAACATATATTTTCGTGGTCACCATAATTAGATTACTCCTCTTCTTTGTCTTTTGTTCGCGGTTAAAAACGAGGGCACGCTGTGGCATTTTAAAGATGAGTGCAACACACTGGAATTGGGAAATATAACTAACCTAATTAGACAGCGTGTCAGTGAGCAAAAACATGTATGACAGAAACAAGAAAATCTTTTTCAAAACAGTTTTTTCTTTTAAGCTTTACTACTGAGTAATGACTTCCTGTTGGATCATCCGTGTTAAAGGGATGTGGGTTGAGTAGAGCCCACTCAGTAAAGACACTGGCGTAAACTTAATACAAACATCCAAGGCAAGTGATTCATGTAGGATACGCTCAAATGCCTTACACATGTACACTATATGAGTATGTCACTATAATTATGTTCTCTACTCAGTAAATTAATGTTACGTATGCATATGTGTTACTGAGCTCTAAATACACTGCTCAAAAAAAAATAAATAAAGGAACATTTAATGGTCACAGTATAACACCAAGTCAGTTAAACTTCAGGGAAATCAATCTGTCCATTTAGGAAACCAAGAGATTGTGAATCAGTTTCACCTGCTTTGGTGCAAGTGAAAGAGGCAAAAGCAAGACAACCCCAGAAAAGGAAATTGTTTTGCATGTGGTGGCCACAGACAGTTGCTCTCTCCTAACCATTCCTGACTGATTCTTCTCTAGTTTTGTGTTCTGCTAGTGTCCTTGTCACTACTGGTAGCATGAGGCGGTACCTGCAGCCCAATCAGGTAGCACAGGCAATCCAGCTCCTCCAGGATGGCACATCCATACATGCAGTTGCAAGAAGGTTTGCTGTGTTTCCCTGCACAGTCTCAAGAGCAAGGGGGAGATACAAGGAGACCGGCCGTTATACAAGGAGAGCTGGACAGGGCATCAACTCAGCAGCAGCTCTGCTCCTTTGTGTGAGGAGGAACAGGAGGAGCACTGCTAGAGCCCTACAAAATGACCTCCAGCAGGCTACTAGTGTGCCTGTTTCTGACCAAACTGTCAGAAACAGGCTCCATGAGGGTGGCATGAGGGCCTGTCGCAGCTTGATTAACAATCACCAGAGAACACCAATATTGACAGGCCCACCATTGGCGGTTCTCTTCACAGATGAGATCAAGTTCACACTGAGCACATGTGACAGGCGTTGAAGAGTCTGGAGATGCCGTGGTGAACATTACCATACCTGTAATATCATCAAGCACGACAGGTTTGGCAGTGGGTCAATGATGGTCCGGGGAGACACATCCTTGGAGGGTCACACAGACCTCCGTGTCATAGCCAACGGTACCCTGACTGCTGTTAGATATCAGCTACCCGCTACCCCTCGCTGAACATATGCTTCTGTGTGATAAAATTGAAATGTATGTTGGAAGTGAGATCATTCTTTTTCATTCAATTTTAGTTTCAACTCTCTAACATGTAGCCATACTGCCATCTTGTGGCGGAGTTAAGAAGAGTTACCGCAAGGACGTCAACTTTATATATTTTGAATGAAGATATAATTGAGGATTAATCAACTTGTGGCATGAATACGTGCTCCTTCATTTTGTTTTTCCATCATATATTGTCATTGAGTTAATCTAGAGTGTGTGTATTTGACGTAGGCTAGCGGATACCACGGCATAATAAGTGTATTTTGATTTAAATAGTAATCTGTATGTTTAATTGGATGTTAAGAATCAATGTTGACCATAGTGGGAAGAGTATGCATCCCACGTGCAACATATCAAAGTATACGACCTCGTATCAGGAAAGCATTAAAGTTTTCTCTGAATATATCCCATGGTGGTATATATTTCCTCCCTGATCAAATCCGCCCACTATTTGGCCAGTCAAACACCCGTCAAATGCTCAGCGAGGCTCGGCCCTGTTTTCTTTTTTCCCTTCTTCCCCTTTGTCCGCTTGGTCCCTTCTCCCCTCTTTCCTTTTTGCCCTGTGTCTTTTGTTAGTTATTCCCTATTATTCGTACTGTGAGTTCTGCCGTGCTTATTCGTATTTTCCCTTCTTGTCGTGCTTAATTTCCTTTATTACACTTTTAACTCTTTGTGCTCACGAGCAAAGTTGTTTAGAACTTTTAAATTTTGTCGATCCAGTTTTCTTTTATCTCCAGTGTTTTCAAAATTTTTGCGCGTAATAATAACTTTGACAACAATATTGAACAACCAGCGATGTTGTTATCACCATTATTATAAGCGAGTAACCAGAACGAAGTAGACCTCTTCGCTCCAGATTCATCGTAACCAGCTGCCAGCCACTTGCCACAGTGGTCCTCCTGCCAAGCCCACAGGCCTTCTGCAGTGTGAACCAGCCCAGTGGGCACCCACAGGACATCGCAAATTCAACCGCTTTCCCCCTCCTGCTGTGAGACAGCTGTTCCATTCTGCTGGAAAGTCCGGGAGCTATGGCGCGACAGTCCAGGGGCCCAAGAGGAGCTTCACCTTTGATCTGCTGGCATCGCGCTGCCTGGCAGCTCTGGCAGGGCTTGCAGAAGGCTGCCAAGGGGCGGGGCTTTCAAGCTGCACTGCAGAAGATCTCTTTCTTTATTTCTTTCTTTCACTGTTCCGCCTAAGAATATTCACGGTCTGCAATTGGCTGCTGCTCGCTGCTGTTTCGGCGGCATCGCAGCTCATTTGCATAAAGTTGAGCTTCTCTCAACTTCACAGTGACGCTCCGGTCGCTGGCATTGCGCTGCTTGCTGCTGCCGACGCTCCAGACGCCCTTCGTAGCAAGCGTACATTGAAAATGCATGGCTGCTGGCCGCTTATGACGCTTTTGGTGTGAATGCACAGTCAGACTGTCCAGGAGCTCACTGATGCCCTGATCCAGGTCTAGGAGGAGATCCCCCAGGAAGCCATCCTCCGACTCCTCAGGAGCATGCTTAGACGTTGTCGGGAGTGCCTGCAGGCACACGGGGGCCATACACACTACTGAGTCACATTATAAGTTGGATCGGTCTGAGATTTCAGTTTTTTACTTTTACTTTTTGGTGTGATTTTGAATCCAGCCCTCAGTAGGTTGATGATTTTGGTTGCCATTGACCATTGTTACATCATTATGTTCTCAACAAATGATACAGTGTACATCAGTAAAGCTTTACAACTGTAATAATTTGTTTCTAATGAATTGCTGTGTGATTTAAGTGTTCTCTTAATTTGTTGAGCAGTGAACAATGGTCAGTATGCACGTCACATGGACTCTATGCTAAACAAAACTTAAGCAGGCACACTGATGAAGGTAATCTATCATTAGCAATGAAGTCAAATGCAAACACTGCTAATAATCAAGTGAAGGAGAATATGTCAATAAAAACTATCTGCATTTATTGATTCATCATCACACATTTCACCCACACAGGACCCATTAGCATTCTGTCAAAATACAAAATTATGACCTAACATATCTTATTTCTTCACTCTGTGCCTCATATTTTGCCTCCTCCTTGTTCCGTGTGCATTCCAATGCCTTCACTGTAGCACAGCACAAATGAGCCTAGCAACACACTCCCTGTTACATGAGCCCCGTCTTATTTGTCTGCCACCCTGTCTGCATTCTTGACAGTGTTTATCTCTGTTTATCTCTATTTAGCTGCCCCCTAACAAGCTCCTTCTGAACTTTAAATGTTTTTTTTCCCAGTGATATCCTAACCTAACCTCTGTCTGTCTATTATGTATCAGAGTTTGTTCATTTTCAGCTTGTTGCTGCCCAGCTTCCTTCTAACCTGCCCACATGCAAGGGTGTGTTGAGGGCCTGGTAATTTCGCTATAGCCATGGTATTTTTTCTTTAGCCACACGCCTTTTTTGCTGCTGCAATATTTAATATAAATATAAATTATGAGCTCATGGATTTAATTAAAATTTGTGACTTTCTCGCTGGACTTTGCAACTTTATAGACCCTCTTTCTTTCTAAAAGGGGACTAGCAGCAAACCTGGAGAGTTATTAAGACCATCATGGGGAAAGCAGAACATCTACAGAAATCTATTATACTGTAATTTTAATCCCATAACCTCAGTCAGTGGCTCCTCTGGCAGCAGCACATTGTCTTTCCTGCCTCAGAGACACTTCTTCATGAAAAAATAAAATTGCATAAGATTTGTTGAGAAGGCTCTCTCCGCACACAGGACAACGTCTGAACATCAGACTTAATTGCAAAGCCTGAAGCACACAGTTTGTGTGGCTTTAGTCAAAGAAGACTGCTTCAAAATCACATAACACCTTTTCATGTGTGGAGAGATCTGCCTCACTTTGCACTTCAGTGTCACATCAGTGATAAGTGGAAGTGTTCATGAAAGATACATCTAAACTGTCTTAATGTGATTAAGACAGTTTAGGTTAGATTAATTATGCTCACCAATAATGCCTCCTCCTCTTGCTACTGAATGTAATCAGGATGACTCATAGAAACAAGAGTGCCTCCAGGCTAGTGGCAGTATGCAACCTCAAAAGCAGGGGTTGCAATCTGCCATAAATTAGAAAGAAAAAGTAACAACTGTGCACTGCTGAAGCAGGAAGTACCATGACATTTTCCACCATTTCCACCAGCGACACAGAAAAGGCACAAATCTGTGTGTAAAAATTCACCAGAATGAAAGGGATGAAGTGTTAGACGTTAAAAATCTCTTGCGGATGGACCCACAGCCACTGGTTAAAATGTGCCCTTGCTACAACCTCAATAATGCTGCAGCACAACCACTGCTTCACCTGGCTTGGTCTTGGCAGGGTGCTGGAAGCATCAATGAGTCCAAACTGGTAGAAAAAGATGTCTGGACACCTACATCTCTGCAGCATTTCACTTTATGGCTGAGCTTTCAGTCTATTTGACCTTCATCATAGCATACATTGGACAACAATGGACAGGCAGGTAACCATTCTCAGTCTAATCACTGGCAGTATGCAACACACCTGTGCACTACCCCGTGGTAGAAGCGCCACCTCTTGGGAGTTGTAGTTTTTTTTTTTTAGTACTGAATGCCAAACTGTGAGGCATACAAATGGAGGCTATGCTTGTCTTGTCATATAATACCAGAATACAAAAAAAGATTTTCAACAAAACGGAACATTATAATTTTTCCAAGTGTATCATTTCTTGCAGATGTGTTGCATTGGATTGCATAAAACTGTATTGGTATCAGAGTGTGTGCAAGAGTGTGTTAAAAATACACACAATAATAAGAAGATGAAAAAAGGCTGATAGCCCTGGATTCACTCAAAGGTTTCAAGTCCCAGATCTACACTGACCCAAAAACTGCACCTACCCAAATAATTGCCATGCATTGCCATTATTTCTTGCTCTCTGCCTCAAAAAACATATTTAGAATTGATTAAGTATGAGGAACCAAGGAAACAGGGGGGGAAATGACCACTACTACTAGTTGCATCTGCAGGGAGGTACAGCCGAACATGAAAAAACCTGGATTACCCATCTGACTTAATACATAAATGATTTTCCTTTTAGCTGATTGAGTTGGGAGTATTATTCTGTGTGTGTCTGTGCACACACACACCTACACACACGTGCATAACAGAAAAATCAGTTTGACTCTGTGAGTATGTGTATTTTGTGTGCTGGATATAAGTGTGCGTGTCTGTGTGTGTGTTGTGTGGGGGGAGTGAAAGGGAAAGAGATTTATCCCTCTTTCCAGGACCTTGGAGAGCAATTACTTCAGCAAATCAAGCCAGCCCAGGACCCAGGAACTGAAATAAAGTCTGATTGTTTTTTATTCCTCCTGTTGTTCTGTATTACTGCTCCCTGGTGAGAAAGAGCGGCTAGCCACTGTACAAGTCCTGTTTTACTGCTCTTCTACTGCAGCCTACTTTTCCTGAGAGAAATTGTTTGGAATTTTTAAAGACAATTTTATGTCATGTACAACACATCACATATTTACAGTCATGGCACACGTGATCTGTAAACCTGCACATATACTACAGATAACTGAAAATAACCAGGAGGCTAAAGGTTTTTTTTTTCTTTTTTACATGAACATGGACTATGAAATCTGGTGTCACACGCAGATAAAACAAGCAGGTTAAGGCTCAAGAAACCCTGCTGAGAATGAAGGTGTAACAATTATGGTGGAGGAGGTGTGAACGTATGAGATGTATAATTTTCTCACACTTTCTTTCTCACCTCAACAGTCTCACCTTTCTTTCTCTCATTTCACCTGCTGACCCTGGCACTAACACACACACACTCACCTGTTAATAACGTTTTTTTCTGTCATTTCCTGCACAACTGCAGTGTATTGCATTTTGAGTTTCTGCAATATGATATGTTTTTACAGTACATTTCGTGTACAAACAAAGAAGAATAAAGAAGCATATAACATAAAGAGTGAAGCAGTCATCTAAAACTCTGTTTCCACCGAGCAGTATAGTACAGTTCAGTTTCCACTGTAAAATGTAAAATGTATGAACCGTTCCGTACTGTCCCCATTTTTGGTCCCCCCTCTGTTTCGGTACCTAGCACACAGATCTGGAACTAAAAGGTGGAGCTGTGAACACTGCAGTCTGTTGATTGGACAATAGCGGATGGTCACTCTGCTCAGGGCTGAGTTGTGGCTGGTTTTGAGGCTCATGTAAGCACAGTTTGTACCATGGGGTGTTTCACATATATTTGTAAACTGTTAGTATAAAATGAAAGGATGTTTTGCTTTACAATACAATCACTTAACTCACTCAACTCAACTTTGGCCATGACTTTAGTTTTTATATGACATGTACTTTTAAGTGGATCTTCAGGCATTTATATATATTAATTTCGACCGGGTTGTGTGACCGGTATATATTCTAATCCTCATTTGGAGGCAAAAGAAGCATTGCTGAGTGTTGTCCCTGTGGGCTACAGCAACACTAAACCCCTGTGCTTGCCTGGGAAGGACTCCCAAACCCACTATTTTTTAAATACCCAACGGAGAGAGACTCTCACTGCAGCCTGTTCTATTTTGTTGGCGTCCAACCCTGTTCTGTGGACGACAAACGAGGTGCAGACTTCCCTCTGTGTCACCAGTAATGAGGAAATAGTGAGTGCTGGACGGAGCAGTGAGTGACAACAACCTGCTTACATTTAAGAGCACTGTTGCAGTAGCAACAGTGAGGTCTAGGTACCATGTCTGAAGGGTTATTTTTCATTCCAAAGGCACCATACCAAAAGTCTTTGGTGGAAACAGGCCTAAATGCACTAGCAGAACATATGTAAGATAGATAAAAAGGAAACTACCAAAATGTTGAGACCAATTTTGTACAATAGAGTGTGATTCCAATCATAGCAGGGCTACAGGTGAACTGAAAGGTAATGTAAAGGGGAAAAGAGAGGAAGGTGAGTGAATACAGATATGTTAGGTGTAGAGGGAAAAGCAATTATGGGATGTTAGAGTTTAAAATGTCTGTCAAACAAAGTGATGAAAGGACCGAGCAGAAGATGAGAGGAGCAAAGACAAGTGAAGGGGAGAAGTCAGGAGGAGATTGAAGAAGGGGAGAGGAAGGGTGAGAGAACTGTCGGGAATAATTGTGGGACAGGATGTAGATGGGCTTCGACAATCTGCACTGCGTGTGTGCGGCACTGATGGAGCAAACATAGGAAGCAAAAGAGAAAGTCATAGAGGACACTAGGAAGGAACTCAGCAATCATTGTTTATCACCCTCTCTCCTCTGCTTGTCTCTCTATCAATCAGTCTTTCTTGACTGACTTCTTATAGCCTCCAATTACTTTCACGAGGAGAAAAACACTACCGCTCTCCGCTGTCTGTCTGTCTCCCCTTAATATATTAACATTTGTGTTGTGTGCTATTACATTAATATAATTTAGTCCTTGGGGCCTGTTTCATCACCAAAACCTCTCAACATCTCAAAAAGCTCAATTTAATTTAAAATAAGTGGATTTCAAATATTTTATTGAACTAAGCTGCAATCATCCCCAATTTCAAAAGGTTAATATCCTAAACAGCCATTTTTTCTTGTGTCAGTGTGGAATGGATTTCTTTCATTGTCATTAAACAGCAATTATGCACTCATGTGTCACCAAAATGTAATATGTAGTAAGTGGTAAAGTGAGACACACTTGCTCTATGGCCAGATTTTGTCAGTTTCAAGCAGAGATGATCTGATAAAGATGACAATACATATGCCTTCTCTGCCTCATTCACTTATACTCTCTTTCTCTCTGTTTTCTTAACACACACACACACACACACACACACACACACACACGCAAACGAATGACTAAAGTCAAGGAGCTGTCAATCAAACACAAATATTCCCTGTGCAATAAGGCACCGGTACAAAATCCGTCTGGTAATATAATGTGTTCTCTCTTTCAGACTGTGACCTCCAATAAACTCCAATACCCACAATTCCCTCTGGCCTCATGTCATGCCTTATTGGCTGCCTAATTCACAGAAAGAAAGGGAGAGACGGGGAGCAGAAAGAACATTAAATGGCTTAAAAGAGATGGAAAGAAAGAGAGCTTATACGGAGAAAAATGATGCAGGGCAGATAGAAAGAAATTAAAGGGGATCATCAAACCGTGAAGCACTCAGGGCACCGTGTGAGCAAATCTAGCCAATCAAGTGCAGGCTCGCCAAAGGGGCCAGATTATGACTGGCTGGTAGAAACAGGGTTATTGTTCGCCAATTAATGCCGGGGCATGATTGTTTGGCTGGGTTTCTCCCTCTATCTTGTTCTTTTTCCCTCCCTCACATCCCACCAACTTCCCCTCCTCCTCTCCTGTACTCCCTCCGGTTGATGAGGAAAGAAGATGAGACAGTGATGATTAAAGTGAAAAATGGTGCCAACGCTGTTGCCATGATCTAGGGCTAAAGAGAAAAAGGAAGTGGGCCAACGCCGGCCATGAGAAAGGTTGCGTTTCGGTCAGCTGTAATCTACACTTTCTTATAGTAGCAGTCTCTGGAGATCATTACTAGTCCTACAACCTGCGAGGGTACTTCTGTGTTGGAACGCTGCCCATTAGCTCGATGCTGCAAAGGCACTACGGATTGCCTTCAAACATATGGGATTCTAAGATAGATCATTATCTCTTATTTAAAGGCAATAGATTTCTAAGAACTACAGACATGGTAGAGAAGTTTCTTTCACAACCGAGGCAAGCTTGTTTTCTCACCCAAACCAGGCTGCGATCCAAGATGTATTACTTCCCCCACCCCCTGGTTGTTCCCAATTTTCCCCAGTTTGCATTACTACTTCCCTCTGTACCGCAGTTTCGTCAGTGCTACGTCTGCTATTGGCCTCAGGGGGGATGCTGACAGATGTGCTACCATGACACGTCATATTTCCAACAATATTTTAACATAAGGTAGGTTCACAAGTTCACCCCTAGTACCATCTCCCAATGTACAGGCACCCAAACCAACCAGTAGGAGTCACTAGTGCAGCGGGAGCACACGGCATGACGAAGCAAGAGGTACCACTACAGAAAATGTGGATGGGAACCTCACCTCTCTGCATCCCACGCATTGCTTTTTGTTTATAGGATTACATTTGGAACTGTGTCAGTTACTGTACTAACAGGCTCTCCTCATATTCAGACATAATCCATCACATACAAAATATAGTCATTCTGTTTGTTTTGACAAATAACTATGCTGGTTCCTTTTAAAGACATATTAGCACACAGCAGGTGCAGCAACCTTTGAACACTGAAATAGATGGCAGCAAAGTGTGAAACAGTTATCATGAATCCTTTCTCTGAAAAGCTTTGAAGTAGGTATTGAAAGATCTCGTGTGCAAAACCAACAATTGGATGATTCAGTTAATGTCACAGGGTTATTTCAGCTAACCCTTTGACAAATATGAGAGTGAGGTTTTCCTTCAAAGAGACACTGCTGCTTTTTTACAGATGTGAATACCGTTGAAGCAGAGACTGCGTTCTTTTCCCCATGCCCTGCATTGACTCTTGCAGTAGTACTGGAATTCATCCCAAATCAAATTCAAATGTGCAGTAGTCAGGACAAGTACGTGCAGCTGTGCCTCCTTCGCTTGGCAGGGATTGGATATTACACCTGTTTTGCCTTGTAAACCAATGATTTGCTTAGTGAGGGTACTGAAAGGGCGTATTAATAGTCTGTAAGGAGGTTCGGAAAAAGGGGGGAGTGAGTATGGCTTCCCATCCCTTAGGAAAGCGGACAGCAGTGTGGGGGATGATGCCAAGTATATGCTGCATCTGGAAGCAAGAGACAAGAACTGTGGGCACTGGATGTTGAGTGTCTGCCAGCTGACAATTGTCTAGACCAAGACAGACGGAGGAGAGCCCTCCATCTACAATCTGCTGGCTTTCTGAGATTGTGCGGCGAACAGAAGAATGCAGAGGACAGAGGAGGAGGAGGATGCCAAGCTCTGCCATGCCAACTGCTGGATTCGGGAGCCTGTTGCATCAGCTGTGACTCAGTGCAACAGCGTCTTGAATTGCTTACTGCAAATATGAACAAGATTGTATGATGCATATTGGTAAAAATATAACAGTTAGTCAGAGCTAAATATGTCACACACATTTAGCCTTCTGCAAAAGCCAAGACACCGAATCTAAAGCTAAAGAGATGCACACACAAAAAAACAAGAACTACCCACTCCTAATAAAATGCACACATTATAAGGCATTTTGAGACTTTATTTTAGAACAGGGTTTAATGGTTTAGCATCTCCTTATGAGGTTTTGTGCTTCTTTGTAGTCGTTTTGTGTCTCTTTAAAGGCCATTTCCTGTATCTTAGGGGTATATTTGTGTCAAGTTTGGTCATGTGGTTTCTCTTTGTAGTTCTTTTGCATCTCTTTGTAGTTGTGTTGTGTTTCTTTGTAGTTCCTTTACATGTCTTTGTTGCCGTTTTGTGTTTCTTTAAAGGTCAATTTGTGTCTCTTTGAGGTAAATTTATGTCTTCATTCTCACCACCAGCCTCTGACTCACTCACTCATCTCTTGCTGCTGCCCTCTTGCCCTGCTGCGTCTTTCAACTTTCCTTCAATCCCTTTTCACTCTATATTACTCTGTCTTTCACGCACATTCATACCCTCCCTCCTGTCTTTTCTCTGAAACGTTACCAAATACTAATGTCTATGGTGTAGACAATGATGTGTGTAGGTAATGTTTATGCTCTTCTCCCATACATCAATGTATGTTTGCACACGAAGGTCTGCAGGGGACAATTAATTGTTTTATGCAACTCACACACTTGGATGCGTACTGAAATACACACTTACAAGCACGCACACACACACATCTGTCATCTATCTCGGTGAGAACCAACCTTCCTGCATTCATCAATAAGGCTTTATCAACAGCTTAATCATATAAGGGCGGTTAGCTTTGTCCTCACAAGCACAGCAAAATCTGACCAAACACCCACGCATTTGCATTCAGGTCCCTCGCCACTTGAGTGTACCTCTCTATCAGAGTGGTAAATGTCACAGAGAGAGGGAGGAGTGAAACACAAGCAGTGTCCATGGGCCTGTATGTGTGTGTGCATGTGTGTGAGCGTGTTTGTCATAAGACAGAAAATGAAGTGAAGAGCTGGCAGACAGTCCATAAAGGTTAATTAATATGGAGACAACTAGCTAGCGAGGGCCTGCTATTACACGGATAGATTTTTAATACACATACACACACGCGCGGGCCTGGATAAAGGGTGTCTCATCCAACTCCTCTCTTGCTTATATCAAAAATGTTGTCATGACAGATGCTACAGTTTTGGCAGAAATGCTGCAGCAAAATGGGTCAGTAATTCCGTGTTTACTACGGTTCTCACGCCACCAAATCAACAACATTGATGCAGCACCAATTAGTCAGTATAAACATTGCTCTGCAGGGCAGCACAGCACACTTGTGCTCATCCACAGAGGTTGCTTTCTGTGTGTGTGTGTGTGTGTGTGTGTGTGTGGGTGGGTGGTAGGTGTCTGACTGTGTGCTGATTTGAAGTGCACATGTTGTAGGAGGTCAAGGTACATTTGCATTGGGAACACTGATCATTTTCTCACAGTTCATTTTCTGATGTATAAGGAATTATTACACATCAAAATGTGCAGGTTCAATATGACCTACAAAGTGATTTTTAATATCGCAAGCCTTACGTTTGATTCTGTATGTGGAGATGAGAATAAATATGCAGCTATGTTTGTAGTACACAGCTGATATTTGCACTGACAGTGTGAATGCTGAAATTTAATTATCTATGGGATCTTCTCTCCAGTAAAGAAGTAGATATAAAACTTTAATTTTACATTTACATATGCAATCTAGAAAATCCCTTTATAATGTTTATGATAATTCAACTTCTAAACTGGATGGACGCACAACATAAAGATTAGCCCTGCTTCAAATGGCTTTCATTCCACAAAGGTTCATTTCATTGATGCCCTGAAAATCCAAAGTACCCTGTCCTGCTTTTAGGTGAATGGTCATCTGCACTAGCTTCTAAAATTCTAATACCTTGTCATGTTTTTACTTAGTTAGTATTCAACAGCTCCCATTTGGGTTTTAATAGCACGCCCTAATGAAAAAGTATCGTTAAAAAGCTTCTAACGGAATAATTTAAAACTTGATAAGTGACTCCTGGAGTCCCCTCAGTGATTTAAGGTCACTTATCATAAAGACTAAACCAAGAGGCCTATATATAACTGTGTGATGGGACCGGGACTTTGGGGACTTTTGCTGTAACAAGTTTGGAATATATCATATGAGGAAAATGCTGTTGCACTTCTCTTGATGTGTTTTGGAAACCATTTTATGGTTGAAGAAAAATCAGGGATCCATTCAAATTTGTAAGTGCCAAGAGAGCCTGGTCAAAGGCAAGCGGCAAATTCCTGGGCTGAAAAATGAAGCCAATGTAAAACTGCTGTAAAATGTCCAACTTTACAGCAGCTTTACAGCTTGGTACAAAAAAAAACGGTTTTGGTCTCTATAGCCAGTTCCCCGTTGGTGAGAACTGCACAGAGGGTACATTTTTATATAACTAACCCGTTTATATTTCATTAAAGTTACACATAATTAAGGTCGTGGTCAATTTGATTAGCAGGCCGTCTGGTAGGTATCACCTCAGGCTCTCAGTCAGATCCATCCCTCGCTCCTCCACAGCTCCACCCTCTCATCCAAATATGGTCACTTCTGGCTCTAAATAACCAAGATGGCAATGACCAAAATGCCAAACTTGAGGCTTCAAAATGGCAGTCCGCAAGCCAACGGGTGACATTACAGTATCTGCACCTTTTATTTATACAGTCCATGTTCATTGTATGCAGTGAGGTTTCTCATTCATGTACAGATCAGAAGGGCAGTAGTCCTGTAAAGCCCAGTTTCCACCAAGCAGTACGGTACAGTTCAGTTCAGTACGCTGGCTGATCCCGACCGGGCTTACAATCAGGGCGGGATGTAAATGTAAAATTTTCTTTGTCTAACATAAATCACTGAAAGAAGGTTCATTTGTAGTTCTAAACATATTTAGGGTGTTTTTACTCAGTTTTTGTTTTGGAAACACTAGGGTCTAGGTACCATGTTTGAAGGGTTACGTTTGGTTCCAAAGGTACCATACTGTAAGTGTTTGGTGGAAACGGGGCTAAATTCAACAACAAAGAAAAAGAGATTGGTAACTACGTATACTGACACACACTTGTTAGCATTTAAAGCATAACCTTTTGTCCACTGTCAGACAACCTGTGAACATTTCCCATTACCTACCATTTATAAAGTGCTGTCTTGCATAATAGCATCCTCTGCCCATTCCAATCTCTTTGTTAAGATGGATATTCCTGAGACTGACTCACAGCCTTTCTCTGAGTACATCACTCCCCACTCATACCCATACGTATCCATACAAACACTAAAAAAGACAAATCTAGATGATGGACTGCCCATATAAAGTGTCCAACTTAGTTCACTGTGCTTTTGAAATGCTAAAGGTCACAGCAAATTTAATGTTGGCAGCATAAAGTTGTGAAGAAGGTAAAATCTATTACTGGCTATGTCATAAGGATAAAAACCCTGAATTGGATCTGAAATGGATGAATCATTCCCCACTGGTGAGAAAACGCACCATTCCTGCCATCTGAATTGCATTCGTTCAGCGTGAAGTATATATTGGTTACCAAAGAACTGTTTTTCACTTTGGGAATGGTCATCTGGTAGGAGATGAAGGTGCTGGTGAGTCGTGATGGACAAACATGAAAAATGAAAACACAAGCCAATGTGAGACTGACTCTGTTATAATTGTGTTATTTGAAGTCTTGGAGGCACAGGAGAAAACAGGCAATGCATTTTTATCTGGTCTAATGAATATCCTTTCCTGCATAGTCTATGAGTAATGACAATGTTGGTGATTCAAGAGAAAATTGCAGTTATATTTGTAGTATTCAACTGCTTCACCTTGCAGAAATATGCGCACTCCATAATCAATGTAATGGTTCTTCTGTGAGCTATGTTGTGGCAGAATGTGGAAATAATTGAAGCTGACGTTGTAGAAGCTTTACCCTGCAAAAATAGACTGCCTCACCTTGTTGGCAGTTTAAATCATGCCTACTTCAACCTCCATTCAGTTAGTCAAACACACTTTCTATCCTTTTCGTACAGCACAGTCTTTCCTCCCCCTTAAAGGCACTTTTAACTTTTCTGCTTTCGTGCTCACCCAAGCTTTTCTCTCATCTCTTTTCTTTCTCTCTCTTGTTCTGTACACAGGAATCCACAAAGGTTATTAATAAAATAGCAGGCTATTCAGGACAAATCTAGTTTGTTTTTTTCCTTACTAAAATACTTCATGCAAAAGTCACACTGGCAATATGCATTAAAGATATACCATACAGTAGTTGGCCAGGCAAATGGGAAATTCCTCCCAGTCTCTCTCTCTCATAATGAGGCAATCATCTTGTTTTCTTTTGGTGTTGCTCCTGTTATTTCTCACAGGTCTCTTTCTTACTCTCCTCTTTGATAAATGGGACTGTAGGCTGAGAGGTGAGAGCTGGTTCTGCTGCAATGTGAAATCCAATTCTTCACTTTGGCGATGTTGCCAAACACATACAACACATTTACACTTACATAGGGTCTATTCTTTTTTTCTAAGTCGGGTGCTGGGTTTCATATTAGTTCACCATCAAGGGGTTGTGTTTGGTTGCATTCTCGAAATTTCACAAAACAGAGGGATTTCTGTACCTTTCCGAGGGTCATAAGTCGGTGTAAGGTATCGAGCTGGCTGGGGCTTCACAGCATTGGTTTGTAAGAGACATACTGCATGAAAAGGGATGGCGATGCGTCTTCATCTTGGCTCCAAGTACAAATTTTTTTCAATTTCAATTTCAATTTCTTCTCCCAGTTTGCTATGGTTCTCTCCTTGTTTCTCATCTCTTACTCTCACCTTTATTTTCACTTTGTCTTTTCTTTTTCCTGTGACCCTCCTCTACCTTTTCCAGACTGCTGGTAAATATACTTATATCTTGCACAATGCACCTGTAATGAGCCACATGTTTATTCACTTTGAATAGCAGCAGTTCCATCAAATAGTTGAGTTGTTTCATTACAAAAAAGACATGCAACATATACATTAGGGAAAGAGCTGTCCAACATAGGGTTAAGCAGCTTTTAGCCATGGTAACCACCTTTGTACCACCACATCTGCACAGACCCTTCAACTTCAAATGTTGTCGCAGGTTGGTACCACAATGACAAATTCAGTGTGTTATCCTGGAATTTACTCCGTATTGTCTTGGGATTCTAGTCAAAGACCCTCTATCAGCACACCCGTGCTTCATATTGGCTGATTCCTGACAGTGTAATAGAAAAAATAAACAGATGACAGAATATGCTCATCCACCAAACTAACCGGCCACCAAGTGTAAAAACAATATGCCAACCACTCAGCCACTACCCAATAAAGATTAGATTAGTCACAGAAGCCAGTGCATAACCAGACAGCAGAAAGTAAATGCACGCCTCTCACACAGCTAGCTACAGTCTGCAAACCAGCCAGCAAACCAGCCAGTCAATAAAACACAGACAAGCCAAGCAATCAGCGAGCCATGCAGGCAGTTCCCTACCCTGTAAAGATTGGATTAGTCACAGGAGGCATGGCTTCAGCAAAGCCACTGTAACAGCTGTCCTCCAAGGTGGTAATGTCAGACATTTGCTTCAGTTCCAGAAAACCTGACACTTTATACCAAATCAACCTTTACTGAAGGTAAAAGAAAACCACTGTACCTATAGCTCAAATAATGCTACAGTCCACTGTCATTAAGCAGTCTTTCATTTTAACTGCTTGAGAAAATGAGGAGGCAGCATAGAGAAAAGACACACAAGAAGAGACAGACAGATGAACTGTTAAGATAATGTCTGCCTATGTGTTTGCACAGTATCGCGCCAAAAATGAAATAATAACCAAGTGTGAACCTTCAGTGGTTTTATCTTCAATTAACCCTTTCCCAGAGCCCTGTAATTACTTGCCAAGTGATGAAAACGTACAACAATAGCAGGTGGGTTGTCACTGCATTAAGTCTGAGTGCAAACACAACTGTCAAAGATAATTAAAGGATCACGTTAAGATGGTACAATCCTGGGAATTAATTATATTATAGTCACATTAAGACTGAATGCTTTACATTTTCTTAAGGTTTAATTAAGTTTGATAGACTGGATGTGTAATTAAATCACCAGTTTGTGCAAAGTGGTAAATGGACTTGCATTCGTATAGTGGCTTCCTGATCTCCTGACCACTGAACGTGCTTTTACACTGTATTCCACATTCACCCACTCATAACAAATTTTATACACTGGTGGCCTAGGCTATCGTACAAGGTGCCACCTGCTACCCATTTAAACATTCACACGTACTTACGCACCAATGGCACAGCCATTAGATGCAATTGCAGGTTCAGCATCTTTGACAAGTTGACTGGAGGAGCTGGGGATCGAAAAACCGATCTTTCCATTATAAGGATGACCCACTCTACCTCCTGAGCCACAGCCGCAAGAAATCTGCAGACAGATTGAATGTAATTTTAATGACGTATTTGATTGGCACCATGTATTCCCACATCAACACGATGCACATTTTAATTTAAAAGTTCAGAAAAATGTCATGAGTCATCTCAAATTCATTTTCAGTGAATTATCTCAAAGTTCAACATCACTAAAAACACTGCAGATCTCCTGCAGCCTTCCTAACACAGAAGTATTACAATCTATAATGGATTTCATGCTTAATTATTAATTCTTATGTAAGAGGAAATGGAATTGGTAAGATAAACCATTTTAGAAACCAAATACCCCAAATGAGTCACATTGAAGGTTTAGTTGAGGCATCTCCTTTATGTTTTCCGATGCTGGATCCAGTGTCTCACCTCAGATTGTCCTGAATTGCAACTCAACAAAATAGCAGATAAAAGAAGCTTCCTTCATAGGGTGTCTGGGCTCATCCTTACGGATGGGGTGAGTCTCTGAGACATGTGGGAGAAGCTCAGAATAAAACCACTGCTCCATTTTGAAAGGAGCCTTTTGAGGTGGTTTCAGGCATCTGATTAGGATGCCTTCTGGACACTTCCCTGTGGAGGTATTCCAGGCACATCCAACTGGGAGGAGAACTTGGAGCAGATCCAGAATATGCGGGAGGGATTACATATCCCACCTGACCTGGAAACCCCATAGGACTCTCCAGTGGGAGCAAGAGGTAACTGAATAGTCACATGACAAAAGAGACCCCAGATATATTTCTAAGGAGTCAGGGGACAAAATCAAGGCTACAGCTTGACCAGGAAAAGTTCCTATGTATGAAGTTTCTGCTACTTCAGACACACAGGATCACATAACTACCAGCTAACTATACATCTGTCTTCATTAAAGGTGCGGCCGCTTTGAGTGAAAGGCTGTTTGCAAGGTGTCGCCACAGTCTATGAGTCAGATCCAACCCTGGCTCCTCCACGGCTCGACCAGGAAGTGCGCTGGGCTTTGAAGAAAATTGTGGTAGTGGCCAAAATGTGATGCAACTGGGACTTTTGAGCAGATTAGGAAAGAAGCGTCCATAAATCTGTGGATACATTTTTGGAGCATCACAATCACTGCAAATTACCTGTTTCCCTGTCAGGATTTGATTCATTCAGTCCGATATCAAGTGGAAGTCTAAAAGAGAAGCAAAATTCATTTTTTATCCCCATTCAAGTTAGCAGAGCACGACACCAGAAGTGGCGCGCTTGGCTGACAATGTTGCTAGTGTGCTTGCTGTATGGGCTCGATAATATGGAAGTGACGCCAATCATCCAGGTAACCTCATACTGTGGGAACAGAGATTTTTTGGTTTTATTCGCCACTGAGCAACTTTCATAGGGATGAATGGGTTCCCTCCGATGCTTTATCCAGGTCTCTTAATACATCCATGGTCCACACATGGTCTCTCCTGGTTCTGAAAATCAAAGCTCCAACCAAACTTGAGGTTTCAAAACAGGAGTCCACAAACCAATGAGTGACGTCATGGTGGCCATATACAGTCCAAGGTTTCAATCTTTACTTGATCTGGTACAGTACACACCAATAAACAAAACTTTTAACACAAAGAAATTGATCATTCTTTTTTTCTTTACTTCCATAAGATGGGGAAATAGGGAATCAATGGATTTTTTCGTCTGTCTCCATCTGCCCTTTAGATACATCTTCCACATATCCCTTTTTTTCAGTGTTGTCCTGTAGCAACTGGTTACTTGACTGTGAGTATTTTTCTTTCCCTATCTATCCCTCACGCATTTCTCTTTTCACCTACTTGTTTTGATCGGGTATCCCAAATGCACCACTTTCACAGTTTCATTCAGCAGTTTTTTTAGATGCTATGAAATTTATGTGATCAAAGGACACAATCAATCACCCAGGATAAAACGTTTTTTTTTGCCATTATACGCAGATAATATTCTGAAGCAATACAGATGGGCAATTTTGCTGTCAGCCAGGAGGAGAATTACAAAGTGAGACAACATCTAAGTGGATAACAACAAAGAGGGCTATGCAGAACAAACCCGACCATCTGTTCCCCGCCTTACAACCATCTTGTGGTGTTGTATTGATGAATGCAATACAACCTGAGCTGGAATGAAAAATAAATAGATAAATATATCTGGTCAAAACTGAGTTCAGCATGTTTTAATAACGAGCAGTTTTTCTTGACAGTTGCCAGATGATGCTGCTTTACAGGAGTCACACCGTCGTCTCTCACAGATGATTACAGTAGGTCTGCTAATGGACACGGACACAGGAGCACAGCATGTTCTTGTGTTCGTCTCCATCTCTTGCATCTGACTAGGGCTGGCAATATTTTTAACAGAACAATCATCAGCAATAGCAACAGATTACTAATGCAGATCTGCGCTGTTAGCTTGATTGACATCGCAAATGCAAGCATATTTAAAGTAACAGCAGGTCAGGGATCAAAAGATTATATGCGTCAAAGTTGTTGGTTTTTTTAACCCTTGGATTTACATAAGAGTAATAACAGGATTTCTTTGACCCTTTGTTCTATGTCTGTGTCGATTGTACACATTTCATATTCCACCCCAGTCAGTTTTATCCAATTTTATCAGCAAAGACAAGTTCAACAATGTCAGAAACCTTAAGTCTTTCCAAGTGGTGCACATTTCTTGAGGGTTGAGGGTTTTGAACTCTTTGTGTGGAATTATTTCAGATTCAAGAGACGTGATGAAGTTGTCATGGTTTTTTGAAGGTTTATAACAGACATGGAGTCAATCTTGAGCAGAAGAACATGTTTGACTCCGGTTTGATTGGCAGACCTCTTTTTAATATCCACCGCAATGCTCGCAGTAAACAATCCCTCACCTGAGGTCTAACTCACTTCTCTCCATCACTCGCCAATGAGGTCTCGACAAAGTAACTGCTGGGATGGATGGACAGTGATGAAAATAGAGGAAAGGGATTGGGAGGCAGAGCCAGGAAAGACTATACAGGAAGAGAAGTGGGAGAGACAGAGAGACAATGAGATAGAAAAAGCTATCAGTGGCAAAAATAGAGACAAAGGGGGACAGAACAAAAAAAGGACTGTCTGACAGAGAGCTTGAGAAAAAGAAAAAGGCTGGAATGGGCAACCGACAGGAAGAAGAAAGAGTGATACAGATTAAATTCTCGCTGTGAATGTTAAGAGAAAGATGCCATGGCTAGGGCTTTGAGCAAACTATTAAGTCCCACAATAGTCTCGAATATGACTAACATTACAATCACTCATTGAAAGATATTATTCAACATAGCCATGAGCAGTAAGGTTGTACGTGTGCCCATCGTTGTATGCATGAACGAACGCCCATATGATCATGCATCTTTGCAGCACTTCAATTCAATTCAATTTTATTTATAAAGCCCAATATCACAAAACACAATTTGCCTCACAGGGCTTTACAGCATACAACATCCCTCTGTCCTTAGGACCCTCACAGCAGATAAGGAAAAACTCCGCCCCAAAAAACCTTTAATGCTTGAAGTGCATTTTCTGCCCATTTCCTTTGCATTGCTGAGAGATAGCTGATACTGACTGGCATTAAACAGTGAACGCCCTTCAGTCCTTTTTAGGTCCTGTGAATGCATGCACCATAATACAATTTTGATGAGTAGTATAGAGAAAAGGCATGGTGTTTGTTCCGGTACCCACACTGCCAAACTATTCAGTGAGCCAGAAGAAGATTTGGTATGTCCAGATATACAGTTTATCAAATGCACCACACTACAAAGACAAGGGGTGTCATTTCTAAGCATTGCATATGCACAAAACGAGGCCTGAAACAGACGTACGCCACTTCCTATGATCTATCGAAACAGACTTGATGGGAGAAACTTTGACCCATGCTTATGAACCTTTTTGGAGACGGGAAATTGACGACGCAGGTGGTGGGGTGGAAGCCTGATTGTAGAAATTGTTGAATGTTTTTGGTGCATGCCATTTTTGGCTATATGTACTTTCTTTGTATATTTAGAATTGTTTTATAAATGAGACCCCAATGTCCTACTGCACCCAGTCTCATTGCTGGCTGGCTTGTCTGGCTATTCTGACCCCCCATTCTCTGCGCAGTGGAAGATCCATCACATTGGGTGCGTCCACTTGCACACTAATATTACAATTTTATTTCAAATATTACAATAAATTAAATAAAAATTCAACATGGGTCATGTAAACAGCATATTTTTTCTGAATTTTCTGGATTTAGGACATGTGGGATATGCAGGTATCGTGGATTTTAATAGCATTACTTGGGCATGTATGCAACAAATTCGGAATATGGGTCTCAAGTGGGATTTTTTCCGCACTTTGCGACACACTGTTGCCTGTTTAACTTGCCAGTGTACGGTCGGCTCTGTGCATTATATTGGAGACGTTGGACACAAACCAACTTGCCAACAGTTTAAATGCTGAGGTAAAAATGCACGCCCAAAGGAGGAGCCCACATTTCTGGTTGAAAGGAGAAACACACCTGCCTTTAAACATGATGAATGACTTCCATATCAACAGGCTGTTCGATATGCACAAATATTGCAATGCTGAGCTTTTCAAGAAGGTGGTGGAAGGAATGAAAGAGGGGAGCTCTGTTCGCTTCGTCTAACAAGTCCACCACCAGGAAGAAAACTACAGAAAAATTTTTATTTTGATACATAGAAGCAAAATGAGTAGAATATTCATTTCCACTAGCCTTGCAAATAGCCTAATGGGAACATTGTCTTTTTCAGAATAGGGGCAAAAAACAGGATATTTTTGTGCATGTAAATGTAGTAATTAACTGAGCTGCAGACAGCTCATTAACAGCTGACAGAAGTCGAAATAACTATGATCCATCAATCAATCAAAATCTACAATATGTGCAGTTATAAATCTACATACATTGAAAAATAACACCAGCAAAGCTCTCCAGGTTGACCTCCATGTTTGGTGGGCTCAGTGGATGGTGTTTGCTGTATCTCCAAGGTACCATTAAGATCTGCTGCATTCCAAATCAGATACTTTTTCTTTTTACCTCTAATTATTCGCAAAAGATAAATGAGCAAGAAGGTCAAAGTTCAAAGTACAATCTTGAATGAATGTATGCTCTGTGCAACAGTATGACTTTGTGAGGGCAGCTGCAGTGCATACAGGAAGGAAAAAACATGAAACTGTATACGATTTGGAAGGCAGCCTTGGTAGCTATGTTTAAAGCAGCCATGCATACAAAGGCATCAGATAAAGCAAGCATCAATGAGAGAGACTGCAAAGCTTTGCGGGGCAGATGAGGGCAGGGTGAGTGACGGTGACAGGCCGATTCCACAGCTTACCACGACAATCCCACTGCTTACTCACTCACTTCCTTTTTGCAGCCGTATTCTCTCAGTCAGTCTAATGTGCTCTTCCTTTTTTCTGTCTCCTTTCTCTCAGAGCTGCCCCGACTACAGACTATGCTTGTTTATCTTTTCCTAATTCCACTCGTCACTCACTCTCCCTCACCAGACAGATCATTAGGATTAGGGCTCTGACACTGCCTATCCCATCAGATGCTGATTGGCCACAGTGGCAGAGTGTGGGAACCAGAAAATGAGCCCCTGACAGATAATAGCCCGCTCTGTACCTTACATCAGACGGAAGAGATTGCGGAGGAGAGAGAGGGCGAGTGACAAAGAGGGAGAATTGCCCGACATCTCTTTGACACCCTTCTTCAGACTTTAAGGACATTGTTGTTCTATTGAGAGGAGATTTGTTTATTCATGGAGACGACAGTGGTCTCAGCTGTTCAGGGTTCCTCTTCATCAGTGACAGCGAAGATGGGAATGAAAGTGTACTTACTCCTACTCGGGATCAGGGAATTGGCAGGGAGATTTTTCAGTGGAATTAGACGAGAATAATATATTTGTTAGCTTTATTTTTTTCTAGTCTCTCTTGCTGGTTTAATGTTGCTAAAGCCAGCTTTAATTAATTGTGCAGCCACCAGGTGTACATTTTCCTTGCTTGCTTTTCCTTCATTCCTTACTCTTAACAGTCTTTAGTCTTTATTTATTATTACTAATACTATTACTATACTATTACTATTTATTTAGTCTATTTATCAGATTTGCTTTTATCGTATGAACCCCCTAGAATCCTCAGGTCTTCTGGTAATGGCCTTTTAATCATCCCCGAAGTTAGAACAAAAACCCAAAGTGAGGCATCATTTTATATGTGTGGTCCACATCTGTGGAGACCTGAGGGACGCAGGCAGTGTTGATGTTTTTAAAAGCAAACTCAAGACTTATTTTAGCATGGCTTTAATTGAACACTTTTTTTCAATTATTTTGTATTTATCATCATTGTGTATTTATCAATCTTTATATTTTTTTTAAT
This sequence comes from Epinephelus awoara, assembly GCA_035609425.1. Taxonomy (NCBI): domain Eukaryota; kingdom Metazoa; phylum Chordata; class Actinopteri; order Perciformes; family Serranidae; genus Epinephelus; species Epinephelus awoara. Next base: position 18,388,646 of record CM069302.1, read on the forward strand.
TTGTATTAACTATTAATTATTTTTTCTATTTTGTCACTAATTTTTTAACTTATTTATCTAATAAATTTTTGACCAATTCTTTCTATTTTGAGTTTTTATTCTGTCTCTGGTGTTTCCCCGCTTCTGATGGCATTTCCTCAATTCTGTTTTTTTTTATTATTATAATTTTAGTCCTTACCATTATCATTACTATTATTATGAAAAGTGCCATATAAATAAAGATTAAAAAAAAAATAGAAATAAAAATAGATGATAGTTACATTTTAAGTGCAGTTTTTACTGATACTCTCTTTCAGCTACCTCAAAAAATCCTTGGGCACAGTATTTTGATGTGTTCACTGCACAACTTGACACTTTGATGAACATAAAAAAAATAAATAAAAAAAATACATATTGTGCAGCCCCTCTGTAGTTTTGTCCAAACTAAACAAAATTCATGCTTAGTGTATCTTATAACGCAGAGCACAAAATACAGTCATCCTGTGCAAAGAGCTTCATTTTTCCAAGAGCTTTAGGTGGAGCACTGGATAGTTTGTAATTGGCCGCTAAATGATAATGGCAACACAAAGACCATAACAATAGGACAAAGTGTAGATGCAATCCACTGGTGCTACATTAGCCCATTTGAAGCCCAAGAGGTACACTTTCCAGGGACCACTGTGTTGTATTAGTTGAATTTTCGAAGTTGGAGCTTAATTAAGAAACAAAGTAATTTAAAGATACTTCCTAAACTATTGGCAGGTTGGAGCTAACAACAACATGAAAGCAAGTCTATGGTACAAATCATGCTCAAAGTCCTGAGGGCCTTTGAATGTTAATAAGGCACAAAATCATATAGCTCTGTGGCATCATGTGTAGTCTTGTCTTTTTGCTATAATACATGTCTTAATTCATGTAAATACAACACACCAATCGTTCTAAGAATTATCCTTTGTAATTTCTCAATTCAGCTTGCCCAAGCCCAGATGCTGTACAGTCCAGCTGTGCAGCTGAGTGGCAGTGTTGCATAGCAGACAATAACGCTACAGTACTCAGCGTGTGGTTCAGTAACCCCAGTTAGGACATTTTTCTGACTTTTATATCACAAAAGGTGACACATGTGGGAAGTCTCATTATGATATGAAATGCAGTATTATCACCGCGGGACTAAAGGTGTCGCTGTAAAGCTTGTATCATTTCTGAATAAGAAGAAAGAAAAAATATAAATCAAACATCAGTACCACTCCAGCTCATTTTTTAGCCCTTTTCAAACAAGTATCTTAACGAATGGCTAACCTCCACAGCTTTGTTAGTGTTAATCATATTTGGGATTTAAATGAATCTGCTCTTTATTTAATAAGTAAATATGATGGCTATAATGGCCCTGTTGCTCTGAATGGGTGCTGGGTGCAGGTAATGAATGAATGAATGAGCTTTAGTGATGTTGTATACAGCTTTGTGAAACTCTTTATGCACGGCAATCATGGATAGAATGGGACTGCTAATGGCATACAGGAGAGCACGGCGTAATGAGCAGGAGACATTGCACCTCCCAGCTGTGTCGTGCCTGCTGACTAATGTGGCGTCCCTCACAACAACAGCGCCAGCCATTGGCTCAGTATAGCTCTAAAGAGGAAGGTCATCTGTGGCATGAGCCGTGAACAGATGAAGTGTGTGTGCAAACATTTCTATGAGGCAATCTAGTGCTTGGAATATGTGTTATTCAGGGATACATGGATATGTGTGGAGTGAATGAGCGTGTCTTCAGCATTATATGCTTTAAATGACTGAGATGTTTAATATACATGGCCTTTGATCAAAGATTATTCACTAGGCTCGGCGCAATCAATACAAATATCTGGCAGCTATTCACATGTTACACTCATGCTACACATATGATTGCTTTTAAAGCCACATTATAAAAAGATGTATATATTCATTTTGAGGGGCCAGACCAGTTTTTGAACCACAACCAAGGCATCAATGACTTATAAGCAAGTAAAACAATCAGGGCAGAGTGCTTCACAGTGTACTCTATTACAATCAGGTTCATCTAAAGGTCCAAGCCAGAATTCAATACTTAATTTGTCACACTCTTTCATTACTTTGCTCTGAGTTTAAATGATAATTAATCACAGTTTTTTTCCCCCTTTAACTTAAAGTATGAAATGTTATTAATGGGTTCCTTTTTAATTTTTTGTTTTACTCTTGTTAACCGAGCAAAACATTTCCTATGTGCTGCCAAATCTCCAGACAGATTTAAAATTAGAAAGCCAGTTTCACTGATAAATAATGGCCCATGTGAGCCAAATGGGGCTATTTAGTCTCAATTTAGTTAAATAACCGGAAAGGACTACAGCAAATACTTATTCATCCAAAAGTCTACCAGCACTCTTCTAACTACTTTTATACACGTTTGTGAATGTGATGTTCATTTGAATGAATTTGCTTCTGTTCCAATACTTATCACATTACATTAATCAACATGTACATTCCTCAGAACCTAACACTGAGCCTTATGACCTCAACTCTAACCTTATACCCACAGCCACCACCACTGATGGGTGTGGTCAGACGTTGCTTTGTGCACTTGTAACTATACTTAACAGTGATGTCACAGTGTACTGACACATCCTGTACTCTGACATGGTGGTGTCAGGATTTTAACCTGGTGTTAATTGGCCCCTAATCTGATCGACAAACATAAGAAATGATGCACTTTTCACCTCATCAATGTGCTATTGGTTGGAAAACTCAAGCAAACCACTTGTGAATCAAGCCCCACTTGACTCAAGTCTCCATAGTTACAAGGTAACTTTGTGATTTCTCAACTTGGACCACATTTTCCCTTTTTGTGTTTGTGTGTGTCCATGTGACTTGTGAGAACAACAACTTTTGAAACTGGCCAAGTATTGAGAGGAAGTGCTGCAGCTGGCAGCCATAAAACAGGCTACAGTGTAACCATTAACAGCATGTGCACAACATCAATTTATATCCAGTAAAGGTGTTTTTGCCACCAGCTCAGATTGTTATTATGAGTGTTTGAAAACATCATATAAAGGACCCTGCTGAGAAATAATTTTCCCAAACTTTTGCAGTCTGGTTTGTATCCAAATCTATCTACAGAAGGAGTCTCATTCTTAAATGCCACGAGAGGTAACGTGTTGTAGGAAGAAGATAGTAGTAAAGCAAGTAAGAGTTGGAGAGAAAAGTGCTGGTAATAGTCGATTGTGCTTGAGTACAGAAAATGACTTTCGTCCTGCAGCAGGTAAACTCTCGTGAGATTCACAAGAAGACCTCACTTTCATCCAGGCTTGGACCCAAACTTCAAAAATTGTTCTTCCCACAAGGAAAATATAGTCCAGGTTAAAAAATACTGCAGATACCCTTTAACTCAAAACATGACCAAAAACATACTGATCTTTGCATTATTGTATAATCAGTCACAGTCATCATCATTGTTTGACAAAGCATGTATTCATGATCTTCTCCGAATAGGAACAAAAAGTTCCTGTTCTGTAGCCAAGTGACTTTCAAAGTAAAGCACTCAAAATAAACTCCACACAGTTTCTGATACACATATGACTGAATGGATATTTTCCCTCTCTTGCCAGCAGACTCCATATCTGCACATAAATGCAATCTGCATGAGAGCATCGAATCTGTAAAATGCAAGTTGTCTATTTGATAATATAGATGTTTAATCTCCCTTTGAGTCTGTTTGGCCAGAAGAGCCCTCATTGATCAATCTAATGTACAAGCCAGCGCACATCAAAGCACAGAAGTCATCTAACAGTAGGGTTCTTATCTGAGAAACATTTTTATCTTGCAGATCACAGCATAGGAATGATCAGCCGTGGCAAATGCGGCAACTGAAAACCGCCGTCATTTAAATATCCGAAATATTCTTGGTTTAGAGGTCTCGCCCCTAGAGAGGTGTAATACAGCCAAGAGGAGAAACTTATCTGAGCTGTAAATGGAAACGCTGACGTCCCAGGTCCAATTTAATCAACAGGTTCTATTTGGCAGCCTGTAAAGAGGCGTCAGAGGAAGTCGGAAAAACGCAGTATGGTAAGAAATCACTGCTGTGGTCTACAGCATCGCAGTGGACAATCAAACTTCAGCTGAGGTTGGTATATTTAACTTACTCGTCCATGATATGTACAGTTCTATAACATATTTATATCCATTTTATTTACCTACATATTAAGCAACATATATGCTGGTTTAGTATTTATATAAAGGCTTATAATTAACCCAGACTGAGTGTGTGGCCGCACAAATTGAGTCTACTTCTAATTCAAGCATAACAGGTGGTGGAGGAGACCCAGTAGCCATAGTTACTAGTATTTAAATAATTACACTGTTGCAGGGTTTATTTGTTTGTTTTTAATAATGTTTTGATGACAGAGGTTATACACATGTTGTGGCTCATTACAGCTTTACAAATAAAAGTGTTATATAAATAAGAGACAGGCACCAGTGATGTTCAGCCTACAGTCAGCTTCGAGTCAGTAACCCAGAGCCGGGCAACTGTGAGGTGTGATGGAGGGCTAGCTTTTAAGTGATTTATATGTGGCTGCCATTGCTTAGATGCCAGTCAGAATATGGTTCAATTATAATTCTCCAACTCAGCCAGATTAACAGTGCTGTAACGCAAGACCACGCTGACTCAAACTTGAGTTGAGAGAAATGACCATATGCCCAGTTTTACGTTGTGTGTTTGTTTCAATAAACTTAACAGAATGTTTAGCTCAGGCAGGCAGGAATGAAAAAACTTGATGACATACATTGACCATGTTCAGGGCAAATGTAGGAGTAATGTGGTGTGTAAGACTGTGGCGTTGGTGCCTTAGTGGGTCGAGCAGACGCCCCATGTGCAAGGCTGATGCCGTAGCGGCCCGGGTTTGACACCAGCCTGTGACCCTCTGCTGCATGTCTTCCCCTCTCTCTCCCCACTTCACACTTAGCTTTCCTATCAATGAAAAGCAAAAATGCCCCAAAAAAAATCTTAAAAAAAAAAGAATGTGGTAAGACAGAGTCTGGAGTGGTAGAGTGGCACACCAGTGTCTGCCTGCAACACTGGAGGTGTCCGTAACGGTCCCATCTCTAACGGCCACTGACATTTTTATTAGCATAATTACACTTTTTTGAAAGACAGTGATTGTTTTGGGGGTATATTCAATACGAATGTTCTGTCACATAAAATGAAAAGAAAAATGTGATTGGTAGTCCTTCGCGTCTGAACAAATAGCCAGATAAAATTTCTCTTCCTCTAAACCCACCAACTTCTCTCCTCACACCCACATGCCCTTTATCACTTCCTTATCTCGCCACACCTTCAGAGAGAAAATTTTAAACATTAAATTTGTGTCTGTGTTGAATATATATTGAAAGCCAAGTGCCTGTGTGTGTGTGTGTGTGTGTGTGTGTGTGTATGTGTGTCTGTGTTAAATTATGGATGTTCAGGTTTCAGTTAGGCGTTAATGTTTTTAAAAGAGGTCTCGCGGTAAAGGCCAGGAGAGTGGCTTTGCTTTGCTGATTCATTTGGCTGGCTGTCCAACACAACACAGACACACGCTTTAAAAATGTCCATGTGCATGCACGTACACACACACACACACACACACACACACACACACACACACACAAAACACATACACAAAAACACACACATTCAAGTACTCCTCCAAAACTGCTGATGCTCTTAAAGTAGCTGGCTCTGGGGTACAAGCAGTGACAGTAACTTTGCTCAAGAGGAACTTGATGTGCTGCTGGTGGTGTTTGCATGTGTGTGTTTGTAAGTCTCAGCAGTGTGTGTCTCGCTCACTGATGTCAACCTTCATCAAGTCAAAGCATTTTTCAACTCCTTAGAGCAGAATCTAGACTAAACAAACTTCTATTCGGCCTGTTGCTTTACTTGAAAATGTCACAGAATATGTTACTTTTAATTCTCGTGGTAGGCACCTCAAAGTAGTTTGTTTTTGGTGTGTTGGCTATTTCTGGCTGCTGTGTTTGTCCTGTTACAATAACTCTGGACATACAATTGAATTATCAAAAAGTTGTGATTGGTTTCACATTTTAAAACACCACTGGAAGGAGGATGTGTCAATTGGGAAATAGTTCAATCTGAACCTTGCATACAAAGTTTGCCTCTCACATACATTATCAACACATTCAAATGTGAAAAACAAAACATGTTTTCTCTGTCTCAACTTAACCCCGCCCTGTTGTGCTCCTTCAATAACCCTGCACACTGTGAATATTTAAACCTTTACCCTCTCACTATCTCATTGGAATTTTAAAACACGTCAGCACATTTACACACTTGTCTAATGTATTTACCAAGTTTATTTTTACATGTATTTTAGTGTTAGTAGTTTAGTATATTTATAGTGTATTATACTATATTATTCATATTGTGTATTCTACAATAATAACTTATATTAACTTTATCTTTATCTTGAACACACTCTCACACAGACACACACACACACATAAAAAAATAGGAATTAGATTTGATACCAATTAATTAAATAAAAGCTGCAAAAATGCAAGTCTATAAAGGTTTCGTTGACGCTGTCTATTGAATCAGAGAGTCTGACGTTCTCTGGAGGGCTGTTCCAGAGATGAGGGCCGATGATACAGAATGCAGCATCACGCTACTTGTAGTTTTACTCTGGGGGACGTTTAGTAGACCAGCAGTGGAGGATCTTAGGGATCTGGAGGGAATGTATTCACCCATCATATCAGATAAATAGCCAGGAGCCAGTCCATTAAGCAACATATTCTCACTCCAGTCTCTTCACATGTTGATGTCTTGTTTTCCACGTCCACATTCGACGTGCAAGGTACCCTGGGTGTGTTGTTGTTGACGTTCTGGGACACCGTGACAAGTTCTCTACTTCCATTTTCACAGGAAATTTAACTTTTACATATAGTCTCTTTCAAAAGAAATGCACTACATTGGTACAACACACATAGGTAAGTTTAGGAAAAATGAACAGGGTTTAGCTTTAGAATTTTACGGGACACGAACACTGCTTGGACTTTTGCTGCCTTAGCTTTTGTCCTTTTCCCGCCGCATTTCCCCCTGATGCCATCAGATGCAGTTAAACTATAACGGCAATCGACCGCATATCACGCCAACGTTAAAGGATGCCTTTTTTCATTTGTTTCTGATGTCACAAGTTACTATCCTAGTGCTGCATTTCGACGACTTCGGAGTGAGACTCCTTTAAAAGATCTAAAAACTAAAAGAAAAGATATTGTATACATGTATATTTCATGTTTAAAGGGAATGCTAAGGTTTTTTCTTGTATTCTGGGATGAGCAATTTGGATTTTACTTTATTTGCGATGTTCATTTTTCGACTGATGTGTATTTCACTCTTCCAGTGTTTATATATATATATATATATATATATTCAACCAGGTCTCACTCATACTTGGTCAGTAGCCCTGAGCGTCTATCTATCTATCTATCTATCTACCCTACAGCAATTGTTTAAGGTCATCTACCAAGAAGACATTTATTTCAATATAATATAATCTATTACATTTTGTTCAGACCTCTTGCTCCTGCCCACCCCTTCTAGTGGGAGAGAATTGCATAAGGCAATCCAATATCAAATGATGAAGTATCATTTGCTGTTTAATGGATAATATGTTTGCCAAATTGAAGAATGGCACCTAACACATTAGAAAATACCATGGAAGTACCTTCCAAAGACAATCCAGGGAGATGCTGTTGTATAATTTTACAGAATGCTGTGACACATTGACTCTGAGTCTCATTTGGAGGATTACTGTTGATTACCATGACATCGTTATCAATATATCTCTGGCAGACAATTAAATTAAAGTGCAATATAATCAAATGCAATGAATGAGATTTATATTCTAGTAAACACCTTGGAGGGAAAAAAAAGTCCACAGGGTTGTGAGAGCTGTAAATGTATGGGTCACATATCCGGTATCCCATTCATTTCAATAAGCAGTGTCGGCTTTCACAGCTAGAAAACCTGTTATCAGACACTGAAACGATACACACACACACACAAATGTTCCTTTAACTGACAGGATTCTTTAAAGCCTTTTCTCGCCCATCTGTTGAAAAAAATGTCACTCTTACCTAAGTCTCACCTATTGGATGTGATGCACACACGTTACTCTGCCCTCTATATAGCTTCACTCCAACATCGGCCCTCATAATAAACTGTGCAAGCTCACAGGAACACATGCAAGTACACACACACACACACACACACACACACACACACACACACACACACACACACACACACACACACACACACACACACACACACACACACACACACACACACACACACACACACACACACACAGTGTTTCTGTCTGGAGCAGTCTGGCCCTACTTGGCAGCAGACACATTTGGTCTGTTTGGTCTGTCCTTTCTCATTTCAAACCTCTTTTGAAGATGGCCACAGTTATTAAAGCAGGGTAACTGCGTATGGAAACTGACACTGAGAGGGGACGAGGGAGAGAGAGGTGTGTGTTTGTGTGTGTAATGCCATTCATTGGGGAATACAGATGTGTATCAGCGCAAAGGCAAAGTAAGTGTGCTGTTCATAGCCTGAGGGTTTTCTCCCCCGCACCACCCCCCCTACACACACACACTTTAAGTACCCTTCCCAAAGTGCTGATGCTCCCGATGTGCTTGTCTTAGTACACCGCCACAATCTCTATCAATAAAGTTCTATGTGCGTCAAGCAGTGTAGCTTTGATACCTCTGCCCCTGTTAAAGGTAATTTCAGCAGCTGATAGTTTGAGAAAGCTGTCTAAAATACTTCCTAATCCCCAAGTGTGATTGGAACTGCTTGCATTTACTGTCAGAGCACCACCTCCCCCTTCACTTTGCTTTTCTTCCCAGGAGAAAAGGGGCAGCATAAATATGTTGAGTCCATTTTTCTTGATATTCTCAATTTGGTTGCTCATAAGGGCCCTTTGAGATATATAAATTGCTGTAGTGCTCCAAAAACTAGTCGGAAAATGCCTGAACTGTCCGTTACACTCTTTTTGGCTGTCTGTCTAACTCTATGCTGCTCCGCCCCACGGTGCACTTCAAAAGTCAGGGGAATGCACAGGGAGGAGGAAAAGGACAGAGAGAGAAGGAGGGAGGGCATCACGCTGCATGCTAATGGTGCCTTCTCTGTTGCTGTGGCACTTGGGTTGACTGAATTCAGGGCTATAGTAAGCACAGATATATTCACAAATATTATTATTTAGAATTAGATATTTGACTAGATGTGAATGTAGTTCTTTTTAAGTAATCATCATTGCAAAGCAGTAACTTTCTTTGGTTTACTTCAGTGTTCAATGTCAGACCTTGAAATACAACACATGTCAAATCATTTCTGACACTTACAAATCCTTTCCTGGTAGTAATAGCGAAGATCTGTGTAGACGGTGTCTCTAAAATATAACAACAGGACTCCTAAGGCTTAAAGATTCAGTGTGTAAGATTTAGGGGGATTTTAATTGTGTCTAGGGGTGATGGTTGCAGGCTGCAACCAGCTGAAATTTCTCCTGGCTAGAATTCATTCAGTGTTCATTGCTCAGGAGGTTTTTACTGGGAGCTGGATTATCAGCAGAGGTCTCTTCCCCACAAAAACAAACAGACCAGGTGAATTAAACTGGTAAAAACACTGAATGAGGCAGTTTTACGTGACAAATCAGTGCTTCTCTGAAGCTGATTGGCATGCCAGGGACCGGCGGCTTGTCCACCATATGCTAATGTGTGCTCACCTTTTTTCTCTGATAACTTAAGGTCCAGATATTCAGAAGGTTTTTACCAGCACCTGAATTTTCCACAGACTGATCTCAAATCAGTGTTTTACCAACGGTGCTCATCACAGATGGGCTTCATGAAAATGGAATTGGCCCTATCTGGAGCTAGTGTTTGGTTTGTGAGCTACTGTAGAAACATGGAGTGCAACATGGCAATCTTCATAAAGAACGATATACTCCCAATGTAGATATAACTGGCTCCTTCTAAGGTGAGGGAAATACAGAGATTCTTATTTTCAGGTGATTATACACCAAAGAAAACATACTTATATTCAATTTCTGCCAACATTTCCCCATATATCCTACGCATTGGACCTTTAAGGCAAACTAGATTTAAGTCTTTTTAAGACTTAAGACAAAGGTCGAACAGAACTCAGAAATACATGGCAATTGTTGGCAGGTTTCCTTGGTGATATTGTGTTTTTTGTCTTTAACTCTGCATTTGTGAATGTAATAAAGGTAATGTGTTATTAATGCAAAACAATCAATCGATATATCAATCCTTGCAGTTAATCTTTGTGAAATTTTCTGTTAAACAAATTTCTAGTCGTATATTAATATTTTCCAGATTGGAACATTAATTCAAATGATACCAATAACGTTAAATGAAGTAACCGGAACAACTACATGGGTACTTCTCAGTTAGGTATAATGATTTTCCCAAAAGATATTCATATTTTAAGAAACATCACACAAACAGGCCAGGGAGAAGATAATAAGGAGTCCACTCCACTAGGTTGTGACAAGTTACTTTTAGCTTTAAAAAAAAAGGCAACAAAAAACAACACTTATTTAAAAACTAAATAACATAAAACCTAACGAAATAATTCATTAGGAAAAATTGAAATATAAATGCGCACGCAGGCAACATTCACAAACTAAATCTCCAAACTCATTCTCACTCCTCAAATACACAAACACACAAACATGCGGGTTTGTTTGACAGATGTGCTTTGTTATTCGCATGCATTAGTAATCATCATGCTAATTAGTAGTCTGTATGCATGTGTCTGTCTGCATCTGGGTTAAATGGTGGATTAGTGAGAATTAAATCTGTTCCTCTCCAACATGCAGGAGCCAGGAGAAATAACACCAGCCTGCTAATGACAAAAATAAAGTCACAAAAATAATTATTTTTAATATTTTATGATGATTGTTGTTAGGGTAACACACTCAAATCATTTAATTTAGCCTAGTTCAATTTCTTGTATTCCCACCCTGTTCTTCTGGTTGTTTGTAATGTTGTAAGTGTGATTGCAGTAAGTGGAAGCAATGTGATGTCTGCTACTTGAGTGGCACTTGAGAGAAGCTAAGAGAAGTATTAGCTGGAAGCTAAATAATGAAATGGCACACACAGCTTATCTCATCAGATAAGTTCATCTTCCAAAAATCTTCTATGAAGTGACTCGACTGCAAACTGTGCTGCAACGCTCAGCCCGTGCTTCTCTGACACATTAACCTTTACTTAAAGAGTAACTAATCCCCAGAGTTTTGGCTGGAGTGCATCTGCAGCGGAAAATCAAAAAGGAATCCCACTAGAATGTGGAACAAGTATCAAGAAGGAGGGAGAGCAGGGGCAGGGTGCTGAGACATGCCCAGTCAGTCCTTCATGCAGCCTCCCACAGCACCCCCACTCTGTCCCCATGTTGACGCTTTATCCACGTTTGAGAGGCATTTTTTTTAAATTTCCAGAGCAGAGCCACTTCAGTCAAAACCCTGGGGCTTAGTTACTCTTTAAGTAAAGGTTAATGGGTCTGATTCATGAAACGTGAGCAGAAGGAATTTGTGTGTAAACTGTTTGCAGACGGAAATTTACGTGCATGTCCGCATTCATCAATATTTTAGTAGCTCCGATATTTTTGTAACTACTTACAAAATCTACTCCTGCTCCTGACCACTCGTAGTGCTTGCCTTAATTTAGTAAAGCACATAAATATTGCTTGTCACTATTGGAAATTACAATTTTAATTTGTATTGCACTCTGTTACAATACACAGATGCCTTTGAAACACGTAATCTAAACATGAAAACACATTAAAAATATAACACATTTAGTTAAATTAGTGGGCAATTAGCAGGTTTAAGATCCAGATTAGGTTCATGATTGTGAATTATCTATGTAAATCGACTCAATAGATTACACATTCTTTCTACATGTTGAATGATGATATTAAAAATATCCGTAAGGACAGCCGGATCAAAGCCTCTTCGGCCTCGGTGCCTGGGTTCAGCAGGGGCAGCACAACACTGTTTTTTGTTGTTGTTGTTGTTTTTTTGTGGCTTTTTGATCATTTGAATGAATAAATCTGATTTGAAAACTGTTCAATTTACGTTGTATAAAAAAGAGCTTTAGGCTATTAAGATTCAAATAATTTGAAGACGATGCATACCAAACTGCTGTAGACTATACGTTATCCGTATCATTTGTTAAAATAAATGTTAAGTAGCTCTACATTCCGACAGCCATCACTGATTTAGTTTATCCATTACGCACAAAGCATCTCTGGTTTCCCGTTCCCACTTCATTCAAAACCCCACAAATGAATCTTCTGTTTGTTTGGTGACCGCTGTATTTTTGTGTGTGCTTATGCATCTCTTTGCCTCCAGTTTCATATCAAACCATTTACGCTTCACCTCTGACATGGTTCTTTGTACTACGGAGACAACATTAAAATCATCTGTTACCTCCCTCCAGGCCTTCGCTTTCCTTGTCCCTGTCACACCACTACAGAAGAAAATAATTTATGCTAATTGCTGATTACCGGGAGCGCGCTTTCACTCTACAATGGATTGGCATTCATGATCATACACACGTGTTTACGATCAAATCTGAGTTTTGCGCGGCGTTCCTGAATCCAGAGTAGGTTTTTAGTAGAGTAGGCTTTTATGTGCAAATCTACACACAGATTTACTCACTTTTCATGAATGACACCCAGTGTGTCTAAGAAGCACGGGCTGAGCTTTGCATCACAGTCCGCAGTAGAGTCACGTCACAGAAAATTTTTAGGAACATTACCTTGTAATTTAAGGAGATAAGCTGTGTGTGCCATCTCATTATTTAGCTTCCAGCTAATAGTTCCGGTGATATGTGCCAAACTTGAGGTGATATGGTGCTTGGTACAGAAATGGAGCCGTCACAAAAATGCCTCATGGTGGCCATGGCAGCTATCTTGCTTTCCGCCATGATGGAATATCTATTTTACATCATATCTCCTCAACCAAACATGCTAATAAAAATTAGGTGATGTCTACCCCTGTGTTTCAAAGATCAATCCAAGGCCCTGCCTGTATTCCATGCCTTTATTGGCTGTGATTATTTGCAACCAGGGGGAAGAGGAAGACAGCATGGCATACCTGGAATGCTGATGATAAGGCAACAGGCCTTCATGGCTAAGTCAAAGGTTTCAAATGCATTCCAAAGGAGGCCAATTCAATGGTGGAGTGCCTCACAATTCGCGTCTATGATCTTACCAGCAACCAACTCAACATCGATCAAACTCATCTTGAGTTGTTCACAAAGAAAGAAAGACGAATGGAGTATATCCCCCCCAATTGAGAACGTTTTGGTGCAGCAGTGTACCAAGGTCAACTCTACCACAGACAGGCCACTGCATTATTGAACTCTTAAGTTGCGACAACAAGAAAGGTTGCTGGTGGCAAATACAAAAACACCTTCTTAAAGTACACAGCTCTCTATCAGTGTGGAGGAGACTAAGAGACAGTGAAGAATAGGTTCAACATAACAATCAACGTGTTTCTGTAATGATTTTTTCTAAGTAAATCTTTGTGTTTGGAGCATTCTTTAAAGCCAAGCTGCTATGGTCATATTGAATTTTGCTCTTCTCCTTACAGTCACTGTATTGTCAGAGTTAATTAACAAAAGAATAAGGCTATTAAACTCTACACAACATGCATGCATTATAAGGTCCAGCCTATGCTCTCAGATACAGTGATGTCCTTCTTGCGTCGCTAATTCACCTTAAACTATTCACCTGAGGGGTTTATGATGATATTTATAATCTGTGACCATTAAAACACAGGGGTAGACATTACCTATTCTGTGTTAACATGTTTGGTTCAGGAGATATGATAAAAAATGCATTATTTGTATATGGTGAAAAGTAAAATTATCGCTGGGGCCACCAAAAGGCATATTTGCAATGGCTCCATTTCGGGATATTTTCAGGGCCCCAAACTCGAGTTTAGCAAGTTTAATCCTTTTATGAAAAATTGAGCGTAACTAACACATATGACCTGGACTCTAATACTTTACTTACATGTAGCTTCTGTCGAGTGCCATTCAAGTACCACATGACACACCATGATATCACACATGCGATACGATACGATACAAAACCATACAATGCGCTGCGCTGTATACGATACAATGATTTATTGTCCCTTGAGAAATTTGTCTTGGACTCAGAAGCTGGTATTGCTGCCTTACAATAATAGTCCAGAAGACATGAAAAGCATACACCATTAAAAAAACACTAAAAAAAAACACTACTGCACATCAGCCGTTCATATATTGCACAAAACACAGCAATAACAGAGCAAAATAAAACACAACCCCTAAGCACCAAGCGACATTATTTAAAATCCTAATTGAGGTTGGCACAAATACATTTTTAAACAAGTAGTAAACTTAGTACTCTAGTTTATTGCAATCACGAGATTACAAAGCTCAAAAAATAGGATAGGAATAAAAGACTGAACAAGGCAAAGAAAAATTATGTAAGTGTGTCACCCTAAAAACAATGATTGCAAAATAATTAAAATGATTATTGTTGTGGCTACTTATCAGAAGAAATAAACATTTGTAAATCCCCCCCTCTTTGCACCTTACCATGGGCATATTCCATGGCACACCACTTACATTTGCAGCAGGTGCTTTGTTGGTCGCGGCATGAACCTCCCTGCACAGTCAGAGTGACAAGATGTTGGTTTTATAGGAGTGGGTGGGATGGAGTGGGAGTTTGGTGATAAAAGCTGCCACCAGATTAGCCAATAGCAATATTCAACTGCAATAGCTGGATTTAAACCAGTAGAGGACAGTCACAATGCATATTTATAACACAAAGTGTAGAATTCAAATTCAAAATACTGCACTTTTTTGTTTTCAGCTAAAAATCCATGAATGAGTTTTTAGTTAAACTTTAAACCACTTATTGTTCAGAGGATGCGTACTGATCTGAAGGGTCAAGAACAAGCAAACAGGCTTACATATTCACACACCTGCTCTGAGTGTCCATATAAAGCAGCAGAATTTGCAATTGCTTCACGGTTGTCTTAGGATGGACCTTGAGCTGAAGACAGGCTAACATGGGTTAATAGAGAGAGCAGCACAGAACCTTGTAACACAATGCTTATCTCACCTGAATGGAAATATGAGAGAATGAGAGGAGGATGATAAAAAGAGAAATTGAGGGACCTGAGGGAACGCAGGAATAAGGGAGCAAAAAAGC
The DNA here is from genome assembly GCA_035609425.1 of Epinephelus awoara. Lineage (NCBI taxonomy): Eukaryota > Metazoa > Chordata > Actinopteri > Perciformes > Serranidae > Epinephelus > Epinephelus awoara. The sequence continues at coordinate 18,403,923 of CM069302.1, forward strand.
AAACAAAAGAAAGACACGGGAAGCAAAAATTTGAACGTCAGAGTAAAACCACAAATTGAAAAAAAACAACATCATCCGCATGTGTCCAGGCTATCACACACACACACACACACACACACACTTTGTTGTAACTGGGACATCAAAGGGATGAGAATGGCCAGATCTGAGCTCAGCTGATGGCACAGTCGATACACTGGCATGTCGGGCATAACAGCGCGGGGCAAGGGTTTCTGTGTGTATGTGTGTGTCTGTGTGTGTGTGACACAAAGTGTGTCTGTGTGTTGCTGCCACAGCAAAAAGCGGTCAAGCTGTTGGATTTACTAGATAAGCATTCTGGATGGCTGCTCATGGCTGAAGATTTTACTCACACACTCTCACACACACACACACACACACAAACACACACCTACACACACAAACACACACAGGCTCCAGAGATGATGACAGATCTGGCTATGATACACATGTGATACGAAACCTGGTGTTTCAGCACAACAGAGGTTTTACTGTGTGTAGCCACTCAGATCCAGATAAGAACTTATTGGATTTGTGTGTGTGTGTCTGTGTGTGCGCGTGTGTGTGTCACATTTTTCTTGTGACTGTGGCCCACAGAGAGATGGATATAAAGAGTTAAATGTGTGAGTGTACGCACTCTGCAGGTCTGCGAGCTGTTTTACAGTCTGTGCTTCTCTCTCACTTTGCTTTCTTGCAAAAAAAAAAAGAGGCTAAATTTCAAGAATATGTCAATCACATTTTTCTGTTTTTGCTCTCACTGGTCACTAACATACACAGAAGGCCTGCTAGGATAAGTCTGAGGCCAGCAGCCATCAAAACACTTTGTATTGTACATCTCTGTTGTGTGATACATGTTCTCACAAAACCATGGCTCCAACTGTATTAGGACAGAAACGATAGAAATAGATTTAGAGTAGGACAGACATTACGATTCAGATCAAGCAGGATGATCAGAGCAGCAGCTTTTTTTTTATGTGTACTGTCACAGTGGGCTTACTTCCATATAAACGTCTCTACAAACAAACTGACTTGCAGCAAGTTGAACTCACTGAGGTGAGGATTTGCAGTGCAGTCGTACGATTAAAATAGACCACATTAACTGTATACTGTCAAAACTGTTTCTCACTAAGATTCTGATTCCTGATTGACCTTTTGTTATGCCCCGCCCCGCCCCTTTGTGATGGTCCGACAAGCTGTCAGAGTAAGCTCGGAGCCCACGCTGTAACCAACTGCACTCCCTGAGGAATGGATATACCCAGGATGTCAAACTGACTCAGCAGCAACAGCAGGTTAAGACAAAGATAGTTAGAAGCTAAAGCCGGACTATAGGCTACAGATCACAGTGTAAAAGTGAACCACCACATCACTGCTGATCGCCACACAAGACAATGAATATAAAGGGACACTTTGCTGATATTGAACCAGCTGTGTGGCATCGCAGTGTGTGCAGATGAACAGTGTTTGGCTTTTCCCCCCTGCCGCTGCCAGCACCAAGAGATCCCTGCCTGACCATTCATCTGCGCACAATGTGATGACACACAGCTGGTTGAATATCAGCAAAGTTTCCCTGCTTCCCTTCACTGGTTCCTGTACAGCAGGGTCGGTCTTTGTTTCACTGTTATAATCATTAAGAAGCAAAAGCAGCATGTGTATACATTCAGTAGGCTATATCTTCAGCAGCTAGCTAGCTAACCCTACACTTTTCAGGGTTTGATTTTGGTTTTGGAACAGGGAAGAAATGTTTATCTTTGTCTAACCTCTCCAGGTAACGAGTATCATACATAATACAAATAATAATAATACACGACGTGTCCCAGGCACAACATTCAGCTTCAAATCCACAAAACCAGCCTGACATCTGAAATGATTCAATGGATCACAGCTGTTCCCTGTTCTGAGCCGGCCCGATGCTATGACTGGTCAGTCTGGGTCCGGGGGCCGGACTTAGCAAAGGGTCATTGCTCTGTTTTTTGTTGTTTTGTTGGGTAGAATCTGAATTCTGAAATCATATCATGTGTTCAAATTTTGATTTGAGTATTTTATCACTCTGATTTGACAAAAAGACACAAGCAGCCACAGTTGTGTTCATTAAAGAGACACATAGAGCCAGGAGCAACTCAATATGACTTTAGCTCTTCTCTGCATGAATCTCTGCCTCAGTGCTGATGGAAGAATGTTCCGACTGAAGTGCAGTTGAAAGCTATTTTAGGACATTTATTCCCCAAACTCCTATCAAAGTTTAAAAATTAAGAATGGGACTAAATTAGCTTGTGGCAAAGTTACCCACACTGAAACACATGAATTGACATGATCTCACTTTATTTAGCCAAAGTGTTTGACGTGTGAGTTCCTGAGAGCCAGAGGGGAAACCTGAAGTATGAGAGTCATTGTTAATTACAGGGGCAGCCAATGATGGTGGTTCACCTCTCAGGAACTTGAATGAGGATATCGCTAGTGAAAACTGTAAATGTTGCACTGATGTGAAATATCACTTTAATTAGTCCAAAATGCAGTGCGTGTCCACCCGGAGGGAATACAGCGAAACTTTCAGGGCGGTTCTGTCTGATGATAAAAGCACTCAGCTGAGTATGTCTCCTCCTGTCTAAATCAACAGAGGACACAAACATGCACATGCATGCACCCGCACACACACGCACACAGCTTTCAAACCTTTTTCCCAGATGATAAGCATTGGGGGTTTTGGCAGCTGCTTCATTGCGGCTGCAATCAGACTTCATAATGAGTCACTTGACGAAGTAAGTGTGCCTTACTTTATTTTTTGAGACAGTGAGTAACATCGCAACACAAAAGAAATCAAGAGTGACTTTTAGCAAAGCTTTGATGGGGGTACATATCGGATATAAAGCCTGCATTTAAAGTTCATCCCAAAATAAAAGCATACAAGCATGGATAAAGAACTTGACAGGCTTGACATCTTTGATATTCATTAAATACTTGTGCACAAACAACATGAACAAATTTTATTTTTTTTTATTAACCTTCTGGTGAGATTGTTTTGTAAACTGCAGTTTCCAAGGTAAAGTATGTACTTTTATTCCTGACTTAAAAACCAAGACTGAATAGGAGTGCTCAGAGAAATCTGAATCCATTTACAATCTCATGACAGCTCATGGACATCTTGTTTACTGAGAGAGATCATGTGATAGTGGTTCTAACACGTTTCGTCTCAGCACAGCACACAGCAGATAGAGTATTCTCTAGGGCAACACTGAAATGTAAGCACACGAGGACCCCCTGCAGGTGGCCCCAAGTGGGTCTCTTACCTGCAGCTCAGAGCAGCCAAATTTTAACATCTTCCTTTGCAATGATACCTATCACGTCAAACATGCAGCAAAGTTTAACAGACCATTTAAAAACACTGGACACAAATAATTGTTTGTGTCACTGCTGGGGCTTTTTTAAGTGTGAGAACCACTGTCAAGCTGTCGGAGGCACACCAGGGTCTCCCTCTCTTGATGCTAAAGCTGCGGGGTGCAAGGTAGTCTGTCTTTAATCTGATTTTAACACGACTGCGCTCTCTGCCTCCTCCATAATGCAGCTTATTCATCCTGTCGATCACTGCTTTTACAATGACTTTGGCCTGTTTCATCCTTGTGGACCTCGTTGTTGTCTTTTAAATCTTCCTGACTGGCTCTGACACATAACAAGAACATTTTAGATCAACAATTTTTTTAGAATTCATTTCATTTCATTCGTTGAGTTGAACTCAACTCTTTCCCTAGCAATTGGGACAGGCCCTTGGTCTCCTGTGCTATCAAAAGCTCCAGAACAGCAACTGAATTGACTTTGTGGCGAAATCTTATTGTAAACTAAAGATGTAAACCCAGACAGGAAGTGCTGTTTTTGACAAGTGAAACAATCTGGATTTTTCTGTAACTAACTGAAAGCTCCCCAAAAAGTGTGTCTGTGCTGTGTACCACAAACATTATCTTAAAGAAAGATGTTTGAATAACTGTATAACACTGTTTCTTTAAGTATGCAGCCGTGCAAACAAGCAGTCCGAAACACACACATACAATTACAAGCTACACCCACACATACCAGCTGTTTCTGAATTAAAAATAAATGAATTAAATACAACCTCGGAATGGTACATTTGGAGAACCCTGCTGGTGTTGTCAGATTCACTGGCATCAGGAAAATGCATCCGTCATAAAAAAATAGTCTTAATTTTACTAAAAACATCAACTAAGTGTTTTACTTTTGTGTAGTCTGGGACAATTACACGAGAAAATGTTGGAAATTTTAAAATGGGATGTTTGATTAATTGAGTGGCTGCACGCTACATCTAAATCTTTGAATATTATGTCAAAAGTTGAACTGCAGTCTGCAGTCTCTCTCCATAAATAACCTGTGACAGATTTTCTCTTACTACACCAGTATCAGAGTGGAAATCTTACTTTAAAGAGAGAGAGAGAAAAATAATAAAGTAACAATTTCCTCTTGGTTTGTGAGATAATATGGGCTGTTGCCAAGAAATGATAATCTCCTATCTAAAGAAATGATTTACTTTTCCTGCCCGGCATTTCTCATATCTTATTTCTCTCAAGCAATATGCCTGTCGATGTTAGATTAAAAAAAAAAAAAGAATACTGATGGATATCTGGTTATAGGTAAGCACTTATCAGCTGTACGCAATGTCTGATCTTCACCCATGCTTCAAATATGTATGCATGCGTGTGGGAGCAACATCAGCGTAGGCAGTAACACATATGTGGACTTTGATGGATCTGTTATAATACAGTTGATGGATGAAGAGATTATTGCTAGCAGCGCTGGCATTCCACTGCTCCGCCTGAGTGTGTATTTGTGTGTGTGTGCGTGTGTGTGTGTGTGTGTGTTTCCGATTCATACAATAATGCTCAGATAATACACTCACTGACCTCCAGACATCTTCCTCCCTACCCCTCCCCATCTCTATCTCATTTCTCTCACTCATCCTCCTGACCTCATTTGTCACTCCTTCCCCTCATCTCCCTCCACCCACACTTTGTTTCCTCCTTCACTTCCTTCACTCTAACCACTGTAATATGACAGTACCTCACTGAGGACCACACGTCTGTCTATCTCACCGCTTCAGCCGCAGCCAGCTGTATTTGCGGCGCTTATAATACTCGCCGATCCTGACACTATTAATGAGCTTCATTTGCTGAATTACCAGAATTCACACACTTGGCGGGTTGATTGACTGAAAGACTGGCTGTTCATTTGCTTAATGGTGAAACAAATATCACTATGAGTCAAAGTGTCACTGACTGCGGGCCTAACTGCCTGCCAGGTTGCATAACTGACTAACTGGCGAAATAACTAGCTGGCTGAGGCAGGTAGAATCCGAGACATATCTGTAGGTGTAAAATGCGAGGAGATGATGATGGAGAGAAGATGCCCACGTTGACAAACAGAAACAGTGACGACATCCGTCTTCTCAGTCTTGGCACTCAAGAGTGAGGGTTTGTGTGTATGATGATGGCTCTCAGACTGTGATTAGATGTAATGAGGTGTACGTATGTGTGTGTGTGTGTGTGTGTGTGTGTGTGTGTGTGTGTGTGTGTGTGTGTGTGTGTGTGTGTGTGTGTGTGTGTGTGTGTGTGTGTGTGTGTGTGTGTGTGTGTGCGTGCGTGCGTGTGTTGTGTGTTGGCATCCATGCATTCAAATGGGTAGTGGGGGAGAGAGAGATGTCAACGTGTAGATTTAACAGTTCCTCCGGCTATTTCTTCAACCATTCCACAGTTATTTCTGACTCTAGCTCTAGGGATAAATACTATACTTCCATTTAGCTCCAGCAACACCCTCTTTCCAGACACACACACACACACACACACACACACACACACACACACACACACACACACACTCTCAACACAGCACGCCTCAGAGCTAGATAATGGACAAAGCTTAAGAGTTTGATTTGTTAGCCATCCATTTAACAGCTCAATCATTTAAGTGTATTTCATGGAAGGAGAAAGACATCACTACCATTTTTGCCTCGAGAACAAGAAATACAGCCAACTAGCTTTTCAGAGAAAAAAAAAAAAAAATCAAATGCTGCAGATTATATTTCTACACTTTTATGTTGCTGAGTTCTGGATGATGTTTTAAGGTAAAATGGATTGCAGGGCTTTAAAGATCAAGAAATCAAGACTTTCCAAGAGTTGCTACAGGAAATTTGGCTTGACACTGTATGCAAACAAAATAAATAATGTGTCAAGTACAAATGCCTTGTTTGGATGGCAGTCAAAAACAGTACAGCTGAGCTGCAAACCGACCTGAAAATCTTATATAAAGAAATAAAATGTCACAGCAAAACTGATTCCTTCGGGGAAAATGCCCTTCCACGAGATGGCCATGTCACCAAACACTCCAATCATATAGAGCAGAACTGACATGCAGCATTTTGCCACGTTATGTTTCCATTTTAACTGAGTCACGTTTGATTTTGGCTGTGTCATGTTTCAGACAAGGTTGTATCTGTCTTGTGGTATGACTCATACTCTAAACTTCCCTGAGCTGTTTTATGTTCGGCCTAACAAGCAGCTGTGTACATTGTCTTATTATGTTTTACAATGTGTAAATCTGCCAATAGCTAATGTAATAAGAACTCCCTCTTGCCAATGATGGTTCTGCATTAGCATGATGAGAACATCGTTTTAAAGCTTATGTTTTTGTTATTGTCTTTTTATCGACTGTCTGTGCTATTATTTGCTGCAGCAGTGAACTCATCTCTCCTCAGGGATCAATGCAGTTCATCTTATCTCTAATCTCAGTACTGGAGCAACAGATAACACCAAGAGGTGGAACAAACATGAGACACAGCCTTACAGTATGTTCTTAAATGGCTGTAAGTGATCCATATAAAGGGGAATTATGTATAAGTCGAGGTCTGGGGACTATAGTCTAAGCATTTAATTTAGATTCTATAGGCTGAGAAACTCCACCTATTGTCTGACATTTACAGTATGTAGTGAAGGGTTGGTCACAGTGCCATAAAACCATCGGGACAGGGTATAAAAATTTCCCTGTATAATGCAGCAGCATTCAAGTATTGAAAATTATTGAACCACCATTTATTGCGAAAACAGAGGTCTTCTGTGAAAAGACACAATGAATGTGACAAGCATAATTTGACATGCCAGTCCTTAGTGTCAAAAACTGACACTGAAAGGCTTCGTAGACATGTAGTGCCACTGACCAAACACCCGTACTTGACAAGCTGGTACTGAGAATGTATTGCCCCATCACATAACCCTGTAAATAAATAAACCTGTAATTTAATTCTATACTCATTTGTACCAGCACTGGCTGGCTTACAGCACACTCAAATTGCTTCTATTATTCATTTCATGGACTGTAGACAACATAATACCATGAAGACTTTACAATTCTGTTAAATGGAATCCAATGCAGCGGCACCACTGACTGCAGCCTTCAGAATTACCATAGAGTTGAACCTAACAAAAATTGATCACAGAGCTGCTGCACTGAGTTACATGAGACTCTGCAGGTGTTCATAGTATGATCTGAGCCAAATGTGTCCTTGTACTGTAGCGTTATAAAGCAAGGCTGTAAAAAAAAAAAAAAAAGACCTCTCTTAACAGCGCACAACTTTTCTTAGATAATGATATCTCTGCCTTTCATAATTCCCAAATTTAATCATGTGGAGCTGACATCAAATTACCAAGGCAATATATATTGACAAAGGATAAATGAATCATAAATCTAAGATGAGTGATGCCTTGCACTGCATCATTTGTCGAATTAATCTTATCATACTGCCCATACATTTTCAGAGCCAAATGTTATTACCAGACAATAAAGTAAATGGTGTCAAATGCAGCAAACTACAAACATGCTGCAAACAATATATCCATGTGATGCATTGATTTGTAAGATCAGTGCAGTGGTTCATCATGGTGGCCTTGAAGCTAATGACATAATGGAGTCGCAAATAATGAGGTTGACAAATTAGTGACCACTGTAGGCCTATGGATTAAAGCCGCACTTTTACATCAGAAGTCTGAACAAGAATATTCTAGCATCAATACATTGTGTATTTGTAGTATTGCATGACTTGTGCCCCATGAAGCCTTTACTTTGACTGACACTCCTGCCCTTGGGGTAATTTTCAGTTGAGGCATGCTGACATGTGACTGACTGTGATGATACATCCCAAGGGAACCTGTGGTAGGAAATGACATCAAAGCAGGGCACTTTCTTCTTATGTTTGATATTCTAAAACCGTCTCCATAACAATGTAGTTGGTCAGTTAATTACTGATCAACATCTGTTCATTGACAATAAGCACACAAGGGGCCTGTGGCACCAAACAGGTTTTCATTGTGAAACTTTTTTCATTGAGCCAAACATTGGTCTTCCTCATGACTGGTTTCACACAACTGGTTATCCTGATTAATTCTCGTGTGGAGATTCCAATTTATCTCTGAGTTTATTTACATAAAAGATGTATGGTTTATAACTTAAAGGCACCTGTCTCTTTAAGCCCCCTTCCAAGAAAAAGCCCAGTCTGTTCTAATTGGTCAGCATTTATGGTTCTTCTCCAATTCAACGTCTCTGCACCATCAGTGCAGCAAGGGAATGAATGTAAAGGAAAATAGAGAGAAGCTTCCACGTCCCCCTTGTCCTCCTCAATATTTAGAACATGTGCATTTGTTTCCCCCAATTAAGACATGAAAGGAGCAAAAGACTCCACTTCAACAAAACTGAAAACATTTACACCATAAATTGATGCAGGAAAGTCACAAATCAGTGTATAAAAATTCACAAGAATGCAGGAAATTAGGTGTATGATTTTGTAACAGAGGGCCCCCAACCCCCAGTTTCATTTGTGGTCCCCCCCCAATACTGAAACAAAATCTACGCCCTTGCAAGAATCTGAATCTGAAAATGGGGTGAAATTTACAGCATCGAAGATTATATGTTTCCCTGAAGCCAGCATGTGGCTACATGTAGCAGTGTCTGCACTTGCAGTACCGTGCCTGGAGCGGATGACCATATAAAGAAATGTTTCACAAGCTGATGTCATCTTGTAGCAAAAGTAGAAGGAAAAAGGTTGGAAAAAGAGTATTCAGAATAAAAGTTTTGCTCACATGAATCACTTGTAGTTTTTTAAATTATTTGTTTAATATAATACAGTTTGAAAATGTTGATCACTTGTGGGTAAATATTATAGTTGTAGCGGTAAATGTTAAAAGGTACAAAATCTAACAGTAAAATATGAAAAGTACCTGTAAAAGTCACTGGAAATTATACAATAATTATATACATTATAGAGTAAAAAAAAAATAAAAAATGAATCTATTGTTCAAGCTTCCAGTGGATATTTAAAGACATTAAGTCGTCTAGAGCTCTCTTTTATGAAGAGAAAACTATTGTAATGAAAGAATATATTATCAGTAGTAAAGTTGGCATATATATAAATAAAAGATTTAACAGTGTTTCTGCTGCTGATGCCGAGAGACATAATCTGTCTGTTCATCCTCTTAAACCAATTTTTTCTGTTCACAGTTGCGGGGTGTATGTTTTATAGATTGCACAGTTTCCGGAATTTCTACCTGGGTCAACTGCTTTGCAGGCAGCACTGCATACCGCTATGCTACTGACAGACATACAGATGCACTCATACACACACTAATGCACAGTCACACACACTTTTTTGTCTCTTACCTTTGTTGGAGGGGAGTGACATCAACGTAGATAGGAAGGCATAAAAGAAGGAGAAAGACAAACAGGATGAGAGAGATTAATTTACATTCTGCAGTTACATTTTTATAGACAATTAAGACAACAAGCCTAATTGAGTTTGTGTGTGTATGTGCATGTGGTGCAGTGTGCCTCTATCTAATAACAGCAGCACTGAGTGGCTGCAGTGATACTGACTTCTCCACATACCCTTATATACACATGTGTAGGCAGTCAAACACCTCACTGTTACAAGGAACAAACACAGCACGTACCGACATGCGTTTATAAGGTCAACAACAGAATGATTGTTCTCATCTCTAAGGAAAACCTTTGACCAAGAGCAAACCTTAACACACAAAATGCTGCTGTCTGCCTGCCCGACAGACATAACGTGCACTCCTACCACCTGCATAACACGTTAACATGTGTGTGCACACACACACACACACACACAACCCACACAGACATTAGGGCATTTGAGAGATCGCCATTGATTTTTTTTTTTTCCTGCAGCCTCAAGACAGTCGGTCTAAGTGAGGGAATCAGCAGAATAATTGTTCATTTCCTGCTCTGCTCAGTGATAGAGAGGATATTCTGCAGACAGACTGGGAAACAGACATACACAGACAGACAGGGGGATATGGACACAGACTGGCAAACAAACAGGCAGATGAGAAGGATAATTGTTAATTTCCTGCTGTGGTTGTGACAGGTTGATAGACACTGTGGTACACCGACTGTTAATTTTATTTTGCTCATCTCAACTCAAAAAGCAAATACACAGGAAGATAATGGAGATGATTAGAATGGCATGACCGGCACCTTGCAGAAACTACGGTTTTGCATTATAAAGCCAGTCCTGTGAATACAAGAGAAGCCCTATAAAGGCTCTGGAGGCTTAACCACTTACACAGAGGCTTGCAATGAAATCCAGGTGAAAGCTAATGGATGCTGTCAGTTGCCCTGCTTTATCCTTACTTCCCTGTTATTTCAAATAGCCTACAGAGCCCATTTGAGGCTGTAGATCGTGGGAAATAAACCCTACCAAACAAACAATTTCCATCCAACAAATAGTGCGTAGATGAAAGCATTTTTTTTTGTCTTTATTTCCCTGTCTTGCAGTAATGTTGTTCAGTCTCCCTCTGTTACACTGTCTGACCCTCTTGGAAGATAGAGATGGGATCCTTGTAATGATAAATGTGTTTAATTACTACACCCCATGAGGGAAAAAAGCAATTCAGTTCATTCCCAATGACGTCCAAAACCCGTCTTTCTTGTGCTTTACATACACAAACCCTCAAACCCTTCATAGACAATTCCCATGCTCATACACCCTGGGTCTCTCCCACTCCTTCTCTCCATGAGGGAGCTTAACTGTCTCACAGGCAAGGTCTTTCAATCAGTGTGCCTCTTTTCCCACTCCTCCTCCTCCCTCTCAATGCAACAGACTCAATTTTGCCTGGATGCACACACCGAGAAAGGTCTCATAAGCCCAGTGAGTATTGTGGTTTGTTCGGTGGAACTGAGGCAGCCGCAGTGTGTCCTCCTCTGTGTCTCTGTGCAACGTTGTGGAGTGGTCATTAAGCGTGTGGATAAGAGAGGCTTCTGTTCCAAGTCCCATTTCCTGGTTGTAGCTGTATATCTAATTGCAACGACTTGTCAGAGTCTCTGCCAAATGCTAAGTGTAGAGGACCACTGAACGCTTCTGTGTGGATGTGTTTGCTAAAACTACGTCAGACAGCAAAGACAGGGACGCTGGCTTGTTGAGCAACATACACAGCTTTATTTCCAAACCAAAGTGTTTGAGTAACACACTAACCTGACTACCATCTTAAGGAGCACAGTTATGAGCTCCAAAGTGCGAGAGGGTGGTGATTATGTCAGTCTGTGTGTATACACTCACTGGCCAACTTATTAGGTACACCTATCAGGTTAGACCCCATTTTGCCTTCAGAACTGCCTTAATTCTTCATGGCATAGATTCAACACGGTGCTGGAAACATTCCTCAGAGATTTTGGTCCATATTCACATGATAGCATTACGTAGATGATTTGAATCTCCCGTTCCACCACATCCCAAAGGTGCTCTATTGGATTGAGATCTGGTGACTGTGGAGGCCACTGGAGTACAGTGAACTCATTGTCATGTTCAAGAAACCAGTTTGAGATGATCTGAGCTTTGTGACATGGTGCATCCTGCTGGAAGTAGCCATCAGAAGATGGGTACACTGTGGTCATAAAGGGATGGACACGGTCAGCAACAATACTCAGGTAGGCTGTGGTGTTTAAACCATGCTCAGTTGGTACTAAGGGGCCCAAAGACCTTGGTTGTAACCAGTGCTTATTTGAGGTACTGTTGTCTCTCTATCATCTTGAACCACTCTGTCCATTCTCCTCTGACCTCTGACATCACCTTTTTACCCAGAGAACAGCCATTCACTGGATATTTTCCTTTTCCAGATCATCCTCTGTAAACCCTAGAGATGGTTGTGTGTAAAAATCCCAGTAGATCAGCAGTTTGTGAAATACTCAGACCAGCCCGTCTGGCACCAACAACCATAGCACGTTCAAAGTCACATAAATCACCTTTCTTCCTTATTCTGATGCTCAGTTTGAACTTCAGCAGGTTGTCTTGATCATGTCTACATGGCTAATGCATGAGTTGCTGCCACATTATTGGCTGATTAGCTATTTGCGTTAATGAGCAGTGGCGAGTGAGTGCATATTGTGTGGTTACTGAATTATACTGTGCTGAATAACACTTCACAAGCTGAAGAGATTTATAAATGCTTCAAGATAAAAGGGGGAGTCCGTCAGGAAAATAAATTACCTTTTCATCTTCATTCTTTTACTCTAATCCTGAAAACATGCCAATCATTGACCTTTGAGAAGTGAAGTAGCTTTTGATTTAGTTAGACCATTTGAAGGGTAGGGAGGAAAAAAAGAAAACTGTTTTTTATCATATTTCAAAAAACACAAAAGGAAGACTAAGTAGAGAATGACATTTTTTATCACTGCAGAGCTTTAAAGGGATAAAAAGAGAAAAGAATTTCAAAGCCTTTCAAGTGAGGTACAAAAAGCTACAGAGGGAGAGAGAAGGGGAAACCCATATACAGTATACTTCACTGTATTGCAGTTGGGAGGTCATTTGTTTTCAGTCATCCCTCTGGGGAAATCTACAGTTGGGGACGCGGTCTGGAGTTTAACAAATAGCATTAGGTAATAAAGCTGAGCCTGCATCTTTCACTGTGGGATCTTTTACTGTTTTGAACTACTGTGTGCCTGTTCGTGTGTGTGTGTGCACGCGCGTGCGCACACATGCGTGTGTACCGATTTGTGCTCAATATGTGTAAACAGTGTGTGCACATGTGAGTGTGTGTGTGTGTGTGTGTGTGTGTTCAAGTTTTCACCCAGTATTGGTGGTTGTGTAGACATCAAACCAAGGTTGTAAAGTGCTGACGTGACTTCTAGCGTTGCCCCTATAAATCTTCATATACAGGACCACATGTGACTGCAACAATAGGCTCAATATGCATTTAATGCCCCAGTTCTCAAGGATGAAAGGGCTTCAACAAGGACAGCTTCCTGGTCAAGGTTAAAAGTTATAGTTTCATAATCTCTTTGTTATGCTCCTGCTCACTTATATACTCGCACGCTCACACATACACACAATCATACACATACAAGTGTTGCCACTACGCAGTCGTGCTTTCTCTGATCTCCAAACTGTAATAGTTGTAAACATACACTTAAAAAACTGCTGCAAGTGTGCCAACACACACATACACACACTGGGATTGCCTTGGGATGATGAAACTGCATGAAATCGCTTTTTTTCTAAAGGAACTAATGATTCTACAGAGTTCCTCTTCAGTACCGATGGGTCCACACGGTCTTGGTGTGCACTTTCAAACAAGATTCATGAGCACTTTATCAACTTTAGGGAAAGAGCACATAATTTACTATCTCCTGACTGCATCGCTGTCAATCGTTTTTTTTCCCCTACTCTCGTACGCACATTTAAAGCTTGCACAGATACTGAGACACACATTCACAAAAACACAATACAAAGAGATACGGTAATTGTTTTAAGCATTTCCCAAAGCTATTCTATCCTCCCATTCCTTGTGCTATCAATAGTGCATCCTTCAATGGAATCACATAACCATCGACTGCTTCGACCCACTTTAAAGTCTCGCTGAGAATTTATTCACAGTGGAGGCGCTCGAGGATTTAGGGAAGCCTGTAATGTGCAGCACTACTATTGGAATTCCATGAAAAGTGTTGCCAACAAGAGGTTTAACATGTGCTGTCGATAAACAGTAACAATCACACAAAAATGGAAAGACAGGTAAAGATGTGATTGTGCCGGTAGGTTACATGACAACTTAAGTTAAAATCTCACAGGAAGATTATTATTTTTAGTTAGAGGATCATTGGACGTTTTTTTTAATTAAGTCTGCAAGAAGTCGTGTCAGAAGTATAAACCATTTGGTTCGACAAAGGTGGATCACTTCTCATGTTGGTTGCTTCATCCTTAGCCATGCATGAGAAACAATATATGTGGGATTTGTAGTCTTTGTAATACCTCCAAGGTCATTTCTCTGCACCCTTTACTTCTAAGCTGACTCTGCCTGCATAAATGTGGAGGTGTTTATTTACGGTGTCGAGATCAATGTTGGCCTCAAATCAATAACTTCCTGGGAACCTTTACACTAGCTGCCTATAGATTGGGCTACATCAATCTCTCTCATCCTCCTCTTCCTCTTGTTTCTACTCTTCTCCTCACTAGTTAAATCCAATTTTTTTTTTTTTTTTTTGCTCACTGTCAAACTGATGGTCCGTCTTTTCTCCTGAGCTGTTTAGGGCCCCTTATTCACCCAGCTGTCCACCTTGAGACGGCAGCTCGTTCCATCTCTTTTCATTCTGTTTGTCCCTATCGCAGTCTGACTTTCCATCTAAGCAGGGGACACAACGCCGCACCTTCAGCATAAAAAGTACTCTACCTGTCATTTCCACTGCAGTTAATATCTCCTGGACCTCATCATTTCCTGGGTGACGCGGCAATAACAGCCAGTATGTCACACCAACAGCTCTGTTTGCTACTTGTGGTTCTCTCCGACTCTGATTTCTCTCACTGCAGCCACTTACATAGGCAGCAACCACAAAAGTAAAAAAAAAAAAAAAAACCTCTATCAGTTTTTTTGTGTATTGGATTTAGCAGTGTAGTCTCAAACGCCGCACAAAAATCAATGACAAGACTTTTTTCCTCATTTTTTGGCAAGACTCCTGTTTGTACTATCAATATATACGACAGACAACCCAGGTAGCTGATGTAAGAAAAAGTAATGAGATTCAAAACCATTTAGTCGAACAGGAGTCAGCCAGATAAGTCTGTGGGTAAGTCAGTGTAGCTGCAGGTGAAGATATTAGCAAACCTTAATTTTTACTGGCATTTAAATGTCTGCCTTTTAAACTCAAGTGCGGTGTTGTGATATACAGATATTCTCACATTAACTGCAAGGATCAAATAAATCATTCTGGCAACCAAAATGCCAAAGATGCAAATACAGAAAGAACATAACTGAATGCAGACAGGGTGTGTGTCTACAAGTATCAGGCACTTAAATTGAATGCTTTTTAAGACCTTTTGTAAGACAATTTTAACCACATTTGAGGCTGATTTTTGGACAACTAATCATTCTTCTTATTTATGCATTGCGTATAAATACAAATTTAAGTAGTATGTGGTCTTGTGCAGAGGTATGTTTCATGTAGGAGTATGGTTATAAGTAGGGCTGCCCCTGACTAAGAATTTTCCTAGTCGAACAATAGTCTTCATTTAGGGCCATTAGTCAACTAGTCGCTTGCATGTTTTCAATATCAATTTAATTACTGATTATATATTTTGGGTTGGGCAACACAATGGTTTGGTTCTGAGAAAGAATAGTATCAATAACATTGTTAACACTGTGCTACATTACAGAGAAATACAAAACCGTACTAATGAATGAATCTGCTTTTATGTCTGGAACCCCCCATCTACAAGGGGCTTGAGATGCATCCACGTTGAGGACTTGGGTCAGATTCAAGAGTTGCTCTCTTATCCTGAAGCCTTCTTAAGGAAGCTGATCCCATTTGATTCAGCGGTGGATACCTCTTACGACCGCATGCCTTTGCTAAGTGGCTAATGGGCATGTAGCTACTTCCATGTTTCAGATGATACATCATGTTTGTAGTCGACCAATGAAGATGAGCTTACATATCACCTTGGGTTCGTCCTTCACCTTCTCAAAATGATCCCACACTTTGGATTTCCTGCCCGACATGTTATTAAATAGCTTGTGTGAAAACTGCAGGTACCAGCCCTGGAGATTCCGGGCTGTACACATGCCACGTGTTTAACTGCCTCGAAAACGCGAGGTCAAACGCTGGGCCCTCCTCATGCCCTTCTTGTGCCAGCTTTCAAGACCACGGCAGCAGAATCTGTCTGAGGTTGCTAAGCAACCTTAGCAAGCATCGTATAGCCTGTTTGCCTGAAATCCTGGATGCAGAGCTGATCTTCTTCCAGGCGCTGTTTATAAGTGTATAGGCCTATCGTCAGTGGGACAGATGTAAAGCTCTGGGTAGCCCTGCACTAACATGATCAACTTTTCCATATTTATCAGACTAAATATTAACAGAAGAAGGGAAAGATATCTGTCGGCTGTGATTGGTTTGTAATGTGACTCCTGTCTGACTGCTGAGCGTGGCCTCTTCCTGTGTCTGTCCTTTCATATTAAATACCCACATGGTCTAGTCATATAGGTTTTGATTTATTTTGACAAGGCGCAGCTCCTAATAGTTAGAGACTAAGTGACCAATTAAAATCTTGATAACTAATGACCTTCCTGGTCGACTAAGATTTGGGCTATTGGTAGGCAGCCGTAGTTATTAGAGTGAATTAGGTTGATCTACATTTTGCCAACAGGTAAGTACAAGTATGAAGTAAAGAGTATAAGGTTCAGTTGCAGGTTAAAAGATTTGTAACATCAGAAATGTGGACTTTGACACAGAAGAGCTTCACTCATTCTGACTAAAAGAAATGGATAAGCTGGATAAATGAAATTAGGTAAAACGTTGCCAATAACTCCTCACCTCACCTAATATCTATAAAATTGAACTTAAGTCATTTTCACACATTTTAAGAACCTGCAGACACCCAGTAGAAACCAATGCAACATAACTCTTGTTTTTTTTTTTCATCTCTCCACTGAGGCGGGGGAAACAAATTAGTTCACCCTGTGCATATTTGACTGTTAAATGGTTCCATTATTTTTTATCCGTGTGATGATCATGAAACACTGACCACACAGGGAGGTCGATCCTGGCTGCCAGCATAAGCTAATCTGAGTACATTATTTTTTTTTCAGGCACTAAAACCCTGGAGAGCACATCATGCTCTGAGCCCATTCATCTATCAAGTCAGTATCAACCTATGTCAATGTCTTCACTTCAAAACATGCATGATCTAACGTCCCGGCACGACGCAGTCCAACACAAAGAAATTGCTTTAAAAAGGAAAATCTTTATTACTTATAATATGGATGTTAGTGTAACTCCTCTTTGTGGAAATGCTCCCCGAAAAAAATCCTCATCTCAAGCATGTAGCTGACATTTAACCAGGAGAAGGAGATCTAAGTGTCTTGGCAGCTACTAAAAAAAGCACACTCATGCAGAGAGTTGCATTTCATTTATAAGGCGTAAGGTTAAGTGTAGAAACTAACAACTTCACATGACTGCATCTTCATTAAACAGTCGAACAGTAATGTGCCCATGCAGACGGTTTAAGTAGCGCCGCAACTCTATAAAACAAGCATATCATAGATTTGAGAGGGTGGATTTTACAGTCCAGTACAGCTCTCTATGTCTCTTGAACTCTGAGAAAAACAAAACACTTCATACCAGTATCTTTTTTTAAAGAGGAAATTCTAACATAAAGAGCTTAATCAGCAACACTATAGAGGACTTTCTACTTGCCCATGTATAGCATGAGGATGCTATACATATTTGACGTTATTATTTGACATAAACTGCATTAATTATAGCCATTCGGTACAATAAAGGTTACTGATTCTGAATGACTGATAACTGATGAGCAAATTCTACCATCTCATATAATGTTTTTTATTGTGTCTGCCATGCATCCTGTGGTATTAACAATTTAACACACTTCTCTAAATACATCAAATGTTAATCACTGTTAATACCCATTATTATTACAAGCTGCATCAGCAGAAAGCAAGGCAATAAACAAATAAAATCAATTATGTTGTAATGCAGATCATTAAAATGTTTATTTCTAAGAATGCACTATGATACAAGTTCAGGTTAGATCTTACAGCAGCAACATTTTCTACAACCTGCGGGGTTGCAGTGCCAGCATCTATCTACGGGATTGCTGCTGCTTCTTTTGTTGGGTAGTTTTTTTTAATGGAGTGGAAATATTGAGCTTGTAACAGGACAGTGAGTTGATGGGATAAACCCAGAGCCCATCACCTGTTCTTTGACAGCTGAAAGAACAGACATACTGTTCTAAGATTGTCCCTGAACTGATTCGACATCTAGTCACACTATGGGCCCATATATTTTGTTTTTACTCATGCTTACAATACAATTGCTGTTCATTAAGTAAAAATATAGAATACATATTATGATACTTCATGGTGTATGTAGTTAACCTCATATGTTGTATTACCATTTAAAAGAACAAACACTGTTAAAATATTGACTTTTAAGCAATAAATTGAGTATAGCATTAGTTCAGGCAGGACACAATGTCTAGCTCAGCTCACATCCCAGCTACATCAGCTGATCTCAAACAGCCCAGACAACTGATGGAGCAGCTGATTGATGGAAGGGAGTCAGCTGATAGATCACATGATTCCTTTCTATGCAAAAAATTGGCGAATCTCATCTCAGGGTGCACTATTTAAACTGCTCTGGCCTGCCTACTGTTGCTGCTTCCTCTGCATGCCACTTTGCAACCCACCTCCACCCCAGCTCCTCCTTTTCATGCTGTGTCTGACTTATCAATGTCATTTGTTTGTCACTGACGCTGCTCTGTTCTGTTCCCGGGGGTCTTTGCTGCTGCTCTCGCTGCACTTAGGCTTTCCATGTAGGCACATGGAAGGGCAGACAGGTGTGCTCTCTCTGCCTCAGGCTTTCCTTGTTTGCCTGTGGAAGGACAGGGAGGTGTGCTCTTTTCGTCTAACCACCGGGCTCGACCATATTCATTTGGGCTCCACTGATGGCGTATGGAAGCGACACGTAGAGAAGCCAGCGGGGTTGTTTACCGTTTGCTGAGCTGAGAGGCTGCATGTAGGCTGCATGAAAGTTAAAGCATTTTCCACCCCCAACAACAAGCAGGTAGCAAACTCCACACACCTTGCATCAGTACTTTTCCACCCCTCAGATTGCCTTCATTGCCTGCATAGGCCTACTGACTTTATTATTTTTTTTATTTAAAGTTCCATAGAATACAATAAACTGTATTAAAATACATATTTTAAACGGTAGGATCATGGATAAACATGGGTAAATGCATGAAAAAGATCATCACATATCACCTCTGATAATAGTTTATTAATTTAAAAACACAGTGTGCTCGTTTAGCACACTATTTCATGTAGTTTTTATCTGCTGGAGGTTCACGTAGGGGAGCGTACCGCGAAAAATAGAGAGTTGTCGCGCCGCTCCTGTTGCCGGTGGAGCCGCTGTAATTGATTAACAGGGGTCGAACTGCTACGGGACTCGTTCTGCAGATGTGTCGTGCCAGGTGGAGCCCGGCCGTTAGGCTTTCCATGTAGGCGCATGGAAGAGGCTTCCTGCGTAGGCCGAGGAAAAGCAGAGAGGCCCCAGAACGGAGCCATATAATATATATATAATACTGTAAATTGAACTAAAGTTTTCTTTGACTAAGGTGTTCCTGACTGAACTGGGTTTTTTTTAATGCTTTTTTTCAGTTTAAGACTCCTACAGTGGGAAAGGAACTTCTTATCTCCAACTTTCCGGATCATCTTGAGTGTTTGTTGCCTGAATATCACTCAAGGTCATTCTTCCCATGTTGATGGTGGTTTCATGCACCAGTACATAGGTTGGCTGTTTTACTATTTCTTCATTATATAAAGTCCACATGAACAGGACCAAACCATATCTATTTATACGCTTATTAGAGACCTTCTTGTGTGTATTTACTTCTTTTATTTGTGCAGTGTGAAATAAACAGGTCAAAGCAATCGATGTTTTGAAAACAACTGACAGCATGATTTAATTGCTCTGTCCACCACAGAACTTCTATAATTTTCTCATAAAATAGTCAGACTCTCCAAAGCTAAACCTATAGGAAAAGAAAAATATTTAAAGAATAGAAATGGCAAAAAAAAACAAAAACTAAATTCCAATGGAATACACACACACCATCGAATTATATGACTGAAAACCATCTTATGAACAGGATTCTGATTCCTCAAGTGACTGAAGAGATTATAACCACAGAATAAGAAGAATGAGAAAGAAGAGAAGAAAGGAGAGGAAAAAACTGACCGGCTCAGATCACACATCAGCAGGGGAAATGTTTGGCTCATCTATGCTATGGTGCTTCTTACTTTTTTATTTTTCAGGGCATTACTATCTGAAGAAAATACAGATGTACTGTGGCCAAAAGAAATGAACCACTTGCTGCAAGAGCTCTCTAAGTTAGGAGGCTCCACACTGATTAGGAGCGCTCTTACTGCATTGTTCTGGTCCAGTCATCTCCTACAGAGGACAAGGTCAATCCTAATCATTACTAACAAATGATCTTAATTGATTATCTAGACCCTTCATCATAATGAAGGGGGGTAAAATCGCTGCCTCAGGCATCACATTTGACCTCCCATGAATGCACTTAGAATAGGGATCATTCCTTATTGGTACAGCATATGCCAATCATCATTCTTATCGCTTTTTAAGCAGTCAGCCACTTATGTTGTCAATGGCGGCATGGTATCACTCCAAAGGAAAAAAGGGAATTGAGCATTAGAGAGAGGTAAAACTTGGACCATTAGACATGATCCAGTTTTTTTGAAAGAGTAAATGTCCTTCTTTGACTGACTGACTTGTTGAATAAAACATTTTTAAGATCAAACTCTTTATCTAATGAGTCACACATGAAAGGTGGCAGACAGATGTCACCTTTTCAAGAGATGGTATTTGCAAATACAAACTGAACACCCATTTAACAAATAGATTTTTACAGATCAGATGGATGTGGCCTATCTACCACTACCATCACGGACATAAATTAGAGTAGATCTGTTTACCATTTCATGACTAAAAAAAATCTATTACCTCAAAAGATGATGCAGGTATGACTTAATTTTTGATGACCAACAAGCAAGCAGGACTAGACCGGTTTTCTAAAAAAAAGTTGGACCATACTGACAGACTCACCAGCAAATATCCTGCTGCACTGCTCATCAAAATTCAATTTGATAGTTGACCCAACAGCCAAATAATAAAACATATACTATGAAGGATTTTCCTTAAAAAAATACCAACAACATTGTATAGGACAGAAGTAATCCCTTTCCATCATCACTTATGAACTACTAGAAGTGTGGCAGTGTTTTTTCTGCACAGACTCTGCCTTCTGCCTGTATACAATTGTTTTCTTATTTTCTGTTGGAGCTTTATAAAAAGGAAGTGACCAGCGTCCAGAACGTAAGCTGCATTCAAAAAACACAGCACCGAAAACCCCCCACAAAGATAGCAAAGTGAAATGCCGAATGACTAAATCTGGGGTTGGCTTCTACTTTCACCTTTCCTGGCAAATTTACAAACAGTAACCAACAGTCCTACATAGTACACCTTTGAGGTGCATACCATGGACTGTGTAATAATAATGGATATAGCCATCATGGCATCATCCATTGGTTTGTGGACTCCCATTCTGAAGCATCAAGTCTGGCATTCTGGCCGTCACCATCTTGACTTTTTGTAGCCAGAAGTGACCATGGCTGAATTCAAATGTTCACCCTCTGGACTTGCCAACTGAGCCCTCGTGGACTTCAGTTGTACACAGGGTGACATATTTACTGTCATTACGTCTGAAAGGGCAGAGACTGCAAGGAGCTGACAGACAGCCCTCAAGACTGTTTAACCTGTTGCTGTGGAAATGTTCCACTATCGCTTTTGTCACATTCACGTCATATAGGTTGATCAACAGTCTGCACCACAAGCGGACTCTCAAGAAGTCTACAGAAAGTCCGCGTGAGGCCCCTTGTGGACTTGTTGAATTGTGGATTTGGACAGCCCTCAGCACTCGTGGACTTCCTGGCAAGGTGCCAGCAAAGTCTGCTAGTCTTCAAGTGCAGTGAAGTGTGGACATTTGGATTCAGCCCATATTTGAATGAGAGGCTGGTGTTGTGGAGGTGCAAGGGGTGCGTCTGACTGAAAGCCTGAGGACACAACTAGCAAAAAGCCTGCCACTTTAAGCGGCCATGCCCTTAATTATGTATAACTTCAAGCTTTAATAAAATCTAAACGGTTGAGTTACATAAAAATTCACCCCCTGTATTCTTGTCACAAAGGGGTAATTTAGCTGTAGGGACAAAATTCATTTTTGTATCAGGGTGTAAACATGTTTATTTCTGCTGTAAAGCTGGCCGTTTTAACATGGGTGTCTATGGGGACTGATCGCCGTTCAAAGAACTGCGCTTTTTGGCACATCCGCATTGGCTCCATTTTTTAGCCCTGGAGGCTGCCGCTTGGTGCATAGCTAGGGAACTTTGCTGCATGTCTTACACAATAAATATCAAATAAATGGAAAAAAAAAAAAAAAAAAAAATCAATGTATAGTAACCAGTGGGGTGTAGGCTATCCTTCAAACGGACTGTGAGACAAGACAGATTTCACAATTTTGAAAAAAACAGCTCTTAAAATTCTGTAGTCATTTCAAGGGTGATGAGATTGATTTCATGTGATGTTAATGCATAATTTACAGTACAACGTTCCCCACCATGCTGCTCGTACCTTCTGCCTACCAAACGCTGCCAGCAATTCCATCACGTTCTGCACAAGTGGTTCACCCATCTTCATAAAAATGAATTGGAGCGCCTACCCTGCCCCGTGTGGCTTCGGGCTCTTAATCATTTTTTTACAATAGGTATTGACAACAGTATTAATAAAATGTCAAAAGACTGGGCAGATACTCTATATCTGCAGTCAGCAGCACTTGGAAATCTCTGGCTTCCTCTAATGGTCATCGCGGGAAGCTTGCAGTCTCTTTCTGTGGTGTGAGTGCACAGATACGGTAAGTATGTGTGTAAGTGAAGGCTTTTTGCCACATATATAATGGCGAATGGAGGGATAATCGCTTGAAGGGGAAGAGAGGTGATGTCCACAGGGAGAGTCGAGGAAAACACTGTGAAATGGATGTGCTCAGGAGGAGAAATGACCTCTCCACCTCTCTCTCTCCATCTCTCTCTCACACACAAAATCTTTCCTACTAAACTGTGCAATCTCTTTGTGTCTCTGGCTCTACATCATTGTCCCTCAAAACCGCTCACCCTCTCCAGCTTCTGCTCTCTCCCAGTCCCTTGCCTGATTGCCTTTCCATTAAATCATTGCAACACAGCATTTCCACATTTCATACTTGTTTTAATCTTTCAAGAATCAACTGGCCTCTCCAGCCCAGAAACATTTACGAGGGTCATAAAAGGGCTCGGCTGACCCAAACAACTGCTCTGGGACCTGATCTCTCATGTCAGTCCTTATAATATGACATGGGGGGTGGGCAGAAAGTGGGAGAGAAAAGAGGGTAGAGAGAGGAGAGAATAGAGATGAATAGGACAGGAGGAGGTAGTAGGGAGGTAGGAGGGAGATAAAGGTGCACTTACACTAGTCATCATGCTCATATGGATGATATGAGCATGGTAACTACTATAAGTGTGTTTTACATCACGTCTGTTGGCTCCAATGTGTCAGCAATTGGTTAGTCCATGAGAATGTATGTGTGTGAGGGGGCATAAGCACATACAGTGAGCAGCAGCAGCGACCCACCATCCGACACCAGCACATCGGAGGACGGAAACAGAGGGCTAACTGAGGACGGAGCACTTGCAAGCGATCATGCCGTCCATGGTCATTTTGACTTGACCAGCATACTTTACGACAAGCTGATTGGCTGTAGAAACAGGCGATGTGCCTTATGTTCTCAAACCAGCCCTCGGCGATTTTACCCACAGAGTTGCAGGTGACACCATCAGCCGAATTCAGTTGAGCTCAGATTCACACCGCTGCAACTTTTCTCTGCAACGTTCTAAAACAGTTTTGTCTCGTCGCAAATCTTTAGTCTGAACTGGGCTTTGAGGGTCACTTGAATTTGTATGTAAAGGAATGTGGTGATGAAATATAAAGGAAGCAGGGTTTCCTATACATTCATTTATTTGTGGCAGCCACTTATTGATTTTCTATTTTTGGAGCTGGACCGTTCATTAGTAGCCCTATTGGCATATCCATACTGTTCAGTGATTTGGAGCTCCAGTCTCAGAGTGCAGAGCATAATCTAGGCATAGAGGGAGCAGCAGAACGCAAGGTGCGGTGAAAGTAAAATATAATTTCTACATTTCTTAGGACAGCAGCTCTCTCATTTTGGAGTTGTCCATCATTTTTCCACAGTACTTCAGATGAAACTGGCTGCTTTCTGATGGGAACCATGCACCCCACAGTCCGGGGCTTGGTCTTAAAGTTTGCTTTCACTTGACGACTTCACTTTGCAGCAGCTGCTCCTCCTATGTACTCCATCGACCTGATTGGATCAGCACTGACTGATCTGAGTACGAACTGATCAACAAATCAATTCTCCACCCAACAACTATCATAGACTGCTTATACTGGAAAAACCTAATATAAAGTTCTGCCTGCACTGCATTTACAGATCTGCAAAAATCTCAGTATTTAAAGAGCCACACAGACTCATCCTGAATGGACCCCCTTGTCAGCTGCTGCCACACATGGATTATAATTCTGTGGGAAACACTGAGCATGGTATATTCCAGTTGACAGATAAACTTGTCACTGCTCTCTGGTGGACAAACTACTAATAGAGAAAGTTAATAATAAAAAATGAACATTAAGAATTACAAGTAATCATTCTTACTTATCACATTGTTATTAATTGTGACATCCTACCACATGATTTTAAAATGGTCACTGCTCAGGGATCAAAACCAAAAATGTCGTCCAGTCCAGCCTCTTAATTCCCATAGGACAAGTTATTTAATAAAATGTGGATAAGCTTGTGTTGCACTAGTTAACATTCAGCTTAAGTTATATTTTCCTATTATCACCAGCAACAATTTATCATTCACTGTGTTAATTGCCGCTGTTGATTTGTGTGCATGAGAGCTGTGCTACATTGAATATTCATAAGGGTCTGATAATAATACTGTATTCAAATTATTCAAATTAACAATTTCCTCTTTCACAAACTAATGTGGAAGGAGAATACATAAGCACGCTACACACACACACACACACACACACACAAATGTTAGTGAACTCTCAAGCTAAATGGCTGTGGTGATGATTCAAAAGTACAATGTTTACTTTCCTAGGTGTGAAGTGATGTCACTGAACAGTGCATTTACATGCATTATAAATGTATTATAACCGAAATAAGTTAATAAAACAATCATCAAAATGTCATGTTTTTTTACTCGTTAAGCATAACTCATTTAATAAAGCTGGTTTCCCATCAGTTTTTCAAATTACACTTGGCATGTTCAGCAAACTCCATGATCTGGTTCCTGGGTTTGTGCTCGTATCAGGCCAAGAACTGAACCAGAAAGAAAACAGAGTTTAAAAACATTTTTTGGAGCGACAGTGAAACAGCTTTCATGTTACAACTACACAGCAGACAACAGAGCTTGTGTTGAAGTCCTCTGTAACTCCACCAGCATGAGAAACAACAAAGTGAGTCCTTCCATTTCACTATTGTTGCCACACATGGCTAACAAGAAACAAAAATGTTCTTCCAGACATGAATTGTCTGTATTGTGTGATTATGCAATGATTACAATAAATATAAATAGGTTTTACAGAATAACATTTCTGGAGAAATAGACCAGCTGGATCTAAATTAATTCAGTTTCTAAGTTCATGGTGCGTGTTGAAGCCCAACATTGGTTGATTGCTGGTATTAAAATAAATCACACTAACAATCTCACCAAGGTTTTATCAAATTGACCATTTGCATAATGCGATAACACAGCACAGCAAAGTATCTCTGAAGCAGAAAGTTTGAATAACTTACACTTTATATTAGAAGCAGGCAAAGCATATCAGTGCTTCCACCACAGTGGCCAAATATATGCTAAACTCCACATATTATGTCAAACTTTTCATGCATTTGTTGTCTGCTTCTACCCCCTTTCGCTTCCCCGGGTGTTGCGCCGTCTAGCAATCTTGACATCTAGCCTGCAGTATGAATTTGTACACTTTTTTGTCGTGCGCATACACACAGAAATGATTGCGATGGAGACGGAGTCAGCTGCTGCCACAGCCACCCTTCCATCTCATCACAAATAATTTGAGTTTCAATACCGGTGATGCCTGTAAGAACCTTTGACACCGGAACACGACTTTGCCTCCCAGGAGCAGACCTCTGAGAAGACAAGACACCCACCAAGAAAAGCACGACATGAATAGCAAATTCACTGCCTCCTCTCATCTCAATAATCTCTCTCTTCTTCTCTCACGCTGCTACAAACTCCCTCTTTTTTGTGTGCTTTTTGCTCTCTCTCTTTATCTCCTTCTCACTGGGGATCGCTGCTGTATGGTCTGACTGAGGTGAAAATGTGGCACACATACACTGATACAAACTGAGTGCCTACAAAGGAATTGTCGGCATGGTTTTGGTGATCAAATGTTCAAAAGGAGGAAAAACAATCATGAAAAATGTATATTGTATTTCAAGACAAAAAAAATGAACACTTACGCTCAAACTAAAGGAGCACTATGCACTTGTGTGCGTTACTGTCTTATTTCACTCCTATAATCAGTAGTTCTCAAAATAAAATTCTGTTGTGAATTTCTACTTTTGTGTTTTGCAGTCAAGAACACACACAACCATCGAGACAGTGAGTTCTGGGCTAATTGTTGGGTTAAATGGGGTGGTGGGGCACGAATGGTCTAAAGATTTTATGTTCCCATGTAAAGCCAGTCAATCCAGCAGCCCTCTTAAGCAGCGTTTCATATTCATAGCATGTTTCCCATCTGGCTGCAGGGCGCTAGTCGATTGAAATATCACACAGTCTACTCTAATCGCATTACTCTGCTCATAGAGCATTCACACTAGGCACCCAGTGAGAGGCTCCAGCCTTTTGATGTTCACTGACTGGTACGCAGAAGGCTCTCTGACTGACAGTCTGACTGACTGGATGCATGAATGAATGAATGAGTGACTCTGTTTAGCTGGCCGTCCACCTCACTGTTTGACTTAGAGGACCAAAAGTTCAAGTAACTGTCTTCCTCGCTGACTGACAGACTGTCTGTCAGTGCTGTGGTCCTCAGGAGCATAGTGTCTATCTATATACTGAACATGTAAACATGGGTTAGCTGGTGAGTGTGGTCACTGGGATCTAATGCATGACATCACCATGGTGTTTTTTAAGTGTTCCTTGTTGTAAAAATTCCAGTTAACCTTCGAAAACATTTGCAAAGTACAATTACTCCAGCTGTCAGATAAATATAACACAGCGGAAAGTGCTTCTTGCACTGCCTGATTAAATGAGATAAAATAAAATACAACTCACACAATAAACATACTAAATGTCACAATTATAACACACTTTGTTGCAGGGCAACTGTGGCACACTTGACCTAAATTCATATTATAATGGACGTCGACGGTCTCCTAGTAACCATCAGAAAGTAATCAATCACAGCTCTGCAGTAAATGCCAAAAGAAAATTGGCTGATTAAATTATGTTTCATTTCTCAAAACACACTGACATGCTTTTTCCGTGTCCCTTGACTTTCTCTCCTCCTGAGGAAAGGAAAGTTGGTGTACTATAAAAACAAACAAACAAACAAAAAAAAAAAACAATATAGTGTACTAGGAGAATAAGACAACTTTCACTAATATAAGTCATTAACAAAAAAACACACACACACAATTTTTAGTCCTTCAGCCACTGAGACACAGAATTTAGAAATCAAACTGTACGTATAGTACTTAAGGATACAAGCAGGCTAAATCATTGTCAGTGCCACATGATATTAACACCTCATCCACAAACAGCACTCTGCGTTGTATTTGTGTTTCTAAGGCTTGATGGACAAATCCCCAGTTGGATAGATCTCTACAACATAGAATTAGACTAATCCTTATATCCTTCAGTGTAAGTGATAGTGCATGTAATCCAGAATTTTGCATTATCTGTGCCAATTGAAGTCTTGTATTCACTTTCTACCAATGCATAGTCTCAGATGAAAGGCATCTCTAATCCTAGACTTGGCTGCCTATTTCATTGTTATATTTATAGACGATTCCTTTAAAAGAGATACAAGCCTTATCATTGATGCGCACATTTTACTGTTAGGACCCACCTAATTAAGCAGTTCTCATTCATGGCTAGAACTTGATCTGAGGCAATGCAAATGTTTAAAAAATTAGCCAATGAAATTCTCCAAAGTGGTGCTGGTGGCCAGTTGCCCCGGCTCTGTGTTCATCTTGTCGTGTTTGTTTTTTTGTTTTGAGATGTCATGTCAGCTTTTGCTCCATCTCACTTCACTTGGCTGCACAGCAGTAAAGTGAAAGTCAATATTAAGAGACTGGGAGGACTTTTTCCTGTTTTCACTGTTGCTTAGTTCAGTCTCTGGACACTGAAACCATGTCTGTGGCACTGGAGGTATAGTTTAGACTCCAGTAATCGTGTTGGGCAAACTGGCTCTCCTACCCGCAGCTAAGCCTCAAACCCCGGTGGAGCTGAAGGGGCAATACCACAAAGCATGGCAGGAGCAAGGCATAGAAAGACAGACACACATGCTCTCCTTTACCTACACTAACATGGAAAATGTAAAATAAACAGACATGTTTGGGGCATGTGTGACAAGTCAGGGAACCTTTATCTATTTCACCAAGAGATGGCTGTAGGGGCAGATGCCTTCTGATTCCATATCAGTCTGGTTATACAGCTGATCATAGTGTCTTAGCTGTTACCTTTTTTAAAGTTATTAAGAACTATTGTGATTGTGTGCTACTAAATTTATCAAAAGCCTTTACATGGACATAATCATTCTCTACTTTTATTAAGATTTATATCAGTAAAGTTTGAAAGGGAAGCTTGTAAATGTCTGGATGTCTGCTGAGGGTGTGCCACAAGGCTTCATTCTGGGACCTGTTCTATTCACCAGTTATGCTGATGACACTGTCTTTTCTCTATATAAATTTCAAAGAAACATTAAAACAGGTAATGCCATGGTACATATTCATTTTTGACAAATATACCTCTGGTAATGCATCTTTTAAAATGCTTTGATGAATCCAGTGAATAAACAGAAAAATAACGTGTATATAATGTCATATTTTAAAGTGGAACTGTAAACAGGGATGTACGCCAACCTATACTATGTATAAATTAAGGTTCAATAAAATACCCATGACTTTCACATTATGACAATCACCAGTTTTCAGTCTGTTGTGGCCAGATAGTGACACAAGACAGCTGTAAGAAGAAAGCCTGGCATTCTTCAGAACAAAATATGATCAAATCTGCCTCATATTACTGTGTTGCAGTGGGTGCTGACTGTGGCAGCTCTTTGTCTACAGTATTTGCCAAGGGAATCTCCTTGAACTATTGTTTAAATTGCTGCAGAGGTTGGATGACAAATTGTCATGTTGAGAATGAGGATGAGAAAACAAAAGAATGCAAAAGTCATAGATGCTATATTACCAGTTATTTCTGGTAGTTCTGTAAAGAGAGAGAGATGTGGGTGTGGCCTAGAGAGGAGGTAGGAGTGCTAGAGCCATGATGTGGAGGAACAGTTCTTCAAAAACCTTATGATGTCCAGGGCAACATTCCAATATCTTTGTCGGCGCCTCACAACAAGGATGTCACGACTGGCTTCAACATGTAGGCAAGCTGTTCTCGTCAGAAAGCATCTGGCAGTCGGGCTCTGTTGGCTGGCAACTGGAACAGCCTATGGCAGCAGTGGTATGGCTACGACAGTCTTCTGTAGTTTCAACAGACCACTCCAACAGTGTATGGTGTGTGATCTGTTCCTGCACAGTAAAGTGTGTCATGGAAGAGCCATGGATGTATGGGGAAAAACACATAAATTCCAATATGACCGTATGACAGCAATCACATGGCCGGTGAGCAGATATCTATCTGGTTCAGCACCACATACAAAAGTGGCCCAAATCTGGACTGGATTGGAAAAATCTAAATCTAAAAAATTAAGATCTGTGTCACATTAGAGCAAAAAAACATCCAAATGGGTCCACATTTGATCTAAATATGAATTGAGCCTTATTATACCACTTTAATTATGAGCATTTAAGCATGTCGTGCCAAATATATGCTACACAAGCCTTCTCCAAATGTATTATTCTAGAATGGAGAGCCAATATGGCAGCTACACAGCATGACTTAATTGTTTTCATTTTTAATGCTCTCATAAACAAAACAAACATATGCCATGTTTTCTATAATCCATTGTCTGTAATCACAAAGGTTCTAATAACTGGCGAATAAGACTGCAAACCACTTGACCCCAGCACACATGTGCATTCGCTGCCATGATAAAGGCATTATGCCAAACCTTTGGATTTGTAGCACTGTAGAAATTCTCAGACACATCTCATTAAGATTGTTCAAAAACCTATCAACATACTCAACATGTTGTACCCTGACACAAACAGCGTGCAAGCAATATGAGGCTTTAGCTACAAAAGAGCGTATTTATGTACACAAGGAAAAATCTGAATGTTACACAAATCTGACAGTGCAAGTCATAGATGGAGTTTTGAGCAGTGAAGCAAATCTAGTGTTTCTACAGATTGACCCGAATGGCCCCAATCTGAATTGCCATGGTTACTGCACACCATAATAATCCCTACTTAATCAACTCTCTGGAATTAAGGGGGTTGGGGGGGATTTTGAATGTATGCGTCTTCATCATGCCTCTATGTGTATGCTCATGTTAGCTGCTATGTGCTTGTGTTTTTATGAGCAAAATACATCCGACTTTTTTTTTTTAGCAAAATCCAATGACTGGCTGCTCATTCCTAAATAACATAATACATAATGTATAAACCTCTGTACCACCTCGGTTTCCAACAGGATATCAGAAAGTGTGATAGCCTCTGAATTACCAAGACTTGGCTAAACCCTGGACAGCAGCATTCAACCAGAAGGCTCTTTTTCTAAATGCCAATCTGATAGAACAGAGGACTCTGGCGAGAGGAGGAGAGGAGGCATGTGCTTTACAGTGAATAAGGACTGGTCTGACAGTGAGCATGTGAGGTGCTTTCCCTTTCCTGCTGCGGCTCACTGCTATACATTGCTCAGAAATGGCTGCAAAGCAGTGCTGCCTGTGATTAGGAGGAGTGACAATGCTGCCATCTTGTTGGGTTGGAATTTGTGGTCACTGAAATCAATCCACAACCAGAAGCCATGAACTGACAAAACCATCCAGACAACACTTACAGTTATACAGCAGCTGCCAACAACGTAAGGACTAAAAAGGACTTAAATACAGTGCACAAGTTAAAGGAGCTGAGGGTATCATATTTCACTAAAGTTGTACCGTGTATAATGCCATGTGACAACTCAGTGATTGATTGACTGATTGAAGGCAAATTAGTTAACTACACTAACAATGGATCAGGAATGTGCAACATTTTTTGTTGACACGAGATAAACAACCAAAGCCAGAGACTGCATCATATGAAGTTGTGAGCTGTAAATTCACCACTTCTTACCAGAAGATCTCAGAGTCTGACCAGGCAAAGCCTCTCTTCCTTCAGGCAGCTGCCTATCTCTCACTCAGACTCAACTTGAGTCAGGGTCTGCAGCTGCCTGTACCAAGGAGCAGCTTGAAAATAAGGAGTACTCACTGTGCAGCTAAATCCGCAGGTAAGAAAACCATCACAAGACATTGGCGGCTTTCTGACCCTCCCACGACAGAAGAATGGACAGACAAAGTTAATGAAATATTCATAATGCAAAAATTACCTTCTCACTTTGTCTACAAATGAATAGATTCCCAAAGTTATGGTCAAACTGGATCCCATATGTGCAACAGTCAAGGCCACAGATTTTGAAATTGACAAATTAATAGATCCCTTAAAGAAAGCTTGGTCTCCTAACCAACTTAAAAAATAATGTACTGTACTGTCTCCCACTGTGATAATGTATACCTTTTTTTTCTTCCTGATAATGTGTTGTCTGCTTGCAATAAACCCTTTAATAAAAAAGAAAAAAGAAGTACTCTACACACTAGCTGACAAAACCAGAAAAAACCCAATTACAAACAAATGAAACTGACTGCTCGACTTGAAGAATCTCAGTTGACTGCTGGATCTCAGACTGATGATTCAAAGCTGCGATTTTTAAGTGTTAAAATGTTACAAGAATGCATTAAAGAAATTTGTCAAACTGTCAAACCAGTTAATGGTCAGGAAAGATTCTGCATGCATTCTTCTTTGTGCCAACGACTGTTTTCAGTCACTGGGAACACCATGTAAAAACCAGTGTCATCACTCACACAGAGAATTATGGGAATGGAAGATACTCATTCCTTGAACATAAAGGGGGCCTTTAACAATGACAGGCCCTACCTCAAATCGAGCAGATTCATTTTCTCCCTATGCTCATAACATTATATAAGCGAGAATTGACTGCCTCATTGATTTTTACTACTTTGTAGGAATTACACGGCTATTTCTTTAATCAAATTTACTAACCATCTTTTACAGTAAAATGGTAGCATGTGCACTGGTCTGTAGTGGCAGTTCTGTCTCCCAGCTTCCACATTAGAGAGCACTAAAGCCAGCCAACCAAATCAACAGCACCTTATTAACCACTGTAACTGCAATATTAAGCATTCTCTGATGCTGCTGGTTTTGGTCCTGTAATTCTTCAGTCTACCCAAATAAATCAACTAAAACATTAATACCAACAACCAGCACGTATCTGGCATCAATGAAAACAATACATTTATTATTTTGACACTTTTATGGGTTTCTTACATATTAGTGAATGTTTAATGATGCTTCCTGAGTATTGCCACTGCTGAAGTTGTTTCTATGAATCAAAAGACCATTTACCATAAAAATAAATGCATTGGTAAAAAAATTTTCCAAAAGAATGAATCATGTGCCTCTCCAATGCTGCTGACAATGTTTCTTTAAGATGGAGGCTTGGACCTTTGTGGCAATGCCGTCATTTTGCAGTGGATACACAGGGGCCGTTCACTGAGGATATCCCACAGCTCGTAAACAAAAGCGGAAAACCACAGGCAGCATCGAAATGTGACAACACACACACATACACACAGAGCGTATCCAAAGAAGAAGAAAACCACAGGAAGCGTCCTGGTGATTCAGTGAAGAGGGGAAATTCTGTTCAAACTTTTCCCTCTGCCTCTCTGCCCCACTGTCTGTCTCTCTCCGCAGGAAAGAAAAAAAAATTACTGAAAGACCCCCCAATCACGATTCAGACGACTGAAGTCCTTCAGCATTTTCCCCCCACACAAGCATATGAATATATACACACGGCATTTGTGTCTACGCAATCGTCCACAAGCCCCTGAAAAGAGTAACTATTTAATAATACTCTTGTGTTCCCGGGAGATCTATAAAGTCAGTCCATGACTGTGTGTGCATGTATTGATTCAGGCTCCTCAAGTCTAACTGGGTAATTGCCTTTTAACCGTAAGTCATGACTGAAGGACACTGTGGGGACCTGTCATAAATGGAGTGAGAAAAGAAAAGCAGAGCAAAAGAGAGAAAGCACAAGAAAGACAGTGATTGGGAGAGAGAAAGAGATGGACAAACAATAACCCAAGGTCTGTCTTTCACTCTGCCGCTGGTTTCATGTTAGCATTCAAAAAAATCTGCAGTAAGAGTAGGGACGGAAAGACGCTGAAGACATGTTGTGTAAGAATTCCTCTGGAAAGCCATTTAGCTTTTAATTTCTTCATTTATTATTCTTCCTCGCTTTGCTCCATTTCAAAACAACTGTTCTTTTAAATTCCTCAGGTGTGTCGCTGTGTCCTGTGGACGTCTTTCACCTTGTCTGTCTCAACTCCATTTTAAAAACAGCCACTTTTTTTTTCTGTGCTGGTTTAAAAATCAGGTCTACAACATGTTCTGCTGTCTCACCGGCCCATCAGATGAGGGAGGGGAAGTAACGCCTCTCTCTGAGTCATAACTGTCCAAACATGCAGTACGCCACTGCACTGATAGGCCAGATGTAATGATGTATGAAGGGGGCTGGTAATTGGAGAGCAATGCAGGTTTGACCTTGAAGCCTCCCTCCACAACAAGGTCCAGCAAACTCAGAGTAAAAGGTAGTCTTTAAAGCTACTTACACAATAAACTTTGGAGATGCTGACTTTCACCAACCATTCAAAGCAGCAGAACACAGCACCCTCTACAGTTTGTTGAAAGGTTAATTTTCCCTGAAACAATTAATGCTATATAATAAACATCTGCCCAACCCCTAATTCTGATTTTAATCCAAATAAAAAGAAGTAGGAAAGTGAAAATGACAGTGGACACCACCAGTGAACATGTGTTGCACCATGACCAATCTACTTACAGTAAACCAGCAAGCATGGCTCTAAACCGTAAAATCACCTTAGCTCTATTTACACACACAAACATACACACTGAAAAGAGCATCGTGAGTACAGCAGAGGCCAAAGCTATGCTGACTTTCAACTGTGTTTGCTTTGCATCTCAGTAAATATATTGCTGATGTATCACTACATGACCTCTGCTCTCTTGATTAAAACCAAATTGTTTATACAGTTTCCTGTCAGCCTTGGCATAACCTTACGGAGGCTTTTTTTATTTTATTTTTTTTATTCCTATTTTAAATTAATCACATTGACTTCTTCTTATTGTACTATACTTGCTTTTGCAACTTAGTTTTTTCATTAATAATTATGTTGAACTGTGTCGGTTGCACTTTTTCCTCTACTATTTTTATTTTTTTCATATGTTGGTTGTTTGTTTGTCTTAACTTAGTTTTTTAATCACATTTTTCCTTTTTTATTTATTTATTGAATCAGCAGGGCTTGCACGGTGGTGAGTTGGTGAGCAACATGGCCTCACGGCAAGAGGGTTCCTGGTTTCCTTCAGGTGGGGGAGCCCTTCTGTGTGGAGTTTGCATGTTCTCCCCATGTCAGCGTGAGTTCACTCTAAATTGCCCATAATTGTGCATGTGAGCGTGAATGGTTGTTTGTTTTTTCTCTGTGTGTCAGTCCACTGATAGTCTGGCGATCGATCCAGGGTGTACCCTGCCTCCCCCCCTGGCAACCACTAACAGATTAAGCAGTAACAGAAAATGAATGAATCAGAAATCGTACTACTGAACATTTGGCATTAGACCATTTCACCAGACAATGCAGCAAAGGAGCATGAATGTGAGCTGTCTTTGTATATATACAATAATAGGGTTTTGAGAAAATATTAATACACTTGAGCATCGCAATATTATGTATTGTGACACTGTACTGATTCTCAAAAACACTATATCACTTTGATATTGTTTACTTTTTATCTTCTTAATTAATTAACCTTAAAAGAATAGTTCACCCTAAAACAAAATTCAGTCATTATGGACACACCCTCATGCTGATGAGCAATCCGGTGTAGTTTTTTCTTCCTCAAAGTGCACCTGGAGACCACCGGTGAGCCAGTCCTGCCGCGAAAATTATCTGCAGCTCTTTTATTTATACTTTATTTTATACTTTACTTGGCAGCTTAAACGTTCTCAATGGCTCCAAGAGCAGCCGACAAGGAAAATATAAAGATGGAACAGTCATGATAATAATGGCAACATTCGAGGAGCCAGACCTTGTTGTCAGTTCTGTTGGAGTCAATGGGGTGGGCACTGCAAATCACACTTTAACCCACCATATCTTTGTTGTTTCGACTTTGGTGGAAAAATCATCCCACTAGAATAAAAACCACACATTATGTGATGCTCACTGAGTTTTTTTTATCTGAATATGCGCATCCATTTTCCTTGTTATTGGTCCCCAAAGAAATCATGTCATGGCTCTGACTGTTGGCTGCATCTCAGCCTCTGCTCGACAAAGCCATGATCTGTTTTAGACCAATTACAAGGAAAACAAATGCACATATTTAGATAAAAAACATCAGTCAACGTCACATCATGTGTGTTTTTTTAATCTGGTGGGAGGATTTTTCAGTCAAAGTTGCAGCAACAAAGATATATTGGGTGAAAGTGTGAATTGCAGTGCCTATCCCATTGACTCTAATATAACTGACACCCAAGTCTGGCTCCTTGAACGCTGTCACTATCTTCGTGACCGTTCCTTCTTTATAGTTTCCTTGGTAGCTGACAAGAAGTAAACACGGACCGAAGCAGTTGCCATAGTAACAGAATAGCAATGAAACAGTGAATAGGCAAACATTAATTCCTTTGCTCAAACTGCACAAAAAGTAGTGCTATGAAGTTACAGTAGTTATTGAGAGGGCTGTGATTAATACAAATGCAGATCCCACTGTTGCAATCAAATAATAAAAATTCAACCCTTTTTGTGCATATGGTGGTGTGTTCTTTTCAATGGCAGCCTTCTTCAAATTACATTTTTTTTAAAAATAGCAATATATGGCCTTGCTTACAGTTTGGCAAAATATCGCAATATGTTGAATTGTCACCCCTGTATTATGATATGTATCATATCACCAGATTCTTGCCAATACACAGCCTGATACAGCAATAGGTTACATTACATGCACATTATATTGGTGAGATTGTTAATTGCTATTTGAGTCCAAGGGGTTTTGCACCATTTGACTATGACTCATAGCTGTAATTGCTGTATATAATCAGCTATAGATTAAAGACTTGGTGGCCTGTAAATTAACAAGGTCACGTTACACCATTCTAGGATAATCTAGAAAAACTATACATAATCCAAAAGTGTGCATATTACCTATCAGGGGTCTTTGTCACTCCTAAGATAAAGGATTTTTAATTGACTCTTTCTTTTGAGCTTTGTGACTTTAGTTCACAAGTTGCCTCATCCTCTTATGGGGTATCAGATAGTGGAAAAATCATTAAAAACGACTCAGCCCTTTGCGGCTGTCCAAGAGATAAATGCTGCTGCTTGGTGGGAAGAGGTGACAAGGGAGCCGGCGTGCTCAAGGCTGACCCTGTGGTATCAATCTGTGCAATGTTGGAAAGTTTCTTTAGGCTATGAAGAGTCAGTTTTGGCTGCTCTGACCTCTTTTAGCATTTTAAAATATCCAAAAGCACAGGCTGGAGACTGGGCATGAATGAAGCGACAATTGGAAGAAGAGGGAGTTGAAGGAGGCTTATAAGGAGAGCTTTAAGTTGAGGGGTAACTTTAGAAATACAAAATGTTAGCAGCTGCTAACTATACAACAGAAATGTGCAGGTGTAGAATTTCTCCTTCATGTCTATATGTCATACAAAAACACAAAACACTACCTAACTGTGATGTATTGTATGGTGTGTCAAAAGCGGCCTTGCCAACCTTTGTGTACAAAAATAATTGGACACTTTCTGTAAATTAGACCAGAGCTCATTATGTTGCAGTTGAGCACAAGTCAGCAAGACACAAAGCAGCACTTAATTGCCCACATTATATCTGTCATTGGCCCTCAACCTCTTCCACAGCGAAAATTTGGACACTTCCTGGTAATTACAAGTCAGGCTCATAGCATCAAAGGTAAAGTACCAGCTCCAAAAAGGTTCTTACTGCTGGTTAATGTACTGTTTTAATGAACACTAAAGGAGCAAAAGGAATCTTGCCTATATAAAATGTTCCTGTTCT
Source organism: Epinephelus awoara (assembly GCA_035609425.1). Taxonomy (NCBI): domain Eukaryota; kingdom Metazoa; phylum Chordata; class Actinopteri; order Perciformes; family Serranidae; genus Epinephelus; species Epinephelus awoara. The sequence continues at coordinate 18,441,747 of CM069302.1, forward strand.
GTCCAGCAGAAAAAAAAAAATCCCTTTGAGCTGGGTGATTCTCTAAAGTAGATGGGGGCGGGGGGTTGCTATGTTTTAAATGTGGCAAGCAAACTGTTTACTCCAGCCTCACCATAGGACCAGTCTCATTAAAACACACTAGAAGCCACATAAAGGGAGGCACAATAACCAGCGCTGAGATCCATTTTGGGTCCCGACTCACAGTCGGAGAGACGCTGCACTTAAAGATACTCGTCTGAGTGGAAATCCTCCGATCACGACTCCAATCCACCCTTTGTAATAATAACAATATAGCTAAATGTTCACAATAGAAAGGGTTTCTTTGTGCTTTGTGCTCTCGACAGGGAGGTCAGGGAATCAGGCAAACTAAAGAGCAGAGCTTCAGGTGCTGGCAGAAATTGAGTGTCTTGCCCAAGGACACTTCAGTGGGATGAATGTGACAGTGCTTAGTTCCACCTGCTGGCTCATAATTATCTCAACACCTGACAGAGCATGGGAACTCATATCTGTCAGCCTATTAGGTAGGTCTCTTTCATTATCTCTTCAACACATACTCCCTGTCACTGCCCCCCAAACATGTCCCTCGGCATAGTCATTACACTAAATTAATCTGTTTAGTTGGGCGTTATGTCAACTTTAGAGTACACAGTGAAGAGTTTCCTTGTTATACTAAGTAAAGATTTGCTTTTAAATGCAGTTGCGCTCATTTGCTCGTCCTCCATCACATACACAACTATTAAAAACACACATAGGTCTCATCACAGCTTCCCACCACAACCCTTTACATTTTCCGAAGTCTTTCCCTGACTGACAAACAGAGCAGCATTTGTACTGGCAAATAGATGGTGCACAGGAGAGGGAAACACAGGCTGTCTACAGGAAGGGAAAAAAATACGCTTTAGTACATCTACATAAAACCATACCTTCTTTAGATTGCAGCCATAAAACCTTAGTTTCTTAGACAGTGCAGGGCCTCAAGGAGGAGACACTAATCTCATGCAGGCCATAAAAATCCTATAATATCATAACTTTGCATACTGTGATGACTTAGGCTTATATCATGTATAAATAAAAGGTAATATGAACTCTTAATGTAATATTAATTACTCATAATGTAAAAGTGCCCATTTGCCATAAAATGACAATGTAATATCATATCACATTTAATGTTAATGTTTTTATAATATAAAGTGAGACGTCAGCATATGATCGAATTAGATATATAAATTAATATATTATTATATTTTTAAAAAAATATATGATGAAATATTTTAATCTACATAGTTTTGACTAAATTGCCAACTTTTCACAGAACTTAGACTCTTAAAGAGTGTTTCACTCATATTGTACTGAATTCATTGTGAGGTTCATAAAAGTATTATGCAGTTATTGCAGTGTGCTGAGTTACTGCTGCGTTTGCCCATATATAGTAAGACCCTGATTATTAGACTATCAGCCTCATTTTCCATTTTCTAACAGCTGTCTGAATGCTGTTTAGAGGCCCTGCACACCCACAGAGGTGTTACTTATCCTGCCTTGACCTCTGCTCAGGCTGAAGGTGGTCAGAGCTATGCTTGACATGAGCTCCCCAGACTCTGTGCACCGAATAGAATGATAAAGTTACACTTAAGGTGCTTTCACACACACCTGCCCTGGTTGGTATGGTTCAATCAAACTGAAGTTCGTTTAGCCCCTAGTGCAGTTCATTTGGGCAGGTGTGAACACAGCAATCGCATACAGGTGCACACCAGATTCGGTCTCGGTCCGGTTACAAATGAACTCTGGTGCAGTTCATTTCTGGTGAGAAAGTGTTCTGACCTTGATCGGAACCTACCACAGTCACATGACACATTGTTTGGGTTAAACATGAGCATGTTACAATCCTGGAGGATTATTAATGTGCACCTCCTCCTGTACTGCCTTAATATGCACATTCAGCACATCCAATGCATCAAAACATTGTTTTCTAGTTGGAGCCGCGCCTCGTTTTCAAACTGTATGGTTTGACTAAAATGAACAATGACAGCAATATAGTCCACGATGAGCAGCGCTAAAATCAACCTGCGTAGTTGTCCCTCCATTGTGACATTAGAAAGTGTCACATTTATCTTGCAAGTGTACTCTTCTCCAACGTTTTGTTTACTTCCTGGATTTTTCCCGCATGGAAATTCTGACCAATGAAGAGCAGCTTTCTCGCACAAGGCATTTTGTGTAGTCCGCTGGTAAATGACACAAACACAATAACACGAACCACCAATTAGGCAGCTTTGTTACCAAATGAGTCCCTGATTTGGACCAAAGCAAGAGAACTCTGAAAGCACCCTTAGGTATGCAGCAAAGCAAGTGTGGAGGTGTACCATGGGTGTGCACTGCCCTTTGTGTTGTAAATTACTCTGAATGATAGTAGAAAACAGATTTTTATTGGGGTTCAATGCTTGCTATGCAGCTGACAGAGGTAACTCCATATACAGTGTTAAACAACAGCAACAGTGCTGACAGAGCCAACAGTGTTAACCAGGGTGGGAAAGCATAACGGATACATTTGCCTTGTAGGCTTTTTCCCAGAGTACCTTTTCTGACTGGGTGCTCTGCTTCTGCAGCAATGCCATCCCGATATTAGTGATGAGCTAGCCAGTGGAAGCTCAGATTGTGACACACACTGAGGGAGCATAAATTCATTTTCCGCTCACAATGCCATTACTCACAATTGCATTACATCTTCACATAGCAAATAGTGGTTTGCTGCTATACTAATGTCCTGTCACATACAGAACTGTTAGAAATATAAACATGGGTAAATATAGCTCACTTGTATTTCAACCAGTGGATTATACTAACCATCATAAACTCTGGGGTGACATTGAGGTGACAATGTTTCCCATCTAAACTGCCACTCCTCTCTACCAGGAGAGAGGAATAATGAAGTGAGTGAGTGTGACACTGCGAGACACAGATAGTGACAGAGTCAGGCAGAGAGAGTGTGTTGAATGTGTAATGACAGTAATGTCAAATAAAATGTAACATGATGCCATGTCTTTTTCACTCGTAATATCCAGAATAAGGCTTCAAGTCAGGCCAATGCACTATATTGTGAGTTGCCTCAAGACTCGGATAAAAAAAAAAATCCAAGAAACCCTAAAACCTAAATAATGGCTGTTGTTTAATAGAGTAATGCTTTGTAATCACCCTTTGGTCCACTAAAAACCTCTGGGGTGTCATTTGTTTTATGAGTGCAGATTTTCTGGCTGGAATAGGCTAAAACATTACATTGCCCTGAAATAGGAATGTGTAAAGATGCCACATAATTTATAAGCCTCTCAAAAGTGAGTGTGTGTATATGTATGTGTCTCCATCCGTGCACGTACACTGGCAGATGTGTGTCTGTATTTTGTGTGTCCATGCCTAATATGTCAAGGTGCACCTCTGCGAATGCATGAGTCAGACGTGTAAGTCAACACATGCCCTTGTTGACCAGTTCACCCATCAGTGAGAAGACTCTAATTTCTAAATGGTCTCTGCATGAAATGAGATGCAAACACATTAGGCACGTGTACTCAAATGACTCATGGTGTGTGTGAGTGTGTGTGTGCCTAGTGGGCAAGACACAAAATGGGATAGTGTGTCTGAGTGCATGTGTGCCACTTTGTCTGTGTTAAGGAGAACCAGCGCTACGCCTGTTTACCAATGCATGAGGTCAGAACCCAGTGAGAGCGATCATCAGGCTCCTTACTTTAGAGAGCCGCCATCTCATCTCTATTGCCCACTGGCTCTGCTTTCTCTCCCTCCTTTTGCTTTCTCGCTTTTATTGCAAAGTACACACGTCTTACCTTTCAAACCCCCGGAAATCTGACAAAACTGGACTCATACAAAAACATGATGCTTTTTTGTTTATGAACAATCAAACTGCCAACTGGTAAAACACCACCAGGATTCAAATCAATTTAATAATAATAATAATAATAATAATAATAATAATAATAAACTTTTAAATTTGATTTTAATTTTCCATTTCAGGTCTACTTTGTTGTTTTGTTTTTGTTCTTTGGTAAAATCAAAGAGTAGAAACTGTTGGAAATATGCAAATGTTATCCATCTATTGTCTCATATTAACAATATGCTAATTTTGGATAACTTTGTTAAAACAGTTTGCACTCATCTCGAGCACAAACTTTCATTCACAAAGCAACAACATACATGTCTACATTTTCTAACTCTTGGTCTTCTTTTGATGTCTTTCATCCTGTGAGTCAATTAAGAACTATTAACAATACACAGTACACTGTATGAGTGTATGCTCAACATTTCCAGTGTATCTGACTCATGTATTTAAAATGCTATTATCTGGCACTCACATCATAACAGCGAGACTGTTTTGAAATGAATATTTACTAAAAGCCCTCAGATGGACGACCTTCCTTCCTTCAGCCTTCTGTATTAACCATTACTCTCCAACACGAGAGCAGATATTTTCGTAGACAAAAAGCACTGTTGTAAATCCTCAAAATGTGGAAACAGACAACTTAAAGTGACATTATTGTTGGCGCCGCTGTCCCAAAGACAACAGGATCACTGTCTGTTTTTCCTCAGAGCCTAGCAACAGGGCTTTAATTCTTTTGCTGGGTAGACTTTCCACAATTACTTTGATTATTGCATCGTTAACCATCACTGCTAATGAGGACACCAACTGCAGAGAACTTACATTGATACTGTTTGGTAACTAGGGATAGCTATCAGGGGAGACAAAGTGCTATCCTCTTTCTGTTTTGGTTGCACAGCAGTGGCGGATGCTGGTCTATCAAGGAGGGGAAGCTCATCTTCGGCCTACATCATAAAATGTGTCTGTTTATTTATATGTAAATTTTACCCTCCGTTCCTTTTCAAAAAAATGATCTGTGACCCTGTAGTACCAACTAGGCGTCTGTTCCAGGGACTTGACCAGTGTCCTCTCAATGGCCAGCAGAGCTAGGCTGCTTAGATGGTTTCATCAAGAGGCATGGCCAACAGTACATTTTATTTGTCACAGCACTTCCAGTCAGCCAGCTTACTTTGTCATACCAGGACAGCTGAAAAGACCTGTTACTTTTCCCCATCCTTTGCACCAAATCAATCTGAGGTGTTGATCTGCCCTGCTGTTTGGCTTTGCCAAAATCCGGTCAACAATATTCAAATTGCCTGCCATTATGTGCAGCTCGCTAGCTCGCTTGCTAGCTGGGGCTGCTGCGCAAGGCTAGTGTGACTGCCTGTGAGTGCTTTGGGACGGTGGAGGGGCTCACAGCAGCACCCGCTGCTCGTTGGGGACAGTAACTGCAGAGCGACATAAGTCAGAGTCTCCAAACACGAGTACAGTCTCCAGTAACACCAGAAAAAGATGATACATTTGTCGCTAGTCGTTTTTAACAAAGAAAAAGTCACTAAGAGGACTGGAAAAGTCTCCACCATAGGTCTCCACATCAACTCGGAACAATGGAATGAAACTTGAAAAATGCTCCAGTGGTGGTTTATATTTCAAGATCGCTGATTCGCTCATTTCGCTGTCAATCAAAAAGGGATTCAGCCTCAGACAGATCATCCAATCATCATGCAGAAGCCCAGCGTCCAGGCCAGCCGAGGCCAGCCCACTGCCCCATAGACCCCCAGAGACGCTGAGCGTCTGATGGGCGGGACAAAACCGAGCATTTATCCAATGACTGTCTAGTTTCGTTGCAGTGGAACAACCCACTCTATGCTTCCCCATTGAAGTCTTTGGACGCTGAGCTTCGACACTGTTTAATGCACTGTGACGCTACGGGAATGAATGAGAAGAAAGTTGAGTCAATGACCTGTGATAAGTAGCTGATTCTGAACTAAAGTTGAACGCGTTCTAGCACATATTTAGTCAATGAAATATAAACACAACAGTACATATTTGACCACTTATTTTTTGACATTTTAGGGGAAGCTGAGCTTCCCTTGCAGTCTTAGAGCAATCGCCACTGTTGCACAGTGGATGATGCACTTCCTTTGTTTAATTGATCAATTTTGCCTTCATTTGAGCTATTCTTGGCCTACTTGATGGATACTCGTGTGTACACTAAGCAAAACAACTGAACATGGCTCTGCTCTCCATTCTCAGAACATGATTTTATTGTCTGTATTGAGGGTATGTACAGAGTTCGGCAAGTGAGCATTTATGTATACAGCTCCTTATATGTGGAATCTTCTGCAGAAGGACTTGAAGTTGCACTCACTGGTTCCTCTCGGCTGTTTCAAAGCACTGTTGCAGGGTATTTGTACACAACCCCTTTTTAAATAGGAATTGTGCAAATTTGCAGGAAAGCCCAATCAGTCTTTTTTCAGCATTGGCAGTAACAAAATCGTGAAGTGCAGCAAAATGCCGCCTACCTACTTTTGTTTTACAGAATACACCTTTTTCGGGGCAATGGGGGGCGTGAGCAAGTAACAAAACGTGTAGCTCAGCGTGTGACATAAACAGAGAGGTGGGAGGGAAGCTGCAGCTGGTCAGTCCTTCGGCGAGTCTCTCGTAAGTCGGCCCGTCCTTCACCGTCCCTGTCATTTGACAGTTAATGGCCTCTTCATTTGCGAGGGCAAAGGAGGGCGCGCAATTCCTTGTCTCCCCAGTTGCTCATCTTTACAGTGTCTGTCAGGTTTGCGATTCCCTCTTGCTACTAGCTGCTCGCTAATTCCTGCTATCAGCTGTTTCCTGTTTATCCACCGCCAGTGGGTCGCACGTGCGGCGTCATAAACAGCTCCTCCCACAAGTCATCAACAGCCCCTACCTTGGCGGAAGGCAGTCTTGTTCTTTTCAAACCAAAAAAGGTTCTTCCAATATGACTACCCCTACGAAGCGGAAAATTGGGCACTTCGGATCAACTCGCCTATCCGGTTCTGTGTGTCTAAACGCTCGCAGCTTGGCAGCAAAACGGCCCAACATTCGCGGAAAATCTGGCAGTGTAAAAGGGGCTACAGTACTCAATGTGCCAATGTCATTGTGTAATCTTTTCTAAATTGCTTGTTTTAGAGCTCTACATTTTGAAGCTGTGTTTTTGTTCTATGTTGTCAGTCTATAACTTCTGTCACTGCCTGTCCTGGCCAGGACACTCTTAATCTCAAGATGCTTTTCTGGTTAAATAGAGGTTAGATAAATGAATAAATAAATCATTTCCCCAGGAGTTTGCACCTACAGGCAGAGAGAACTGCTAAGTGAAAGCGAACCGATCTTAATGCTGATGACATCATTATTCTATAGCCATTAGACTGTGCATTCAGCATTTACCTCATAATAGGTTAAAGCAAAAAACATGTTGGAAAATCTTTGTGCCAGCTTCCTCAAAAACTCTTTTCAACCTTCTCATTAATCCTAAGCCTAATTTACTGTGAACCTTTCTTGGTGACCAGAATTTCTGAGTTACCACTGTAATAACAAAAAGAGTTTGTTTTTCCCCAGCAGACCTAAGTAGAGAACAGAGAACCAAGACACTCCTCTGCAGTGTCATTGAATTATATAGACTGGGGCTACTCTGAACACAAAAGCTTTTGAGTTTTATAGCCAGGAGAGCCTTTTTAAGAAGTGCTCCGAACCAGAAAATTTACCTTTATGTTACCCTCTGAGTGTTCTTCCAATTATCCTTGACAATTGATTCTCAATGGAGATGTACTCTTATGTAACATCACAAGCTCAATACAAAGACAAATACTTCCCTTTCTGTTGTTGCTGCTGTGGAAAAGAAGCAACACTTAACATTGTTGCACAACAGATGCATTATTTCCATAGTCAAACAAGGAGTGGTCGAAGCTCAGGTGGTAGTTTGGACAGGATAAACAGGAGATCAAATACACAACCTGAAGCCTAACCAGCCCAAACGTCCAATTGTACTTAAGAAAGACACCACTCCATAATTTATTAAGACTGCAACAAGCATTCATCAATTAATCTGCCAAGTATTTTCTCATTTGATTGTTTGGTCTATAGAAGGTTAGTAAACAGCAAAAAAATGCACATCACAAGTTTTCAGAGCCCATTGTGACGTCTTAAAATATCGTTCTGTCCTACCAACAGCCCAAATATTTATATTTGTGAAGCTAAAACCAAGTCATTGCTTGACATTTGCCGAAAAATTACTTACATCATTAACTGACTGTCAAACTAGCTATCAAAAGATAATGCATACAATATTTTTTCGTAGTCTTATAATCATTGTGCACCAAAAGAAATGTGCAAAATCATTGTGCACCAAAAGAAATGTGCAAAATAATACTGCAGTCCCCTTGATGTGAATTTGTAATTTGTGTGAATTGGCTATTGGCTAACTAAAATTGACCTGCTGTGTATGTGTACAGTATGCATTTGTCTTTGTGAGTGAGAAAGACAGAGACAAAGAGCCACAATGGAAAAAATGAAAGAGAAGTCGGACACAGTCCTGGTTAAACCACCCTCAAAACCATCTTCTGTTTTCTCTTTGAGGAGACCCCATCCTCTACAGCTTAGTCCTTTATCATATTTAATCAGTGCATCATCAATAGCGAATACGCACAATCCCTGTGCACAAGCCCTCTGTGTCCTTGGAATAGCATGTTCACATGAAGTTGAACAACAAAATGGGATTTTGTATGATAAAAATGAGAAAAGCCATAAACCATCTCTGTGAGGTTTCTGTGATGTTGGAAAGTGACGCAAGTTCACAGTTATGGACAAAAACACCATGGTGTGTGTGTGTGCGTGTGTGTGCGGGAGTGAATGACTGTGTTTTCATGGTCTCATGTCTGTGTGTTTTCATGGTCTCATGTCTGTGTCTGTTAGTGTCTGTCTCCTTTATGTGTGGCTACTAAAGTGATGTCGTGGCCGAGATCCCATAGTCAAGGCTGCAGAGGCTGTTGCCATGGTTTTAGCTTCTGAAGGCTGTTGTCTCTCAACAGAGGGAGGGAAATAAACACTGTATAGAGCCCTCTTCCTGGTAAAGCCACACAGTATGACTGTGTGTTTGTTTGTGTGTGTGTGTGCGTGCGTGCACGTGTGGGTGTATATAGTTGTGAATCTCCTCTGTGCCCAGTTCTCAAAGTTTGACACCGTGTGTGTGTGCGTGTGTGTGTGTGTGTGTGTGTGTGTGTGTGTGTGTGTGTGTGTGTGTGTGTGTGTGTGTGTGCGCGCGCATGTGCGCACATTTGTCTATGAATTACTGTGTTTCTACATGCAATATGTGTGTGCCCCCTTGTGTGTCTGTGTCTCTGTCAGCCCACCATGTAGACAGCTCAGATAAAAGAAGATCAAAAAGCACAAAAGACAAAAAGACAGAAATGACAGCAGGGAAGAGAGTGGGAGTGAATAAACAGGGCAACAGCTGAACAACGGAGGAGAAGGAGAGAGAAATCAAGGGAGATGGAGACAGAGGGGAAGGGACAGAGAAAAGGAAAACAGGAAAAGAAAAAAAAAGATGAGAAAAACAGATACAGAAAGGAGGCCAGAAGCACAGAGAACACAGGAGGGAAGCACATTGAGCATGAAGACTGTGACAGAAAAAAGAAGAAGCAAACAAAAGAGAATGAAAGAGCTGGAGGTAACAGCTCCCCACTCACTGGCCCTGATGGGCACACAAACACATGCAAAAACAGTGCTGAACCACCGAATCATAGAGAGATAGCTGCCAAACCCGCTGACCTACAGGGCATTATAGGGAACAGAGGGCGCCCTGGCACACAGAGGGCGAACGATGGAGGCCTTATCCGAGCATAAGACAGAACAGGCTGTTGATACCCAGCCAAGGGTATGCCATTTGTACTGCATTGACCTGTAGGGTCCAAGCTCCCACAAGCTGGGTCAGTGACACTAAGACTTGGCCAGCCAGGTTTCTTGGCTCGGAAGCCATACAAGTGAGTGAATATGTTATTATCTGCTAGAGCGAACAAGCGTGAGCTGAATAATATTCATACAAAAATATGTTTCAATTCCTACTCAACATAACGGAGCACAAATATGTTAGACAAAAGTAGTAAGAGGTGTTAAATTATTCTACAAAACATGCACAAAAAATGTGGGGTTTTTTCCATTTCAAGATTCAACCACAAAATATAATCTTGCAACCCCCTGTGCCACAGTAATTCCCAAGCTGATAATCACTGTGCTAGGCAACTGCAGAGCAACAGAGAGATTTGCCCCTGACAGAGCGTGTTGAAGTTGAGCTGCAGAGTAGCTGCCAGAGAGGTACCAACGCAGAGATGTGCTGGTATCGCCTGTTCCAACCGTACGTAGAACAAGAGCCCCAGTGGGCAGGAGTTAACATACAACCTCTGCCAAGAAGAGGCCAACATGTGCCAGCCTAGCATAGGGCAAGTGCAGTACAACGGAGAAGGAGGAAAGCTGTATCTCCACATGGTATAAACAGCTTAACCTCTGCCAGGCAGATGCTGCTGTGCGCCAAGCCAACACAGAGTAAGGGTATAGAGACAAGCATGCCAGGGAGGTGAACACCTCTCTGCATTTGTCTGTAGCTACTGTAAAGATGCCACAGGGCAGAGACAGCCAGGGCACAGACAGCTCACCCTCTGCCAGGGAGATGCTCACTAAGGTGGCAACTCTGTTTGCCTGCAGGTAAATAAATATTGTCAGGGGACATGAGGCTGCAGGACTACAGCTGAGATAATAATCCGGGCTATTTTCTGCAATATGTCACAATTTTTCCAAAACATTCAAAGGAAAACAAACAAACACGAGGTTGCCAATGTGTAAACATCTTTTAACATTTAAAACTTAAAGTTTAACACATTATTCTCACACATTAGCAACCTAATCAAGTTGTGACAGTCCCAATTGTGACTAAATACAACACACACACATACAAGCTGTTTTGCTTACAGCGCCACAGTGCCTACAGTGTCACAACACTGTGGTATCACCATCTAACAGAAACACTGAACTGGGCAGAAAGAAGGTCCCCTCTGAGATTTGGCCTTTCTGCTGCAAGGAACTGCCAACAGTATGGAGGAAGACAATGCAGCAATACAATAGCATGATGTGCAGCTCATCTTGGAAGCCTGTAAATTTAAACGCTGCAGGAAACATAGACCAAACGGAGAGAGGCTGTGAACACACAGATGTTACAACTTCATTTAACTGGTCTTAAAGGAATACTTCACCCCCCATTTGTGTAGCAATTATGCACCCCGTGTTATACTGAACCACGAACAGTAACTTAAGCTCATTGAGCAGGAGAGCTGCTGGTCCACCACTGCCTTGATGATTAGTTTGCTTGTATTGTGTGCTTGTATAGTTGAGATTCACAGAGGTCACAGACTAATGCAAACAAACTGATTGAGGGAGTGGTAGACCAGAAGCTCCCGTGTTCAGTGAGGTAAAATTACTGTTTTTGTCAATGGAGTCTAGCTCTGTGTTCAGTTCCCTATTGGAAAGGGCTGCTGGATTATTCTGCATGAGTCATGTGAGAGTTTGTAAACAGATGTTTTTATTTATTGATCTAAAAATAATCATTTAGGGGTGACACATTGCTTCATGTTTTGGATAGGAAGCAGCTGGCTAAGGACACACTATGTGACTGTCTCTGTGGGGTGTCAGTCAGAACTCAGGAGGCAGGTATGTCTTTCTCAGGATTTATTGCAAGAACTCTCATTAAAGGTTACAGGAACAGGTGGGTGTGGTTTTATCTTCAAGGACTCACACCAAAATGCACATAAATCACTGAAATAAGTTATTACTCTATTCTGGAGAAAGTCTACACCACTGTCTTTGAGATCAGGTCTTGTGCTTAGTATAATACCATTGGTCTATCCTAATAAAGAAGTTCTCCTCAGCCAATCAGGAATTAAAGTAAGTTCAGTTATACTTTCCGCATAGCCAGTCACATAGACATGAGTTGACGTTGAATTGTGATGAGGAAAGGTTTGGATTTTTTGTTCCCTGCCAAGGTTTCTCCATGTAGCAATAAGATATTCTCCCAAACCACAGGGGGTGGTGTATCAAAAACTCACGTCTGAAGCATGGTTCTCCATTTTCTGCACCAATCTACATCTGCATAGTTAGAAAATGTCAGATGTTCACAGACAGGCACACCTGCCCCACAGGACCCTGAAGGGGCATCTCTGATGGTGTGACGTTACTTTAGCCCTGCAGACATTCACAACCCTTGCATAAATCAAGTGTTACACCCACAGGTCTTGAGGTAAAGACTACATACCATTTCTAGATGTTTTTAATAATTAAAATGAAGATTTAATTTGGGCAAGACCACGGACCACCACAACAAGGCAGATTCATGTGTGAAAATGTGCACATAAAGGTTTAATGGTTTCATGGATGACTTAATAGTGGCATAAAGAAATGCCAACCACAGTAAAAACAAAAAAAAAGGCAGCCTGGCACAGAATAGCAGACAAAGAGAAACAGCATTTTTCAACATATGACATGGGGAAATCGAGATGCCAATGAGCTGGGAAAAGAGATAGCAGCACTGTGAGGGGAAAAAAAAAAAAGACAAGCAAGCAGCTGACTTGTGACTACAACCTGGCATGAGCCGGGGCACCACAGGGCAGATGTATTGACCCATCTGTAAAAGATGGAAGGAGTCTAAAATTGGGGCAGAGAGATAGAGGGCAAGCATGAATACAGCCTGAATCGATGCCAGCCTGCGACTAAACTCTGCAGCTAGGAGAGACCAGGTGGTAATGAAAGGTCAGAGAGCTCCACTCTGGCAAGTCTGGCAGAAACAGAGACTACTCAGTGTTTCTCTTTACCAATCTGACATTAACAGAGGACACTCAGGGTCAGATTTATAAAGCCTTTTGCACCGCAGTTCATAAGCATTCTGCTCAGGGAGACACTTATGTTATTTATGAATCTGGTGCACCGGCCTGGAAGAGCAGGTTGCCTGTCATCTGAAGTGCACTGTGCGTGTAATCAGTAAAGTGTGCCTCTCCTTTTAATGCATATGCATTTAATGGAGGATTAAAAAAATGTTCAAGCAATTTTTGAGGGTCATCTTAGCATGAAAAAAGGTCTGCTTCGAAAGAGCAGGTGCAAAAAGTGCAGGAGCTTAAAAAGGAAGGTTGCAGGGGGCAAGACAAAACTTAATTAACCCGTATTCTGAAGATATCTCAATGACAGTAGACAAAAGGTGAGTCCAGCACATTAAAGGATCCAAGGTAGCTGCTAAATGAGATCAGAGAAGCAGTTTAGATGAAAAGGAGATCAGTAATTATGAATGGCCACACAGTCTGGCCATCTGCTGATGTTTTTCCACTAAAAATGAACTGTGTTGAATTTCAAAACATCAAAAGTGACCCGGAGCTTCGGGAATTTGAGTATGCTATTAAGTGGTGAAAGAAAAATAGGCAGTGTGTTATTGTAACTAGAGGTAATTACATAGCCCTATGTTGTTTATGTATTTCACTAAACAAGAAAATACTGGGGTCTGATGTTACATCTTATATTTTATCATCACCATGTTCTGATTTACTGCTTTGTTTACCTCATTCACAAAATCTGAGCACTTAAAGCAACTCGTTGGAAAATGAGCTACACTTATTAACAACTCAACACAGGGGCTCAACAAAACTTGAATACTATGGGCATCACAAACACAACATTTGTTTATGATTTTGTATTATATTGAACAGGAGTTGATGATACTGTGTCCACTCTCTGTGGTCTTGGTTTCTCCCATGGCAGTCAAATTAACAACAAAAAGTGCGGTAACACTGGTCTGAGACATATCACCACACATAGGCCTCATTTGTCTTTCACACACACACACACACACACACACACACACACACATGCAAGCACACATACAGAGCTGTGATCCCGCTAATGAGACACATATGGACCTCTGATCACCATGGGTGACTCTGATATTCATCTGCCCCAACATTAACAGTCACTTTACATTTCACTTGAGAGTCCGCTGTGCTATGTGTGTTTGTCAGAGAATGTTAGAGGAAGAAAGAGAAAGACTGGGACATATTTTGTGTGTATGTCTGCATACCCATCACCGGACTAAACCGTACGAATCGACCAGAGCTAATCTCTGCCATGCACGACTGGCCAGCCCTCATTACAAATTTCAATATGGAAACACAAAAGACAGTGGAAGAAAATGAAAACAATGTTGATTACAAAGTTTTTACTTTTTTTTTTTTTTTGCTCAAGTTTCATTCTAATGAAGTACTTTTTTTAGAAATAAAAACTGGCAGGAAAGAAAAGGCTTGAGGTGGCGTGGACATCAGTGAGTCCATGATGGAGACAGTCACACTTGCACAAACAATTGAAGTATAGGAGAAACAAATGCTTGGTTATTGTTTAAAAAATTATATTTCTGTGGCATCTCGGCAAGATGAACTGCTCACTTCATCAAATACACCTCACTCGACCTCACACCACAACACAGCCTGTATGGGTTGTAGCTGCTGCAGTAGTGGGCCAATTGCATAAAATCTAAAAACGCTTGCAGTGATTGGCTGACAGCAAAACCATACAAAGAGTCATTTTTTCCTCGATCTGGGTACAAACCGGATCACATACAGGTATTTATTGACTGGAGAAGTTCTGATCAACACTAGGCTTAGTTTGGTATCATGGTATTCCAGGGTATTAAGAAATTGCTATGGTAGGATTTTCAATACCATCAAAAATGCTGACACTCGACTTTCAATCAAACGCATATGAAGTTGCTCTACTGAGGATGTATTGTATGTAGTGCACATATGCACTAAACATATGGGGCCTGGTCGACAAATAAGACACCATGTCACTCGTGCCGCAAAGGAGTGGAGGATGGTTAGTGGTGAAAGCTGGCACAATATACACCTGCTATCAAATTCGCCAATAGCAAAATTCAATTGCAGTTGCCTATGGTCATGAGCGACCAAAAGAATGAGACTGTGGATACAAAAATGAATTTCCTCCACAGGGTGGCTGGGCTCAGCCTTAGAGACAGGGTAAGGAGCTCGGACATCCAGAGGGAGCTCGGAGTAGAGCCGCTGCTCCTTCTTCTCAAGAGGGGTCAGTTGACGTGGCTCGGGCAGCTGATCAGGATGCCTCCTGGGCGCCTCCCGCTGGACGTGTTTCAGGCACGTCCCAATGGTAGAAGGCCCTGGGTCAGACCCAGAACGCACTGGAGGCATTACATATCTCATCTGGCCTGGGAACGACTTGGGGTCCCCCAGGAGGAGCTGGAAAGCGTTGCTGAGGAGAGGGACTTCTGGGGTGCTTTGGTTAGCCTGCTGCCCACGCGACACAGCCCCGGATAAGCGGATAAAAATGGATGGAGGGCAGTAGCTATGCATATTTTTAACACATTATGTAGAATTTGCACACTAAAGCTAACTAAAGCAAATGCTAAAATGTCAAGATTTGGACCTGAAGCCATCAACAACACTTAGAAATACCCAGGTGCATTGGTTTACAGCTAAAAAAATTGGTCAGGGGTTTCAGTTACTCTTTAAATGTGTGGACCATTGATAGCCTGCCATGGAAACAGATATGCACAATGTCCTTAGGGGGTAAAAAGACATAAGGTAGCAATGTAAATAGGAATATGTCAAGGAGGGATGGAAAAACCACAGTGTGAAAGTCAAAGGTACTACTATTGATTTGTTATGTCAGGGAATACGTATTAAGAGGCAGTCAGGAGGAAAGCGGCCAGGACGAGCAACACACACAACACACAGAGGGAAAAGGAGGCATTGTGTAACTGAGAGGTAGTTTCATTGATATTGATTTGTGAATTAGCTAATGACTTGAATGAGAAATGGTGGATTTATTAGGGGAGGCAGAAAAGAGGGGAAGAGGGAGCACAGCTGTCACACATCCATCAGGTCCACTCTGGGGAAACCTGGCGAGTGTAAATGGGTGTGTTGCTGGTGTCTGAACGTGCTGGTGCCATTACATGTCATTCTGGGTTTGTGCGTGTTTGTCTGGGGAGGTTCAAAGACAAACAAGTGTCTGTGTATGTGTGTGTGTGTGTGTGTGTGTGTGTCCCTGGGTGCACGCATGTTTTTGCGAATGTGTGTTGTGGCCTGCCAAGCCCTGCACCTTTATCACTGGCCATTTATCCATCTGACTGTCCATCTGCCCACTTGTCTCTCTGGCTGTTGATATGTGAGTCTAATCAAGAGGTCTTTAAACATTTTGATGGTCCAGTTACAAACAAAACGGACCAATTCAGGCCCTCGTGCTCAGATCTAAACATCCTGCCAGCACTCACTAGTGATTAAACTATACCTGAGTAACCTTAATTTGACCGTAGTTTCTGTCCGGTTGTACAGTATATAATGACAAGATTCCCATTAGGCTCACAAAGCACAGACAAGCTTGTTGTTATATCAAATATCTGTAAGCATCAGGGCATATCAACCATTAAGTAAAGATTTTCCAATGTGTAGACAAAAGTGCAAACATTCTTAGCATTATTTCCAGTAGGAATGGAATTCCTAATCCTGGAACACTGCCACCGTGTTTTCCTACCGTCCTTTAGCATGAGTACTTGAGTGACAACCATCTTGAATTTCATCAGACATTAGCCCCTTTTCCACCAACATTTCCAGGAACTTTTATTACCAGGAATTTGTATACCTGGGTAAAAGAATTCCTGGTAATCTGTGTGGTTTGTATTTCCACCACACCTCAAGTTCTGGAAAATGTATTTAAATTAACATGATGACGTAAATGATTCGGCGTGTGTCCTGTATTTGGCTCCGCCAGCTTGGCTGGTTACATGCTAGTGTAGAGAGAGGAGGAGCTGTTTATCTCAGCCAGCAACTCAGTTTAAAAGTATTTTAAGATAAGTGTCAAATTAAGTTAGTCTACATACAGACAGCTGTCATTTGAGCTTATTAGTAACAATTCGCTATCAGTTGAACTAGCGTGCTGTCCTTGTGTAAGACATAACGTTAGTGTTGGTGGATAAGAGACTGTGGACGGAGCATTTTGAATATTGCTGTCTACATGTTTACATGTTAATGCTTGCTGAACTCGCCAAGGTTTAATGTCACTTAGAGTAACGAGTGTATATGCCATCGACTCAAGTCATTTTTAAGTTATTTTCACTCCATTTCCACCGCGGCCGCTCGGCTGTTCACCAGTTACCGTGTTGCATCAGTGTGTGTAGATGTGTAGAAGATCAGCGTCGGCACAAAAGAACTGATACTGTGAGCGCTTATCAATACTACGGTCTTTAATAATTTAGCTCCACGGCTAATTTAGTATCGTTTCAGTACCCATCCTTCATCAAAACCGAAACAAAGTGAAACTTGTGGAAATGAAATAAAGCTTTCAGCAGCTGCCCGTACAAGAAAGTGCGGAACACTGTGTGTGTTCCACCGATTAGCGTTCTTCGGCACACCGCCCCACCTCTCAAGAATTCCAGGTAATCTGAAAAGTCCTACTCCCCTACTAGGTACTTTTTCCACGGTAAATTTGGAGTTGACAGAAAGTTTTTTAACCAGTTTCAAAATTCTGGGTAACTGCTAAAAGTTCCTGCGGTGGAAAAGAGGCTATTGACATTAACGCTTTTTTGAAGTTAACTATGGTGACAACCTCTAGCTCACCTCGTTACCCACTGATGAATTCTACCCATATTTGGCGGGTGGAAATGTCACCAAATTCAACCAATACTTATGATAAAGTCCTAATCATAACTAAGCAGTATCGGCATGGTGTGCATGGAAATGCATTATATGTCTGTCACACAAAGTATGTGTCAAGCTTGGTGGCTTCTGTCAAAACTTTTATCTGTTATAAACATTTTTGAATACTCTCTTTACCTCTCCTGTCATTGTTAGTGACTCATTTTAAAGGTCTTGTTTTTGTAAGTGGCTGTGTGCATGTTTAAAAGAGAACAGAAATTAAATACTGTTTTTGCTCCAAAGTTTGAATACAAAACAGTTTGAGAAAAAGACAAGAACGAAGGATTGCGTGTGTGTGTGTGTGTGTGTGTGTGTGTGTGTGTGTGCGTGTGTGTGTGTGTGTGTGTAAGACATCAAGGGTGCAAATTGGAACACTTCTTATCTCTCTGTCTCAGTGTCATTGCTTTTCCAAATCTCTACAGTTGGGGATAATTTTACACTTAGACACACACACTCACTCACACATGCACACACAACAAATTCAGCAGAAATGTGCTGGTGGTTCTCCAAGAGCCAGAGATTTTCAGCCATATGTTGACAAACCCCCTCACACTAAACTCCATGTGGCCTTTTTGTTTATCTTCGCAGGGTTATTTTTTAATACTGTTTCTGGACTTGTCCTGCTGTCTCTGTTTGTCCTTTGCACCCTGTACCCTCCTCCATCCACACCATGGGCAGTTAACACTAAAAATGTCGACATCAGGTCTGTAGCAAATTGAGACTCCCTCATATTCTTATTTGTTTTTAAAACATATCTGGCCTCAGAATGACAGTTTTCTCAGTTACTATGAAAAAATGTTTATATTAGCTTAATGTCATAGTAGCATGCCAAGTATAAACACAGCAGCTTTGAGTTTTGGTGACAGCAGCTCCGGGAATAAAGATGTACCCGAGGCAATTGGCAATGAGGAATTTGTTTCTGTGCCATTAATGAGTCAACCACTCAATTGCGGACACCAACTGACACGCACAGCTGTCAATCATGATGTCAGACCCCCTTTTAAGAGCCTATAACTTATTAAAACACACTTAAAAACAGCATTAACTATTTTTGTGAGAAACTATTTTGCAGGTCGATTGTTTAGTTTGGCCCCTGTCCCATCTGCTAACATTGACGGGGCTGTGATTATGATCTATACTGCCACCAGGGGGCAATCTAATTTTTTTGGCTCCATGTTTGAGGAGCTGCCATGTCGTCCATTTTTATTATGCAGACTATGATCCCAAGCCACTGTTTTCAGTAAAATACTAAGCAAAACCACTTCTGTTTAGGCTACATCAATGTCAGAAGGCATCTGAATCACTCTGTAGGCACCACGCCTCTGCTTTCTACCCCCCACCTCTAACTGCTTAACCCCCACTACTTGTGCACCAAATCTCCAGCACCCATCCATCTCTCTCACACACACCAGTAATCATCCACTCATGTTTCCTATTTCTCCTCTGCCTAAAATGTGAGATCAACAAAATAAATTTCAACAGCCCTTCTCCACCTTGTCCCAGAAATTACGCTGGAAACACTACATGACAATCCAATCAGGACTCATGTTACATGTGCTTTTTCTCTGTGCTGCAACTATCTGATGAACTCACAAATCCTTTTTTTCTTCTGTCCCTTATTTATTAATGTTAAAATATTTGTTTATTATTTAACAACCATCAACATAGCTTTTTCTGTGTATGTTTAATTATACCAAGGTTTGATTGGGTGATGTATTTGTGATGTATCGCTGCAGAATGTCTGTCACATATCTGCAGACATGTGTGACAGTGGGGAGAGGCAGTGAAGTGTGACACAATGCTCACTGGGCAGGCACGCACATATGTGTGAGAAGTTTGGTAAAGCATGCTTTGAGCTGCAGTGATCTATGCAGCTATTGCAAACAGCAAAGGAATTTGATAGATCAACATGCAGCTTCTCAGCACAGCTCAACAGCATCACTGTCAGGTCAGATTGCAGATTATGTAACTCTGGTTTAAATAATCTGACACTCTTCTGGAAAATTATCTTTCTACAAATGTAACATATACTTTTGATCTGAAATAGTCATATCTAGAGTGCTGGGTTCTGCATTTTGTACCAGTTTCCACAGAAATCATGTGAATCTCTGCGTGCATTAAACCCTTCAAGCAAAGCTACGCAATAGCAGGTGAAAAAAAAAGTATCAGTGTATCAGAGACCCCAGGCCAGAGTGAAATGAGAAGACAAATGCATAACTGAATTCAGATTCTAAAGAGCTGCTGTCATCTGATCACAGGTGTGACAAAAGAAACAGCGTGGCAGAGACACCTGATTGCAACCAACATGCGTCTTGTATATAAATCCCCCTGCTGTATAAGCACCAGCACCACACACATGCACAACCTGGAGGCTCTACAGCACATAAATCAGCTTCTTCTACTCCAATACATTTAAGTGGTATCGTGGCAACTGGAAACACAGAAACAATAATACGATGGCCTCAGGGAATGGTTTGTAGAGACTGTCATTTTTCATAAAGCGTTTTCTAAGGCAGCTTAAATTGATTCCGACCGATGAAGGACACAATCTCACACAGGTATAATATGCAAATACACAGTAGACATGTGCGGTACATGACAAATGAGATCTTACCTGCAAAGGCTGGGAAGTAAGGCGAAAAACTTCAGAGGCGCACACACACTGGTGGTCTTATGAGAGACGATAAATTACTTTTGTCATTTCTTTGATTTGATTTATTTATATTTTAAGGTCTGCTCATTGATATGACTTGTTGGATTTAGCTCTGACTTACTGCAATAAATAACCTGGATGTCTTCAGTGAACTGGGAGAATGCATATATATATATATATATATATATATATATGCATGCACATATACCAGGTGTTTATTGTTGTGTGTGTTTTGAGCCACAAAATAGAGACATCGATTCAGGATTTCATATCTGTACCTTCTATTCTTGACAGCATCCATAAAAAGCGTCACTCAAGATGTACTGAAGCTCGTTCAAAAAAAGCATGCAACCGATGCACTCGCATTGCACACACTTTCATACTAAAGCAAATGCAACACCTTGACAGCGTCAGCGCCACTTTGTTGTAAATATTCACAAAAATCCTGCTGAAGACTTTTTGACAAAACATCTCCAAGACATACAGAAAAAGACACACACACACACAACTGCGTACACACACATGCCTCGCTCTTCCAGTTGTGAGTGAGACAATGACGTCTGTTTTACAGCTCAATGTGAAAACTCATCAATCACTGTTTTGTTGTGTCCTGGGAGGGAGGGAGGGAGAGAGCGAGAGATTCTCTGCTACAGAGAAATGAAAAGATAGGAGCAGAGAGGAGAGCAAAGACAAAGCAAAAAGAGGGTTGATACATGTGGCAGAGAGGCAATGGAAGTGAAAAGCTTTAAAAGCCACGGTGTGCTTGTGTAAGTCAGATTCTGACCTTGTCCAAACAAAGCTACATGGAGAATGTGGGCTTACAGTTTTCATGTGGCTGTGTTGGTCAGCGGGCTATTGAATACAATCTTAGTTACCTTTGTTCAATAGAGGATAAAAAGCAGTGAGTCATTCCCCCTGTTATAGCCACATAATGAATATGTGACCAGCTCTGTTCAGAAATGGAGCAGACAACAGGCTAATGTTTAGATGCCAAGAATCTCTCTGGTGGAAATGACACTAAAGAGCAGAGCTCAGACAGCTCTATTTAGATCCTTAACAGCCATGTTTTTCTTTCTTTATAATAAGAACTTGTTGATTCCCTGTCTGAGCCTTTATCGGGAGCTAATCAAGCCATGAGTCAAACTCTGGCAAACAATACTAAACACTGGGGGATGGTGAGTGGAGTTTCCCTACTACTTACCTTGCATATAGACAATTCAAGATACGTATATTTGCCATTTGTACACCTGCATGTAGTCTGGGTACAGGGAAACACTCAAAGACAAGTCAGAAATGGACAAGTAATAAATAGTAAAAGATAAAGTGCACACAACAAGGTATGTAAAGTATAATAAATACAAGAATGTAAACTCCTCATGCAGAAAGGCACTTGACATTATGGGTTCCAGTTTTTAATCGCACATGAACGAAGGTAGATGATAAAGTGTAGTTAGTTTGTCCTTATTTGCTTTTGCCATCAGTCTCACTGTGGTCAGGAAAAAGCTGTTATAGAATTGTGTTTTATGTGTGATTAAGCTGTCCACTCTGCTGTGTCTCAGGCTGTATGCTGAATGTTTATGTTTGCTTGATTATTTATGATATAAACTAGAGTTACCACCTCACGACCAGTCAAGCTGCAGTCTAGACTCATATATAGCCCAACGCAATCACCAGAAATGTATGGTTCTGCATACCACAGATGTGTTACATTTCTAAGTTATTATGTTGCAGACAAGTTGAAATTTTACATTTATAACAACACTGTAATTAACCTGTGGTTATGTTTTCACACAAAAAACACTGAGTGCCACGAAAAGATCATGCTTTGGGACCATGATCCCCGCAGAAAAAGCAGATATATCTCAGTAAAAAATAACTGCTTTTCGTGGTGCAAGCCACGATGAAAACTAGACAGGCTGCTACAAAACATCAACATTTGGAGCCTAAAGAACTGATGAAAACAACAACGACTTGCTAAAACAAAACCAGTTTTGTTGTTTGTTGGTCTTGAACAGTTGTCTGCAGTGGAAGTCGATAGTGGATTTTGATTGGCCAATATAATAACAATAGTGTGGAGCAGGAAAAAGCTGATTTAATTTAATATAATAGGCCGATAACACCTAAAAAAACAGGTCTGTTATGACTTGAACACCACTGCACAGCCATGCGGTAACATCAGCTGTTCCTGGGACAAAGTCACTGAAAATTATGTCTTATGTATGGTGAAAAATGAGACTGAAAGTTTGTTGTGCATTTATTGCTGGAGTGCACTGCGTGCTGGGCCTTCCAGGTCTCGCAGTAACTATGAGTTAATTGTCATTTAGATTAGCAGAAATTTATTTCATACACATTGCTAGTGGTTTACTTCCTAATTCTGTTGAAATTATATGACCATGCTTGCTAGCAACACAGAGAAAGTACATAAGGCTATTCTATAATCAGCAACCTTTTTACGCCCCTAATAAAAGACACAGACCTGTCCTACCTTAGTTAACTTTCATTTAAATCACACGAATTTTTAAAGCACACACTATCATGTATTTGCATGTGGGGTACTCCATGCTAAAGCCTTAAGGCCGCACCTACATAGCAAGTGGAAGTTACAGCTATCGACCACTATCGGAGCCCCATTTCCTAATTGATAATAGTTTTTATTAAGTCCAATCAGTGCCAATTAATCGGCCAAACCAAGGAATCGGTCGACTTCTACTCTGCAGACGTCTGCAGCTTGACAGGCATATGGCCTAGGCCACACATCCACCACCACCTCTACCTCACAGTGACACTCACTTTGGAAATGTTGAAGTGTACTGTATGAAATGTCCAAAATGTAACTTATTCATGGTTTGCAGTAATGTACCATGTCAACATTTTCTTCTGGCAGCTGGGCTGTGTAGCCATAACGGTAGACAATTTTGTCCAATTTGTCCAATTCTGTCAACGTGTTTCTTGAGGTCACAGTGACCTTTGACCACCAAAATCGAATCACTTCAGTCTTGAGTCCACGTGGATGTTTGTGCCAAAGTTTGAGGAAAATCCTTCAAAGTGCCCTAGAGATATTGCATTCATGAGAATGGGATGGATGGACAGACAACCCAAAAAAGTTGTAGTTAACTGCCTCAGCTTTCATATCACTGCTCCAGCATAGGGACAGATAAACCATTTTAATTGGTTTCCATACATGGCGCTTAAGGGCATTACAATTGGGCCCTATGTTCACTGCATCAAAGCAGTGGATCTCATTCCAGCCACAGTCCCTCTGGGATCTACCAAGGACCGGGCATGGTCCTAGTGAGACTCCGCAGGAAATTCTAGGTGGCTGCATCTGTAATGCCTCAAGCCACGGCTGTCGCCAGCTTGGAGGCATAAAAATGAAAATGTCTGAAATACTGCAAGAGGGTTTCATAACTCATCTATAATGGCAGTGCTAGTTACAGCATATTACTCACCATTAAAACTGAATAACATGGACATAATGGACTGGAAACCAGATCGATCTGATTAGGGAGACCATTTGTCCATGGCTACAAAATACACATAATACCTGCTGTTACCATGGTAACCCACCCTTTATCAACTTTATAAGTGAACTATGAATTGTGATTGTAGTTTCTTGGTTTCTTTATTGTTTGACCATGAATATGCAGCATGTTAAGTAAGCCATTGGCTGGTCAAATGCATCAACAGAGCACACTGTGTGTTTGATTTAAGCTGCCATGGAGTGACCATTAGCACATATTGTATTTTCAGTCATGTTAGTGTCTCATCCCTCGTATGTGTCCCAGTGTTTTATGTTAAAATCCAACAGCAGCTCACCTGTGGTTGCCCCCCCTGTGTAACTCACTCATATTAACTGTTATGGGAACAGAGTGGCCATTCATTTTTCTTTTTTACACACACACACACACACACACACACACACACACACACACACACACACACACACACACACACACACACACACACACACACACACACACACACACACACACACACACACAGTCTTGCCATGTTAACAGTGATGGGTTCTTTGGGACCATTTACTGCAGGCTGACAGAGGACAGTAATAACCGAGCAATGGAAAGAGGAAACAGAATGATGTAAAATGATAAAAATATATATATATATATATATATATATATATATACATATAAAATAAATAAACCAGACACAGAGCACCCAGGGGCTCTCAGGACTTCTAACAATTCTCACAACCAGGTCCGCTTCTCAGAGAGGAGCGGGGAAGAGATGGAGAGACTGAGAGGAAGAGGGGAGCGGGGGGACAAGTGAAGATGAAAGAAAACAAGTACAGTGAAAATGAATCATGTCTGCAAAAAGGAACAGAAAGAAAAAGTGGGAATTGAAAGCGGGGAGAAACTGAGGACAAGTTGGATGATGATTAGGGAGAGGAAGAGGGAGGGGGGAAGAGAGGGTAAGAACAAAGAGGAGGTGCAGGAAACAAAGAGACAGGGACAAGAAGGATAACGGGTAAAATTGTGAGCGAGAGAAAAGAGGCCAAAAACATATAAACAGAGAGAAAAACAAACACTACAGAGAGAGGTAAGGCTGATATATACATACGGAGGAAAGATACAAAGATACGACACAACAACCTGTGTTGGTGCTCCCAATGATTAATGGGAATGCTCAAGAGAAATTTAGTGCCACCGATACCGTTACATTGTTCAGCTGTGATCTCCGGTGACAGATCCCTATATGAGAGTGAGGTGTGTGTGTGTCTGACAGGCGGATTGACTGGGGTGTCATCATCAGAATTCACCCTCTGATTTCTTCTGGCTCCAGAGACAAAAACAAGCAAAATGGGATGGCGTGAACGAGAGAGAAGAGAAAATGAGAGTGACAGAGAGGATGATTGCCTGTATTTAAAAGCTAAAGGCTAACAAAGCTGGCCTTCACTGGCCATTACACATCTATTGCAAATACCACACACAGTTAACTACGAGGGTTGCTGCCTTGGCATCATTATTAGTTTGAAGACAAAAAAGGAGAGGGTGTGAAAAAGGGTAAAACAGAAGAACATAAGCTCATGACTGGGTACACTTTGTTGTACCTTCATGAGGAGACAGACAGCGACAGAAAGGGATAAATGACAGATTTTGTGTGAAAAGATGTGTTGACTCCATCTAATGTTCAGTCTGTTCCTCAGTCTCCTGAATATCAAATATTACACCATGGTCTACACAAACACTGGAGAGGTGCTGATGTATATTGCTCTGATGAAGCTGTCGGATCATGGTTCTAAATGAACGCTCTGTCAGACTGCACCCTATGAATTTCACATCTTACTTTCAAATTCCTCGTTCACAGTCATGCATCATGAGGTCTTCCAATTAGCTGATATGTAAGGCATCATTAGCCTACTGTGTGAACTTAGCAAACTGATATTTTCTTAAGGTTACAGTGTTGTTGATGACAGCTACAGCTGACAACACTCCAGCTGGTTATTAGAAACGATGCTCTAACATTAAAGGGTTTTGCTCAGTAAAAATGAGCAGTGGTGTTCGGTATGTTGAGTGATATAGCATACTTTGGTAACACTTTACTTGAAGGTATCTACATAAGGGTGACATGACACGGTCATAACTATGACATGACACGGTCATGAACCTGTCATGAACATTATGTACGTCATGAACTTGAAGTTGACATTAATTAAAGTGACATCACCAGAAGTTGTCTTTATGTTAATGTCAAGTTGTCATAATCAAGACAACCCAAACAATGTCAACTTGTCATTACAAAAACCGAATGACACTCAATGACAGCAGTCATAAATGTTTATGACATGCACAAATAAGTTTTATGACAAGTTCATGACAGTGTCATGTCATAGTTATGACAGTGTCATGTCACCCTTATGTAGATACCTTCAAGTAAAGTGTTACCCATACTTTAAAGTTCTGTCAAAAAGCACTTTGTCCAGCATGTTTCATTCAAGCTCCACAGCATCCCAAGCAGGCACTGTTCCAATACAGCAGCTGCAACTGCTTTAGAAACCAAAAAACAACAATCCTAAAAACACAGATAGCATATTAAATGAGGTGACCCGCATTCTTTTAGTTATTGATTGTGGTAATCAAATTACAAACAGCTCTCTAAACTTATCTAATATGTCAATATGGTAATTGCACAGCTATAAAGCGGAGCACAGGACTGGGAAAGTCACTGTGCTGCAATTAGAGCGACATTAGTGCTGTTTTTAGGAGCCACATGAAAAAGCAGCAGGGTGTATACACTGCTTTTACACTAAAACCAATTTATGATTTTATTCCTTTAATATGGTATTTTCAATTGTGGAGTTACTTCTCTGCATATGAATAATGTTCACAAGTCCTGATCAAACTCTCATCATATCCTCGAGGCAATAACATTAGCACCTCATCGAGACCTGCCTACACCTGATTATCTACACACTCGAAAAGATAGCTAAATGCATAAAACAAATCTATTTTAAATCTATTTTTATTTTACACCTGGGTGACTTTTTTTTTATCAGTTATGATCATTCATCAACTCCAAAGCAGAGATTCTGAAGAGGAGAGATTTTTAAAAAGACCCTGCTAAACACAGATTAACAACTGTGTACATTAGGGTACGCAGCGTGACCGTGTCTTTGCAACTGCGACGTAAATCCTCTGGCGCACCATTTAGACCATGAACATGGCTTTCCACTCTGTATTACACAGGTCTCTTGCAGCAGGTTGTCTTGCAGAACATGCTGCCTTTGTGCTCCCATTCCCTCTGTGTTCTCTTTCATTTGGTCTAGCTCCCTATTGGTGTATTCAGGTTTAAATAAAAAATGGGAGGCCATCAAAAAAAGATGACCAACAACAAATGCCCTTGTATTAAATCACCTGATTATTCAGGCATTGGTTTTCATTGATTTATCATAAATAAATGTCCTTGTCTCCACCATCTATTTGATATAGATAAATACACTAGGTGGGGTTATAAAACAAAAGAAAATGAGGGTAGTGAATGTAAAAAAAAGATCCAAGAAGTTCACTTGCCAACTGAGGATATGCTGGATGGTGAGAAAGGATTCGCTCCACGTTTATTCCTTACAAAGTTTCCTTTCTTGAAGAAAACTTTGTGAGCACATTCTCACACACACAAACTTTACCTCCAATAAGGACTTATTGATTCAACGATCATACATAAGGTAGCAAGGCATTCACACGTGGATCAAACAACATTGTTTTTGATGAATATCAAAGAAATTTAACATCAATACTTTCAGCGTGAGAATGTTTGCAACTCAGACTAAAGCAAATTCAGTGTTAAGCTGTCCTGAAGCTTCTAACAGACATCAAAGACCCTGTCGTTACAGGTTAGACCTGTGGATCAGTAAGGAGACATCACGGAACAATCCTCCTAGCATAATTCAATTTACCAATAATCATGAAATGTTTTGCATCAACATGCCCTTTATTAGGTCTTGATCATAATAAATGTAAATAACTTTTTCTTTAATGTCTAATGTGTAGGATTTAGTGGCATCTAGTGGTGAGATTGCAGAACTGAAACTTCTCCTGTGTGCTAAGCATGTAGGAGAACTATGGTGTGCGACGCAAAAACTCAAACTGTCCTATCTTAAGCCAGTGTTTGATTTGTCTGTTGTGGGCTACCGTAGAACAACATGGCGGACTCCATGGCAGAGGACCCGTACTGTGTGCAGATATAATCAGCTAATTCTTAGGTAACAAAAACACAATCCTTTTTTTAGGGGAATATAAACCACAGAAAACATAGATCTGAATATTATAGACCCTTTTTCTGTTAGTAAACAGTGTGACATTTTTTGGTGGGCAAACAATTCTCCACAGACATTAGCTAGCACTAGCTAGCAAGTTCTTTTGGCTTGTTTTAGACAATGGTGGAAGATGATGCGAGTGGTGCATTCAGAAATACTCATTCTGAGTGTCGCAGTGCACTCTGGCACAAACTGGACTGTTCATAAATTCGGAGCGCTGTCAGAATGTGCCGTTTGGTTATAAAGAACACCACACTCTCGGAGTGGCAGAGCGCACTCTGGGCACTCTGTCTGAGGAGACAGAGCAGCAGAGCACGGAGCGGAGTGAATGTGTGATTAACTTAACTGTTTGTTAATTCATGTAAACCATATTGACCAACAGGCCTCTCATTTTAGTGTAGATCGTCAGACTGAATTTATGAACGCACCATGTCAGGTCACTCACTCTAAGAGACCGTGAGTGTAACTTAAAAAAGTAAACACTGACAAACAGGACCAGACTGGCCGACCCATATGCTCTCACTCAGTGGATGGATGATGTCAGAGGAAGCTTTGTGGTTGATTACTATGTCAATCTTACAAAGGAGGATGACACTTGAACACTTTCCTCCAGTTTGTTTTGCTATCTAAGCTAACATTAGCTAATGTGCTAAAACGTTAGCGTTATGGAGAAATCCAAAATTCCTCTTCAGCCATGACTCCTTCTATTCTGGCTCCCATTAACACAAGACAACATTTTAAAACTCCTATGTAGCCTACAGCCCTGTGGTGGAGAGTCCTGTTTTGTCTTCAGCTAACAAACTGACGTCATTGTGATGTCGGCCCTAAAAGGGTCTATATGCCCCTCAATCCTAAACAGTGGACCTATTTCTCATTTTTTCTCTTGCCTAGATCTGGCATTATTCCTTTTTGCTGGATTGAAGAAGCATCTGCACCTTTTTACCGCTCCCAGCACTGCAAGCTGGCACATTGCTTTCCTGAGATCAAAGAATTGCCACTCTGCAGACATTTTTTCCTCCTGCCGGAGAAAAGTATTGTCTGTATCAGTCAGCGTCATTGATCCCTGCTGAAGCACCAAAGGGGAGAGACCTCTTTGATACTGTGCGTACAGCAGATCTATAACCCATTTATGTTAAAATGACTAACAAGTCTCAACCAAAATCAGCTAATCACAAAGCATTGTCATGGCCACAGTAGTCACCTCTTCACAGCACGTTTTTGTCAGTTGGATTTTTATGAAAGCTCTGCAGGTCCCAGCAAACACATAACGTTCCCATAACATTCCCAGAATGTTCCCTACAAGTTTCCTACTGAACGTTCCCTAAAGAACATTCTAAGAACGTTGTATAAATGTTTGTGTTTAATGTAACATTCCTAAAACGTTCTAATAACCAGATGCCTGTATCGTTTTTTTTTTAAAGTAACCTTCAGAATGTTCCCCTAAGGTTCCCATTTAGTTGCATTTTGGATAACGTTCCCACAACGTTCCAAGAAAGTTCTACACATATTTGGTTTTTAATGTAACATTCTCAAAACGTTCTACTAACCACATGCTTGTAATGTTTTTTTGGAGTAATTTTTAGAATGTTCCCCTAAGGTTCTCGTTTGGTTGCATTTTGGGTAACCTTCCCACAACGTTCCAAGAAAGTTCTACACATATTTGGTTTTTAATGTAACATTCTTAAAACGTTCTACTAACCACATGCTTGTAACGTTTTTTTGGAGTAATTTTTAGAATGTTCCCCTAAGGTTCTCGTTTGGTTGCATTTTGGGTAACCTTCCCACAACGTTCCAAGAAAGTTCTACACATATTTGGTTTTTAATGTAACATTCTTAAAACGTTCTACTAACCACATGCTTGTAACGTTTTTCTGGAGTAATTTTTAGAATGTTCCCCTAAGGTTCTCGTTTGGTTGCATTTTGGGTAACCTTCCCACAACGTTCCAAGAAAGTTCTACACATATTTGGTTTTTAATGTAACATTCTTAAAACGTTCTACTAACCACATGCTTGTAACGTTTTTCTGGAGTAATTTTTAGAATGTTCCCCTAAGGTTCTCGTTTGGTTGCATTTTGGGTAACCTTCCCACAACGTTCCAAGAAAGTTCTACACATATTTGGTTTTTAATGTAACATTCTTAAAACGTTCTACTAACCACATGCTTGTAACGTTTTTTTGGAGTAATTTTTAGAATGTTCCCCTAAGGTTCTTGTTTGGTTGCATTTTGGGTAACCTTCCCACAACGTTCCAAGAAAGTTCTACACATATTTGGTTTTTAATGTAACATTCTTAAAACGTTCTACTAACCACATGCTTGTAAAGTTTTTCTGGAGTAATTTTTAGAATGTTCCCCTAAGGTTCTCGTTTGGTTGCATTTTGGGTAACCTTCCCACAACGTTCCAAGAAAGTTCTACACATATTTGGTTTTTAATGTAACATTCTTAAAACGTTCTACTAACCACATGCTTGTAACGTTTTTCTGGAGTAATTTTTAGAATGTTCCCCTAAGGTTCTCGTTTGGTTGCATTTTGGGTAACCTTCCCACAACGTTCCAAGAAAGTTCTACACATATTTGGTTTTTAATGTAACATTCTTAAAACGTTCTACTAACCACATGCTTGTAACGTTTTTCTGGAGTAATTTTTAGAATGTTCCCCTAAGGTTCTCGTTTGGTTGCATTTTGGGTAACCTTCCCACAACGTTCCAAGAAAGTTCTACACATATTTGGTTTTTAATGTAACATTCTTAAAACGTTCTACTAACCACATGCTTGTAACGTTTTTCTGTAGTAATTTTTAGAATGTTCCCCTAAGGTTCTCGTTTGGTTGCATTTTGGGTAACCTTCCCACAACGTTCCAAGAAAGTTCTACACATATTTGGTTTTTAATGTAACATTCTTAAAACGTTCTACTAACCACATGCTTGTAACGTTTTTTTGGAGTAATTTTTAGTATGTTCCCCTAAGGTTCTCGTTTGGTTGCATTTTGGGTAACCTTCCCACAACGTTCCAAGAAAGTTCTACACATATTTGGTTTTTAATGTAACATTCTTAAAACGTTCTACTAACCACATGCTTGTAACGTTTTTCTGGAGTAATTTTTAGAATGTTCCCCTAAGGTTCTTGTTTGGTTGCATTTTGGGTAACCTTCCCACAACGTTCCAAGAAAGTTCTACACATATTTGGTTTTTAATGTAACATTCCTAAAACGTTCTACTAACCACATGCTTGTAACGTTTTTTTTGTTTTTTTTTGAGTAATTTTTAGAATGTTCCCCTAAGGTTCTTGTTTGGTTGCATTTTGGGTAACCTTCCCACAACGTTCTAATAAAGTTCTACAAATAATGTAACCTTCCCACAACGTTCTAAGAAAGTTCTACACATATTTGGTTTTTGATGTTACATTCCTAAAATGTTCTAATAACCAGATGCCTGTAACATTTTTTGAGAGTAATTTTATAATGTTCACCCGTTTGGTTGAATTGTGGATAGTTCTAAAAACATTACACAAATGATTTGTGTGTGTGAATTTTATAATGTTCTCCTGAGATCCCCGTTGATTGATTGATTGATTTGTATTTATTGACTCTGTCAGGAGAAATTCATCATGGGCATCCAACAGAGGTCAGGCATACACAGAATAACTCTAAATGACATAAACTACAGGGTCACCCAAAAACTAATCATATTTACAATTGCCTCCAACTGAACACCACAGAGATAAAGGAAATGATAGTGGATTTCCAAAAGTCCAAGCTCCTGGACCAGCCAGTGAACATTCGTGGGGTGGACATTGAGGTAATGCTAACCTACAAATATCTGGGAGTTCACCTGGACAACAAGTTGTACTTGTCCCCTAACATAGATACACTCTACAGAAAGGGACGGAGCAGCTCCTTTTCTTATGGAGGTTCAGATCCAAACATCTGCAAAAATATGCTGCAGATGTTTTTATCAATCTGTAGTGGCAAATGTACTGTTCTATGCTGCCGTCTGCTAGGAAGGCAACATAAAACAGAAAGATGAACGACAGCTTGACAGACGGGTGAAAAGAGCTGGCTTTGTGATAGGACTCAGATTAGACTCATTGGAGGCTGTGGTGAAGCAATGCACACACAATGGAAGTTAGAAACCATCTTCATAGCGCTGGTGGAATGGAAGGGATGAGGCAGAGATCGACTGATCCAGCTACGTTGCAGAACTGAGATTCTGGAAATGTTTCATACAAACTGCCATCAGAATACATAGTTTGTTGTGTTGAGCTACAATGCAATTTAATCTCCCTTCGAGGATCAATAAATTCTATCCTATTAATTCCTCTGCCCCTCCACCTCACACACACACCATCATTGCTGGCTGTGCAGCAGTTTGATTGAAAAAGGAATAAAAGAGAATTGTTACCTATTCAGTATACAGTTACAGGCAACATGTAACTTCTACTTAATGCATCAGCTGTAATGAACGAGGGAGGATGGGGGCAACACAACAATATTTTTGCCAGCCCTCTGGTCATGTTTTGTGTTTTAGTTTTAATGGACAGGTTGCCATGTAATGGATAATACACAGTGAGGTGGTCATTCTTGAGGATAAAAATCCTGACAGGATGATCAGTATCCTGATACAAATTCCCTTGAAGAGGTTTTCTGCAATAATAATCAACTCACTGTATTATCCTGCTTATTACATTTTTCACATGATTTTATTGAGTTAAAAATAAGTTTATCACTGCTCTGAATGAAAATAGTTGCATTTGTTCTTATGGACACAGAACTTTTTGCAATGATGTGTTACATGGCAACAGTCTGCTATCAAGACTTTGTAAAAATTATTTTCTTTATCATAACATTCCCAAAATGTTGACATAATGATTATTGGGGGTCATGTGGACAATACCAACTGCTTGTTCGCTACTGAATTCCTTTCACTAGCCTACTGGACTGCTTCAATATCACACAGCATGTTAAAGGGTGCACCCACACCAAAGGCCACACACTGGACCTTGTGAACTCCATTGGCACAATCCCATCCCATCTTCAGTGCTTGGACCTTGCTCTGTCTGACCAACATGCAATCGTCTTCACTGTTTTTGTCTCCCTGCCCTGGCAGCTCACAAAATGGACCATCACATACAGGAACATCAAGACAGTGAGTACACCAGCCCTAACCAATTTCATAACAACCCACTTGGCCTCTGCTCAGTCCAACATCCTTTTTGATGGGCTGGCTACTCACTGCCACTCCGCCTTATCCTGCTGGCTTGACTCTCTCGTCCCCCTCAAAATCAGGACTGTCTTCTATACCCATCTTGCCCCCTGGTTCACCACTGAACTCCACCCCTTGAAGGCCACTGGCATTAACTGGAGAGGTTCTCTAAAAGATTTGGCCTCACTGTCCACCTTGAGGCCTATGGATGTGAGGTCCTAGAAAGAAGCTCTCTCCCAGGCCAAAACTCACCACTACTCCACCCTCATTATAGAACCAGCAAAACCAACCCAGAATGCTGTTTTCCACTATCAACCGGCTACTTCGCCCCCTAATAATAATAATTGTTGTTATTTTTATTATTATATTATTAATTTCTATACTGTTCCCCTTGATGTTCAATTCAAGTTATAATGATAATAATAATAATAATAACAATAATAATAATTGTTGTTTTTATTATTATATTATTAATTTCTATACTGTTCCCCTTGATGTTCAATTCAAGTTATTATAATAATAATAATAATAATAATAATAATAATAATAATAATAATAATGGTTGTTGTTGTTATTATTATATTATTAATTTCTATACTGTTCCCCTTGATGTTAAATTCAAGTTATAATAATAATAATAATAATAATAACAACAATAACAATAATAATTGTTGTTGTTTTTATAATTATATTATTAATTTCTATACTGTTCCCCTTGATGTTCAATTCAAGTTATAATAATAATAATAATAATAATAACAATAATAATTGTTGTTTTTATAATTATATTATTAATTTCTATACTGTTCCCCTTGATGTTCAATTCAAGTTATAATAATAATAATATTAATAATAATAACAATAATAATTGTTGTTGTTTTTATAATTATATTATTAATTTCTATACTGTTCCCCTTGATGTTCAATTCAAGTTATAATAATAATAATAATAATAACAATAATAATAATAATGGTTGTTGTTGTTATTATTATATTATTAATTTCTATACTGTTCCCCTTGATGTTCAATTCAAATTATAATAATAATAATAATAATAACAATAATAATAATAATGGTTGTTGTTGTTATTATTATATTATTAATTTCTATACTGTTCCCCTTGATGTTCAATTCAAATTATAATAATAATAATAACAACCACAACCTTAAAACATTTCTGTTTTCTGTTAAATGTCATATTCCCAAAACGTTTTGTAGCCTAACATTTATTGCTGGAGGTTGGATTTATCCGAATTCCGAGTACAACCGAACGCAGCATATCCCATGTTGCATTGGGACATCGTGATCGCGCTCAACACAGCGCCGAAATACCTGCTGGTGACCGCGTGATCATCCGCGAGGAAGCGACCAACGAAAAGAAACCAGGAAAATACGACAAGGTGAGTAACTTCAAAGTTATTATATCCAGCTTCATCTGTCGTGTAAAGTTCCTATCTGCCTAATAGTCATATGTCGAAGTATTGTTCATGTGTAAGCTAACCAAGCTGTGTAAAATAGCCAAGCTGTGTAAGCTAGCTAAGCTGTGTAAGATAGCCAAGCTGTGTAAGCTAGCCTAAGCTATGTAAGCTAGCTAAGCTGTGTAAGATAGCCAAGCTGTGTAAGCTAGCTAAGCTGTGTAAGATAGCCAAGCTGTGTAAGCTAGCTTAAGCTGTGTAAACTAGCCTAAACTGTGTAAGCTAGCCAAGCTGTGTAAACTAGCCTAAGCCACGGGGAATTACTTCACTGTCTCTGTGTGTCGGCTTCTGTCAGGACACGTGAAGCTGAAGCTAGTGTAACAGACTGTTTTGTATTTGCGATTTATGATGAGAATGAGGAGCGGTGTCCAGGGGCGGACTGGCCACCGGGAGTACCGGGAGTTTTCCCGGTGGGCCGGTGGGTCAGCGGGCCGGCCCGGTACGGCGTGGTTACATCCACATTTTTCTACCGTCTATGAGCGAGAAGAGTGACTAATTAATGCAAGTGACAAGCATTAATTCTCGGTCCGAACCCGGCCAAAAAAAAAAGAAAAAAAAAAAAAGAAGAGGCCCGAGGCCCAGCCCGGCCTGTCCGGTCGGGTTGGGCCATCCATGCTCACTTAATAGGAGCCAGTCCAGAGAGCAGAGGAACAGAGAGAGAGACAGCACAGCTACAGGTGTGTGTGTGTAGGCTACCTGCTGTAAAAGGTAGGCTAATACAGCATATTCCATAATCATAGTTGGCTGAAAATCTCAGGACATGTGTAAAGCTCAAGCATGTGGGAGCCTCCTTTCATATTTAATATCTGACAGTAAGATCAAGATAGAGATGAGAATAGGGCAGAAGTGGTTGAAGAATAAAGTGTGGCCTGAAAGAGGCACATGGTGAAGCACAGGAAACGGCCCCTGAAATGCTGGTCCACGTCAAAAGATTTTAAAAA
This sequence comes from Epinephelus awoara, assembly GCA_035609425.1. Lineage (NCBI taxonomy): Eukaryota > Metazoa > Chordata > Actinopteri > Perciformes > Serranidae > Epinephelus > Epinephelus awoara. The sequence goes on from CM069302.1 coordinate 18,477,418, forward strand.
ATGAGTTTTGTTTTTGCTCTCCAGCCACAGCTCCCTCCTAGACCAGTTCTGAGTTTAGTTTAAGTTACATACACTCCAGCCATTATTGCCATTACAATGATAGGAACCTCAGTCAGTACTAAATCTGCTTTTTTATCTGAAACAATGTGGTCTTTTCCCTTTATTTTCTCTTCAGTGTACACCAGAATGTAGGGCTGCTCGATTATGGCAAAAACCATAATCCCGATTATTTTTGATTCATACTGAAATCACGATTATTCAAAACGATTATTCATTGATTTGAGAATTTGCTTATATTGGACTTTAAACAGGTTTTCCTTTTTAACACAGTGACTAATGTTTAAATACAGTTTGACAAAAAGTAAATTAAAACAAAGTATAAATAATATATACAGGGCACCAGAATAACTTTTTTTACGAGGAGCACAGTGGCCCCTAACTTAAAATTTTAGGGGCGCAAGCAGAAAATTTAGGGGCACACACTGTAAATCAACTTGCAAAGTAAATATTCACATTTCCTCTCATTTTGTAATTGAAAATAAAATTTGATTAATTGCCCAGCTCTAAAGGACATTATAAAATTCATTTGTGGACATTAATTGCTTAATAGTCACCTGATTGCCATCCATTTGGAACCCCACTGGAATCTTGTAACCCACGGGATTCCTGAAAATCTGTCAGCATCATACTCATACATGAGTGCAGGCACACACATACACACCCTCTCTATGTATCTCTGTAGATTATTCACGTTATACTGTTTTAACTTAATTTTTTGTTTATTTAGGGGCATGTCAGAAGAATTTTAAGGCAAAACAGACAGAGGTGGAGGAAGCAGTCGCCACAACCCTGAAGTTTGCACCCCATCGAGGAAAGAAGCAGGTGTGTGTGTGTGTGTGTGTATAAATTGATGCGTGTTTGGCTTGCTGTTTTGCTTTATAGATTACACAACTTTTAAAGCTTTGAAGTAAAAACTAACACTTAAGCTCATTATATATATCATACTATTTGGCTGGTTTAAAAGAAAAAAGTATTGGTCATCTCATACAGGCCTGATACTTACCAATAACAGAAACTAAAGTTCTTGTTTATGTTCTGTATATATATATATATATATATATATATATATATACACACACACACACACATACATACACATATATACACACACACACAAAAAGTACAAGTTGCTTATATTTAGGTCATAGACTTAGACTTTTATTGTCATTTAGTGCACAAGTGTTACAGAACAAAATTTCATATGGCTCAGCACAGAATTAAAAATATATAAAATATATGCTCTGGGTCCACGTGCTGCAGCACATGACACAACAACCTATACATATCACGTTGCTTCTCATGAATGAAATCATTATGGCGAGTAGTAGGTAGTTTGCAAATGTTAGAAAACAAGACAGTGCACAGTTCACGTTTACACCCAGCTGTTTCTCTGTCGGATCCGTGACCGTGTCTCCGCCAGCGGCAGGACCAGGAGCCGCTGCTGACAGTGGTCCTGATGAAGCTGTGGACACCGAAGGCACCGCACCGGGTGTGAGTCGCACCTGGTTCTTGCTTCAGCATCCCATGTTGAACTCTATCAGATCGCTTGGATGATAATCCTCCGGCCAAAAGTGAGTGCCACACACGACCGCACTGTGTGGTGCAGAGGTGAAGTCCCGTGGCTGATAGCGTTCCGGTGCCGTGCCGGCCGGAGAGCCACCGTTGCAAAAATAAAGGAAAGAGTGCGCGCCCTTCGATTCAGTGAGATCTGGCTGCCGTGTGGGAAATTATGGCTTTCCCTTTGATCTGGCCGAATCAAAGGGCGCGCACTCTTTCCTTTATTTTCCCAACAGCGGCTCGCCGGAGATCTGACGGCAGGTGTCACCGGAACACTATCATGTTCAGCCATGTGTTTGTTAAGCTGCGCAGAACGCACCCAGGCACTTTTTTCAATAGACGCAAACCGGTGGACTCGGTGTCCTGACAGGCTGGAGTTTGTGCAACCTCCCCAAACACAATAATTTACCATAGAGATGTGCGGATGGCAGTTATAACCGCCTGGTCTGCGGTTAATCCGCGGGTCGGGTGATAAAAATGAACAATCTGATTAATGGCGGATGGATTATGGGCGGGTGAAAATAATAGCCTAATAATAACTTTTATTTAAATCGCACCCTTTAAAAACAAAGTTTACAAATTGCTTTGACAAACATTAATGAGGGGAAAATGTATTGCATGCTCTAAAATGTGAACAACACATTTTAATATTTATATTTAGTCAGGCACAATCTGGCCGGCGGCCTAATTGAGGACCCCTGTGTATGGACCAGAACACCAGAGCATGATGGAGGGCGCGAAGGCAGTCATGTGGAAGGGTTTATTTAACACAGTGATCCCCGCAGCAGCAGAAATGAGTGTCTCCTCATTAAGAGTGCCAATGTGCGCCTTTACGCACGGAGTAACGGCGCCGCTTTATTGATTATTTTAATGTCAGTCAGCTGACGGGATCAGCCAGGATCTAATCTTTCCTGATAATATAAACATGCGGGTGCGGGTGGATGCGGGTCTGTAATTATAGAAAATTAATTTGCTCGGATGGATGAGTGATGGATAGATGCGGATTCGGGTGCTGTCAGAGCCCATCCGCGCATCACTAATTTACCATGTTGATGATAAATTAACGCAATCCAAAACTACTGTAAACACACTGACTCACTTTAACACGACCGCCTCCACACTGATGGCAGTGCCTAGCATTTAACTCCCTATCGTGATGTAATATGACGCAGTGTTGACCAAAAAAAGTGTTTTTCGGTTAAATTTGTGTCCTATTGTCTTGAAAAACATTTTCAATTCTCAATCAACTTTTCAAAAGGTAATTTTTAGACAAGATTACACATGTATTTTGTAAAAAGTATAACCTGCAATATGCTCTTTAAACAGCTCATTCTGACAGGGACTGAAACTGGCAAGAATAGAGCTGGTGAGATCTCTTTCTGTGAGAGTGATTTTGTGCAAAGAACTTCATGAACATGTTTTGTATAGCCCAGAGACCTATTCTAACTTGTTTACAAAGAGTATAATATGTCCTATAGGGTTGGGCGATATGTTAAAAATTTCCAACCGGCCACCGTCAGCCCATCAACTGGCGGTTGCCGATATACAGTACAGGCCATAAGTTTGGACACACCTTCTCATTCAATGCGTTTTCTTTATTTTCATGACTATTTACATTGTAGATTCTCACTGAAGGCATCAAAACTATGAATGAACACATGTGGAGTCATGTACTTAACAAAAAAAGGTGAAATAATTGAAAACATGTTTTATATTCTAGTTTCTTCAAAATAGCCACCCTTTGCTCTGATTACTGCTTTGCACACTCTCGGCATTCTCTCGATGAGCTTCAAGAGGTAGTCACCTGAGATGGTTTTCCAACAGTCTTGAAGGAGTTCCCAGAGGTGTTTAGCACTTGTTGGCACCTTTGCCTTCACTCTGCGGTCCAGCTCACCCCAAACCATCTCGATTGGGTTCAGGTCCGGTGACTGTGGAGGCCAGGTCATCTGCCGCAGCACTCCATCACTCTCCTTCTTGGTCAAATAGCCCTTACACAGCCTGGAGGTGTGTTTGGGGTCATTGTCCTGTTGAAAAATAAATGATCGTCCAACTAAATGCAAACCGGATGGGATGGCATGTCGCTGCAGGATGCTGTGGTAGCCATGCTGGTTCAGTGTGCCTTCGATTTTGAATAAATCCCCAACAGTGTCACCAGCAAAACACCCCCACACCATCACACCACCAGGCACGTGGAATCCATCCGTTCACCTTTTCTGCGTCTCACAAAGACACGGCGGTTGGAAGCAAAGATCTCAAATTTGGACTCATCAGACCAAAGCACAGATTTCCACTGGTCTAATGTCCATTCCTTGTGTTTCTTGGCCCAAACAAATCTCTTCTGCTTGTTGCCTCTCCTTAGCAGTGGTTTCCTAGCAGCTATTTGACCATGAAGGCCTGATTCGCGGTCTCCTCTTAACAGTTGTTCTAGAGATAGGTCTGCTGCTAGAACTCTGTGTGGCATTCATCTGGTCTCTGATCTGAGCTGCTGTTAACTTGCCATTTCTGAGGCTGGTGACTTGGATGAACTTATCCTCAGAAGCAGAGGTGACTCTTGGTCTTTCTTTCCTGGGTCGGTCCTCATGTGTGCCAGTTTCGTTGTAGCGCTTGATGGTTTTTGCGACTCCACTTGGGGACGCATTTAAAGTTTTTGCAATTTTCCGGACTGACTGACCTTCATTTCTTAAAGTAATGTTGGCCACTCATTTTTCTTTAGTTAGCTGACTGGTTCTTGCCATAATATGAATTTTAACAGTTGTCCAATAGGGCTGTCGGCTGTGTATTAACCTGACTTCTGCACAACACAACTGATGGTCCCAACCCCATTGATAAAGCAAGAAATTCCACTAATTTACCCTGATAAGGCACACCTGTGAAGTGGAAACCATTTCAGGTGACTACCTCTTGAAGCTCATCAAGAGAATGCCAAGAGTGTGCAAAGCAGTAATCAGAGCAAAGGGTGGCTATTTTGAAGAAACTAGAATATAAAACATGTTTTCAGTTATTTCACCTTTTTTTGTTAAGTACATAACTCCACATGTGTTCATTCATAGTTTTGATGCCTTCAGTGAGAATCTACAATGTAAATAGTCTGTGTGTGTGTGGCAGAGAAAAAAAAAGAGGGGGGATGTTGCATTCATGTGATGTCGGAAAGAATCTAAAAATGACTTTCAGAATGGGATAATTCACATTAACGACACCTTATGTCAGAAAAACAACTGGGCAACTCGGATCTCCCGACACCACATGAATGCAGCAAAAAAAATGCAGCGTGCTCCGCGAGCCCACTCATGTCCAACATGGCACAGAAATATCTGTGCGTACCGGCAACAAGCACGCCGTCAGAGAGGGTGTTTAGCACGGCTGATAACATTGTTAACCATATGCGCATATGAGTTCACGTTACGTCAAGCGCCTTGTTTACTGTTTGCTGAGCCATGATAGTTAAAGCATTTTCCACCTAAGTTATTACATATATTTGAGTAATCTACAAGTTTACTGTACTGTTTGTCATCTACTCGCTTTCAAATGTCCGCCACGGACATTTACACAATGTCACGGATAAACATTGGTAAATGCATGAAAAAAAAATCATCACATATCTCCTCTGATAATGGTTTATTTAAAAACACAGTGTGCTCTTTTAGCACACTATTTCATGTAGTTTTTATCTGCTGGAGAGTCGCGTAGGGAAGCATAGCGCGACAAAAATAGAAGAGCATCCTAAAATAGAGAGTTGTTGCGCTGCTCCCGTTGCCGGTGCAGCAGCTGTAATTGATAACAGGGGGGCGAGTTGCTACAGGACTCGTGCTGCAGACGTGTCCGCTGCTCCCGTTGCCGTTGCACCCCGGCCGTAACTTTCAGCTCCGCCATCACTGACGTGTTTTGTGAAAGACTCATGGGAAATCAGTGGAAGCTGCAGGTTCCAATACGCACACACATTGAATTGTGCTCTACATAGTAATTATGGACTATGTGTACCGAGTTGAATTCTGTGGAGACAGACCATTAATTTAGCAAAATAAAATGACAAAAATCGTCCAAAATGAAACCAACCATGATGGATTTAGCCGATGGGCGATTGGCGATATATTCGTCCAATCGCCCAAGCCTAATGTCCTAGGGCTGGACGATTATAGCAAAAATAGTAATCACGATTATTTTGACTGATATTGAAATCACGATTAATAAACATGATTATAAGTTGGTCGTGTTGCCTTGGGGGCAGACACCACAGCGTGACAAACTTTGCAAACAATTTCTTTTTGCTTGACATCCGTCAACTTGAAGCCAAAATGTTTCCAGATGACTGAAGTTGTCCTACCTTTGTTCTCTACCAAAGGCTGCCTTTCTGCCATGTTCTCAATCACTCGCTCCACATATTATTGATCCACACACGTCACACGCTTGCTGCGGCTGTACGTAACACAGGTGCATTCACGGTGCTTTTCCAGCACAGGGACTTACATACACGCCGCACAGCGCATTAATCGTTTTTCTTCGATTATAATGTTCCCGTTTCCGTGACTGAACCTCGGCAGGTCCGTGGCAGATCCGTGACAGCTCCGTGCAAGCCTGCCGCCTGCTCCGTGGAGTTAATTTGTCCACGGGGAGGAGCAGTGATTATCACCAAAATACTGTAATATCTGCAGATCTGGGAAAGACGGCTTATCAGCTGGTCCACTATTTAGCCTAGTAGCATTTTATGACTAGGTCAAATTACAACTACTGTAGGCAACCCATATTTTCTAAAATAATATTACCATGTGAAAAGCCAAGAGGACGCTCTCTTTTTATCTTCCAAAATCTACTTGTCCCTGTGTTTCCCGTTAATTAGGCTACCCCAGTATAATTAAACTCCATCTCATTTACTGTGCTTTGTGTGACATATTTTTTTTTTCGCCGTGTTATCATGATTCAAACTGAGGTATTTGGAGAAGATCCAAGAAATAAATAACATCGATCCGTATGAGCTACCTGCAGCTGGAGCAGGGAGGCGCGTTGCCACCCTGCACCTACATGCAGTTGGTTCACTAGGCTACTTAGTTTTCGGCATTATTTAGTACACAGGAATTTAAAAGCCTGAAATCACTGGACACCGCATTCCGTGGTGGCAGCACGTAATGAGATAAAATTACACCATAAAATAAAATAAATGTATTTTGCCAGCAGATAGCGTAGGGCTTTAGGAGCATTGTGGCGGATGTGGCGCGTTCCACTACTGTTTTGTAGCTGCTGTCTGCCGTCTTTGGGCTTCATTCCATTTCAGATTGCTGTCCGTCCGTAACTGAATCCAAACGCCACTAATAAATAAATAAATAAATACGAAGAATAAAATAAGGCTGAGCACGTAAGAACCAGAGAGGAAACACCATCACATGGAGCCGTCCGCCCCCTGTCACCCTCCACTCCACCAAGGGAAAGCGGACCCCAAGCCAGCGCCACAGAACCAGCGGCCGCTGCCCCCGGCGCACACGGCTCCCACTGAGGAAACACTGGAGTTAAGAACTAAACTATGATAAATGACATAAAATATTAAGATGTAGGCCTAACATAAATAAATTCGTTATTGACCTCTTAAACTCCGGTGTCTGTGCTCCCTCCCTCCTCTGTTAAATGGGATCTCACAGGTGCACTACGTCATCAAATCATGTAATGCTTGGTATCTTCCCGAATCCGCCGTCGTTTTTCTTTAATTCCTTATGGTTTTCGCACAAGAGCAGCCTAAATACACGAAGTCCAAAATCGTGTTGAGTGGTGACAAGCCATGACATGCCGTTTTTTGAGGGGGAAGGTTAAAGGATTATTCGCGATCTCATGCACAACCGTGAATGGATACATAGCTGGTTTATAAAAGGTGAGATCTCACTCCTACCACTATTTTTGGCTGAGATATACTGCCTAGAAAATAGGATCACAACTTTCACGTTTCATATGGCTTTATTTGGTGATATTTTATGGTGTTTCTGTAACAAACAACATCAGCTATCATAATCACACCTGATTCAATAAGGTGTGATGTTTGAAGCTGGCTGAGTGTTGTTGAAGCAGAGTGACCGACTTGTCATTTGGAGGTCCGCCTGGATCTTTCTTATGGGGAAAAACACTGTAGAATGGTCATACTTTGAGCAATCTTCTTCAAACTTGAAACAAGTGTTCATTGATAGTGTGCCTACAGCCCCACAGTGTCATTTGCCTGCTCAGATGAAGCCACAGACAGTTATTCATCCTGAAAAACATTTTTTTTTTAATTTTAGGCAAAATCTTCAAATTCAGAGGCCCATTACTCTGTCTCTGTATCACCTAGAGTGTTTCTAACACTTTCACAGGAAACTTCAGGGAGTTTGCTTTCTGGCAAGACCTCATGCATGCATGTAGTCAGAGTGGTTCAGAAGCTACAGTCATTTTAATTTCGGTTTGTCATTTTAGGCATTTTTACTACAGAATGGGGGTGGAGTGCAAGAGGTTCAATAAATTCAAACATAAAGCCTACAGTAGATTGAAGTGGAGCATGCTAAAAGTAAATACAATAATAGGCTAAACAGTATCTAAGCAATAATAAAGTGTCTTAATAATAAATTGTATCTAAGATATCTATTAGGCTGCCATTCTGCTCTGTAAATAGATTTTAAAATTTCAATATAATTTTAATATTGTTTTTGCTTATTTCATGATTGTTATTATTGGTTTATTTTTTTAGTAGTACTGTATTGTCTGAGGATGACTCATTTTAGTAACTATCTACAGTAAAAAAAAACAAAAAAAAACAAACAAATAAAAATACACTGGGCCTTCAGAGTCCTCTCTGAAACTACACCTGGCATGGCTTGTGTCCAAAAAATGAAAAAATCAAAACTTTGTCATAGAGCTAAACCAAATACATTATTGGAAAGGTCTCAACCTGGAGAGTAACATGTCAGTATGAAGATTCTGCATGGCTCCTGCTTTGAGCCATTGACCATTGAACCTTGGCCTCAGAGCATGTTTGAGGGCTATAACTCAGCAACTAAAGGGGGAACAGACATGGGACCAACTGTTATGGAGAGCTCTTGACCTCAACTATCATGTGAGTGTAGTCTACAACTGGGCGTGCTGTCAGATATGGGTAAAATATGGATAAAATTAATTTTCACCCATTTAGAAATTAGATCTTTAAAATCTGATTACACAAGTGTGTTTACCATCCCCTTGAAGTCCACTGTGTACTCTCAATTCAGTATTTACAACTTCCAAATCTAGGAAAAACACTTATATTTTTGAAAAACTACAATTCCCTGGGACCACGCCATGCAGCTTGATACATATCAGGAATATAGTTGTAGTTTTTCTGATTTGCAAAGTAGAGCTCTAAATAGGGTTTTAAAAAGATATATCTACTGAATATATCTAATATCTAGTAAAGCTGAACTAGTTATTACACTGCACCTAGATGAACTATTTAAGAAAACGTAAAGATGTCAGCTGATTTTCGCTATTTTAGCTAATACGCTAGAAGCAGTGTTTACAGTAGGTGTATGCGGCTTGTAAAATAGGGTTGTAAAAAGATACATCTACTGAATATATTTAGTATTTATATATCTAGTAAAGCCGAACTAGTTATTACACTGCACCTAGATGAACTATGTTAAGAAAAAAAGCAAGGATGTTGGCAAATTTCAGATATTTTTGATAGTACTCTAAAAATGGCGTTTTGGGGGTGGTAGTTTTTTTACCACTTGTTTTAAAATAAAGTTGTAAAAGATAGATCTACTGATTATATCAAATGTCTAGTAAAGATCAACTATCATGTTATTATTATTATTATGATGGGAAATTATAACAGAGGAATATATTTGCTGTTTTAATATCAAGAACACACTCATGTTTTTGTGTGTATACAGGAGGTTGTTGAATCAGGGAATTTGTGTGTCCATCACAAAAAAGGATCCTAATTGACTTTACATTGGCATTGTTTCCATGGTACCTGCACCTAATTTCAACTCATTTTAGTTTTACCACAAAGTATGACTTTCTTGACCTTAAAATTTATGTTTTAAATTCATATTTAGATTTCATGTCACAACTCAAACAGGAACAAAAGATAATATTTCTCTCCTCATTCACTGCCATTCATATTTTTTCTGATCTAAGGTCCCATGAGCTTCACTGGAAAGGGGCGTGACTTCGGCACTCTATACAGAGGGAACTTGTTTAGATGAGTCACAATGTAGCAATGATTGAGTGTTCACTTGCTCACTCAAAATGCCTGTAATGCCATGTCTGAGCACACCTGTTGAAACAATAAGGGTACTTGGCTTGCATTGTTCAAAAATTCCAGCTGTGGTTTTGGTGGTTTATACAAACTGCTTTTACCTCCATTTGCAATCCTTTTCATCCAACATAAAAATTAATTCATTGAATTCCTGCTGTATGTTAGTGTGTCAGCTTTTTATTCATGAAAGCCAGGGACACTTGTCTCCAACACACATTCAAGAACTTCTTGTCACGTCATTTCAAAAATTATTATAATATTAGGGGTGCCAAATTATCGCGTTAATTGTGAATAATTAATTACAGCCATATTTAACGTGCTGTGTTTTTTGATCGCGTTAATCTCATTTTTAATCTCTAACTTTACTGATTCTGTATGCCACAGAGTTGCCTTTAATAAAATCCGTCTGTAGGCGTACGATTAAGATTCTTTGTGCTTGAGTTGTGGGAGAGCTGCAGCGCTACAGAGCAGAGCCCAGCATCAGCATTAACTGTCCCCTGCAGTGGCGGTCTGCTCACTCAGGAGTCTATGAAAAGCTGTCTGCCCTAGCACGCAAGTATCTGACCTCCCCGGCAACCTCCGTGTAATTTTCGGGACAATCAGGGCATGATTCAGGATTCAGGACAACTGCTTAGATTTCGGGACTGTGCCGAAAAATCCAAGCAGTTGTCCTGAATCCTGAATCCTGCCCTGATTGTCCCAAAAATTACAACAGAGCAGAGTCTGGAGTAGTTATTGCCCGATAAAACATTAAAAACTGATCATGGTGGTTGAGTTGTCATGCAGCTCCCACCAGCTGCACATTGGCTGCAGCAGTTCCTACATGAATTATGGGTGTTGTAGTTTGAAGAAGAGAAGACAGCGCAAGTTGCAGCCGCAAGGACAGGGAAGCGCAGGCAGCCACGAGAAGGAGTGATTTGCACATTGCAGTGCAGCCTCTTGTTCTAACTGTTCAAAACTGTTCTATAAACTGATACACTTGTAACGAATGTACCAGGTGTCTTTTATTTTGTTAGCTTTTTTTTTTTATTAAGTTTAAAGGACAAGTGCTCTTACATTGATCACTTCCATGAAATAAAACGAGGTGGGTGGGGTCAGTATTGAGTTCACAAAGCTACTGTGGAACTAAATCTGGAAACGTCTTTCATTTGATTCTGACACTGTAAAATAAAGACAGATTGGGAGCTATATTTTTCGTATTTAAAATAAACAGCTGTGAGTATAAAAGCTTTCATTATCAGCTTTCAGGCGTGAGTTTTTTTCTCTCCTACCTTCCCAGCTGTAGAACAGTGTTGTGTTTTAAACCAAATGGACCGGTAGCAGCCACAAAAATCCATTTTGTGTCCTCTTGTAGTATTCCAAAGCGGTACTTTAAAGAGCCATTCAGCATTTAACATAAGAAGGAGGAAAACAGTTCATATACAGCGTCCAACTGAAACTGTTTGAGAATTAGCAGTACTGTTATATTCTCTGCCGGACCTGCACAGTATACTATGGAAGCGCATTGCATTCACTGGATGAAAAAAAATTAGACACCTTATCTCGTAATTACGAGATCAGGATCTCGTAATTATGAGATCAGGAAAGGTGTCACTGTGGCCACTGCTTCGCTCAGAATCACATACTGCACATCCACGAAGGGGGGGCGGAACTACTGTAACCAGCTGCCACTCGGGTGGTGCCATTTTGACCATATCCCATATCTTTATTATAATTTATATATATTGTAAATTACGACGGAGTATTACACTCAGCAAGGACAACAGTGCGCACCGTATATATTTATATTGTTTGGCATTAATTGGTGACAGAAAATAACGAATTTCATTCTGCAGGGAAACGTGTGTCCTTACTGTGCATAATGAATCTTGAATCTATGTTTTATGAAGACCCTGTGTGCGCTCAGAGCTGTGGCACAAGTTACACACTGAAATCTGGCGGAAGAAAAATATTAATAAGACGATAAATAAGTAGGCTTGTCCGCTTTCATTGTGTTTATATCTTAACAGGAGCTGGCCACTACCGTGGTGCTGAAATCAATCGATCTCAGGCACATAGAGTAAGGACACGCGTTTCCCTGCAGAATGAAAATCGTTCTTTTCTGTCACCAATTAATGCCAAACAATATAAATCTGAAGTATAAAATAGATCAAAATATATATACGGTGCGCACTGTTGTCCTTGCTCAGTGTAATATTAATGTGCCTGCTGCGGCCGGATCTGTGAGCGTTTGGTGGCTAAGAAGTCTGTTAAGAGTGGGTCAGCTCGATCTTACAACTCCTTCTTAATGAAAGATCTTCTTAAGCTAAGAGTGATGTGGGAAACGCGGCCATTATCATGTCAACACACAGGGAAAATGTGTCCAGAGTTGATGACATTTACCGGGAGAGCTAGAGCCATTTGACTAAAGCTGACGTTCTTACTGCTGTAATGATGTTATTAGGCTAAATATTACATTTCTAACGGTGTCTGAGCTGATTTATTGACACAGCATGCTTGTAGGCTGCTGTAACGTTAGGTTTACAGAGGAAATAACGGGATGTGACTTAATCGTTAAAATATCGTTAGTGAAACAGAAACAAGCGTTAGTTAGGGGACAAGAGTCAAGAGTCGCAAAGACTCACATAGGCTCTGTTAAAAGTTACTAAGAACCGGTGTATTTACTGTAGGCTATGTGTCCGGGGTCCTTCGCCGGTGGAAGAAGTAATGTGACCACTAACTTGTCCCCAAACGATGTTTATGTGTTTCACTAACGATATTTTCACACGATTAAGTCACATCCCGTTATTTCCTCTGTAAACCTAACGTTACAGCAGCCTACAAGCATACTGTGTCAATAAATCAGCTCAGACACTGTTAGAAATGTAATATTTAGCCTAATAACATCATGCTACAAGAATTGTGAGCGCGCTTTGCATCTACATTGAAACTAATGGATTTGTGCGCGTAAAAGACGCTACATGTGAACGGCCCCATATGCAGTTACCTTATGTTACAGTTCCCTCAAATAATATCACAAAGCACAATACAAACCATATAAACAAGCTATCTATTAAGGGTACACTACTGATACAATCTGAAGGTGCTTAGGTGACATTTACCCACCTGAAAGAATAAATGAAAACATTTTGCTGGTCTTCAGTAGCTTTACTCTAAGTGTAACTGCCAACTCTATACCTATACCCAACTCTGCCTATATGTCACACATACATTTGCAGTTCTACATCATGACACTGAGATCACTAGGATAATAGGGGACCTAACACTGACCGCTGTGGAAATATCATAGTATAAATGTCGTTTATCAGTAGGCCTACTGCTAATTCTCAAACAGTTTCAGTTGGACGCTGTATCTCTACTGCTCACATGTGCCACCTGCTGGTTGTTGTTGCGCACTGCAGCTACTCCTGGATCAATTGTTTCACCCCCTTCACTGTGGCTGCGGCATTGAAATGAGTAACATCTGTATGTGAAATGGTTAACAAAGGACGACACAGGCTATTTCCACATATGTAATTAATTAGGCTATTATTTGTGTAATTACAAGATCTTTTCTCGTAATTATGAGATAAGGTGTCTAATTTTCTTTTTATCCAGTTAATGCAATGCGCTTCCGGGTCACGCAAGTTGGATCAAATGAAAAATCGAAATCAAATTTTAATCGTGGCCCATTTTTCGATTTGCTATTTTTGATTTGAGCATAAAATCAAAAATAAGAAAAACAAACCGTTTTTTGTATTTTTGAATTTGATTATTTAACGAATAATGGAAAAACAAACCACTTTTTGATTTTAAATTGAAAATGGAATGAACGAATGATACACAGATTTTTTAAATTCCATTCTCTCATATTCTATTTTTAATTTCAAAATAAAATCAAAACAGCGAAAAATAGGCCGTTATTTGTTTTCCGATTTTTGATTTGAAAACGAGAAATGAAATAACAAGTCGTTATCCGTTTTCCGATTTTGGATTCTAAAACGGATATGGAATGAACGAATGATACACTGATACGCATACTCGTAGTCCAGCCATCCACAAGGTTTGCTCTCACCAGTGGCTGGGAGCAGCAGCCGACTCAGAGCTAGAAGTTTGTCGCGCAAGTTCTTATTCTTTGTCGACTCTGTAATAAAATTAAATTTGTCCAGTGTCTCATCCGCTTTTAAGGTCTGCAAAGACCACTCTCAAATTAGCATGAAGGAAACTTTCCTTTCGATACACTGATTTCCTCACAGCAGCCATTATGCTTGAATTGTTTGTGTTCCGCGGTCAACTTCTTCTGCTACTCTATTGGGTTTTCCGGTCAGTGACGTGTGCGCAAGTGGGAAATACCATTGTGGACCATGCAGGGTAACTTTATATAGCGAAGTATAAACCAAAACCTCTGCGTAAAATACGAATGGAAAACAAAAAAAAAATCATACAAAACTTAACAAATTAAAGTTACATGACCCCCCCTGAAGCCAAAATAAAAACCATATGCGCCCCGCCGCCGCCCCCCTGTGCTCAAAAAAAAGTTCGGGGAACCCCCCCCCCCTGTTTTGGACCAGCCCCATTTGCATATAAATATCGATCAGCCCCTTACATCTTTTCGGTTATTTTTCTTTCAATTATTTTTTGAAGATGTGATCTCACTGATTAACTGAAAACAATTATACAATATCCAAAAAAATAATATCCAAACGAAAATAGAAGTGTAATCGAGTAAATACCATTCAGAAAGTGCATCAGTAAAGCCCAGTTCTATACGGCTGCCCGCTGCTGACACGCGCAGCGTGCGACTGAAATGTCTGCACTGCAGCACAGCTGCTGTGCCATATTCCACAATATCCAAACTTCAGAATGACGGATACTTTAGAAAAAAGAGGAAGGGCCGACATTTCGAATAATAAAGGCAGGAATTTTCGGAATGGTGGGACTTAAGAAAAAAAGGTGAAGGACCGCCAGTCCGAACAATGGAAGTTCGAAGAGGCAAGGTTTCGGAAAGGCAGACAGTTACCCCTGAAAAGAGTCGTTGCTATAGAAAAGATACGCTTCCACGTTTGATAAACTAAATGACTGCAGGCTGTTTTTTGTGAGAGAGGCACCATCTCATGACGATACCCTGCAATTGAACGAGTGGGCGTGTCAAGGATTAAGGGGGGGGGCTAGAGCCAGCTCGGCAGCTGGCTGGCAACTGGCTGGAACTTGGCTGGGATTTGGCTGGGATTTGACAGGCAGTTGGCCGAGGGAAGGAACTTTTGAGTGGCTCCTATTGTATTTGAGGGAGCGGGAGAGAGTCAACTGCGCTTAAAATTAACCAGATGTTTTATTTTGTTTCTGCGAACGACTTCCTGTTCCACACGATCTGCTCTGTGCTGAATTGCTGCGTTGTGCTCCTGCGTAAAAATAGAAGCTCTGCATATCTACTACGGATGCCTCGGAGCGCCGCAGCTGTGACAGAGCCGGTGGAACCACAAACATTGATTAGAATTGAAACGTATCAGCTCCACTGCACACGCATCTGGTGGAATTTAGGGGTTAGGGGAGGGAGCAGGAGATGGTCAAAGAGGGAGATGCACCTTTCAGCAGCTGCATCAGGAACATTAAACCGATTTATAACTTTTCAATCGGGCCATCGGCTGGTTCAAGCTACACTGAGACTGATTCATTAATCTGTGTACCGATGCACTTGCATCTTTTAAATCAAAACCGATTTTCCGATTCAAATTGGTTATTCGTTACACCCCTGTCAGGTCAATTTTCCCGTAATATCAATCTTTCACTATTAGTCTATTCCTATTTCATATTGCATGTAGTTTGGGCCTTTTCTGTCTGTCTCCATGTCTCAAACCTTATCTGGCCCACAAGGTCAGTATATGTGAAGTAGTTTCTCTCTGTGTACGCAAAGGCGTTATCTGTTTCTCTGGCATAAGTACTTCCACTCTGTATGTCAATTTGTCTCTCATTCACCCAGGAGCTGAGGTTCCAGGGTCTGAGTGCTTGATAATTTATTTCAAAGAAAATAAACGCCCAAAGGACAGCTCTCTGTGTTTTTCATGATCACCATGAATTATTGCCATTACACAGGCATTTGACTGGTGAGCCAAAAATATAATTTTAGACCCTGCAATAGCTATTTAAAGCCAAGTCTTAGAAACTTTTGTTTGTTTGTATGATAGTGTGACGTGTGTTGCAATAAAAGATTATCTAACGTGACTTTTTTTTCTATTTTACAGGGGGGTGAAGCAGCAGACCAAACTGCAGAAAGCCAGGACTAGGGCTGTGTTCCTCCATCTATGTTACTTCCTGTATGTTTCTTTAGCAGAAAGTGTTCCTGTTTGCTCTCCTGGTGTTTTTTTTTTTTCCTCGTAGTTTCCAATAAATTGGACAAATGTCAGTGTGGACAGAATTTTTTTCTCTCTGGTTTTTCAGTATGTGGTGGTGACACTTCAGAAGTATTGATATTGATGTAAATGGTATTGTTAAAAAATTCTAGGAACATTCACTGAGTGTTTTAATTTCCTGGGAGTAGGAACAGAATCACATTTGTTTTATGATTTTCATGAAGGGAACATTAAACTGAAAACATTGTGGTAACCTTCCTATAATGTTCAGTTAACCTTGGGAACGTCAGGAAAACTTGCTATTTATAATTGTGTTTAAAACATTCAAACATTTTGGCAACCGTCCTATAATATTCAACTTACTTTCCCAGAACATTCAGGGAACATCAAAATAGCCTTCTGGTTATGGTAGGAAAACTTGCTGTTTTAACTTGGAAGGAATGTTTGAGGGAGAACTTTCTGGTAACCGTCTTAAAACGTTCAATTACCAGAATGTTCTCTGTAAAACGTTCCCTGCATGTTAAAACGGCAAGTTTTCTTGACGTAACCAGAAGGTTATTTTGATGTTCCCTGAACGTTCTTGGAAGGTTAATTGAGCGTTATAAGAAGGTTACCAGAGTGTTCTCCGTAAAACGTTCCCTGCATGTTAAAACGGCAAGTTTTCCTGACGTAACCAGAAGGTTATTTTGATGTTCCCTGAACGTTCTTGGAAGGTTAAATAACCTTCAATTAACCTTCCAAGAATGTTGAGGGAACATCAAAATAGCCTTCTGGTTACGTCAGGAAAACTTGCTGTTTTAACTTATAAGGAACGTTTGAGGGGAGACATTCTGGTAACCTTCTTATAACGTTCAATTAACCTTCCAAGAACGTTCAGGGAACATCAAAATAACCTTCTGGTTACGTCAGGAAAACTTGCCGTTTTAACATGCAGGGAACGTTTTACGGAGAACATTCTGGTAACCTTCTTATAACGTTCAATTAACCTTCCAAGAACGTTGAGGGAACATCAAAATAACCTTCTGGTTACGTCAGGAAAACTTGCTGTTTTAACATGCAGGGAACGTTTTAGGGGAGACGTTTTGGTAACCTTCTTATAACGTTCAATTAACCTTCCAAAAACGTTTTGGGAACATCAGGATACAGTTAGGGTTACGTCAGGAAAACTTGCCGTTTATACCAGTATATTACGTTGTGTTGCAACGTTCAAAAAACGTTCCTATACCTTAAAACAAACGTTCCCAGAACGTTCAGGGAACCAAAATGTGTTTGCTGGGGTACTTTTGAAAGATGAGGCTTATTGATTTATTAATGTCCTTTAAATTACTACGGCTGCCACCACAGGTCATTAAAGGTCATCAGTTACTGAATGCCCTTTAACTGGGACCTACACAGCCATCATAAAAAGATTTAATTCGATTCTCCAGTGAGCATCCATATTCTTCATGCATGGCACTGGCAAAATAGTAAATGGAAACAAAGATTTGACTAGGAGGAGCATGGATGGAAGAAGAATCTGAAGAAATCAGCTTTTTATATTCATACATTTTCTGCGACTCTTGGGGTACTTGTTTGTTTCTTTCCTGTGGTGATGTGAATTCCACTTTACAGTCTGGCTTGTTGTGTTGTGCTATGTGCTGGGCTGAGCCGCACTAAGTCTTTTTTTTTTCTGTTTTAGAAGTCTACGGGTTGAAAGGCGCAGAGGCAGTGTCTGGAAATTGGAAGTCATGCTTCCTAATCCCCTAGCATTTGAATACACAGGAGAGGGTATGGAGTCACACACTCACACACATGCAGCTACCTCACAAAGACGCGCACAAAGAGGGCCGCTCACAGAAACACAATTAAAGAAAAGACTACAACATGGACCTGTACAAATATATATCCAGAGGAAAACACTTCAAACAAATATAATAAGCAAACAACATGACACACATGCATTAATACACACAATCTGATTACAGTGAAAGCACTTCAGCCATTTGGATTTGCATGCAGCCAACAAAATTATTCATAAATCAAAACACATTCTCTGAATATTAATCTGACATGTAGAGAAAAGGAGGGGAGCAGATGATGGGTGAAAGAGCTGGGGTTAGCTGGTGCCACAGAACGAGGAAGTGGAAGGAAGAGAGAAGAAGGAGGGAAGGAAAGAAGGAAGGAAGGATGGAAGGATGGATGGTGAAAGGAGGTAAAGAGGGGAGTGAGGGGACAGAGAGCCATGGGGCCAGACGGACAATGAATGAGAAATCAAGAGTGAGAATGAAATACAGGGCGAGAGGAAGAGTAATATTGGCTTTCAGTCACAGACCCATGCACACACACTCACACATGCACGTACACACACACACACACATACACACACACACACACACACACATACACACACACACACACACACACAGAGGCCTTATTGTGTTTTAATGCAGTTTAATGGGACCCATTCTCTAGGCTTTGGGGGAGTGCGACCAATTCATTACTATGCTGTACACACCATCTTTCAGAGCTGAGGCAAAGGAATTGAGAGAGAGACAGTGAGAGCAATAGGGAGGGAGAGGAAGAGGGGGGTCGGGGTCGGTGCATCAGTTTTTTCTCCCAACCTTGAATTATGTTGTGGGCTTCTCTCTTTTTGTCTTTGTCTCAAATTTGGCCTTTATTACTCAGCCAAGGCTCTTCATGTCTCGGCTTGAAGGACCATAGTGTTTCAGCATGTTTTATCCTACGTATCACAAATTATGCATGCATTCCATTATTGCTGATCCATTTTCTAAAGAAGCGCCATAGTGTTAAGTTTTGCATAGGCTTTGCATTCTAATGGGGCTCTCATCTTTGCATGTCTGAGCACTGAGCATTGTCACTTACACATTCATATCTTCTGGAACTGGCCCTCAGTAATGGCTACATGCCCTCCACTAATCATCCATTCTTCTTTAGTTACCAGACAAAGATGAAAGCCAAGGTTGGCTTTGTCACACTCCACTTGCCTCTGCCCCCCATGTCCCTGCCTGCGTAATCACCACCAGACATGTGTCATCAGTCTTGGCATTGAGCGTGCTGCTGTTAGTGGAGAAAATCCACCTGCATGCCTGGACAGCCATTCTGGCCGTTGAAGGGTAAACAGTATTGGGATATCTTTCTGTGCTCTCCTCTCATGTGTTGCTTTTGGAAGGCGGTAGCAGTGAGCAGTACGGTGATGGTTCTCCTGAGCCTTGTCTTTCTGACCATATACTTGACTCTCCATCATTCCTTGCCAGCAGGCAGAGGCTCTGTGTAAAACTGATCAAGACCACAGTTGTGGCACCATGCCCTTTATTGCCAACAAACACAGAGAGTGTCTGGGCAGCAGAGCTCCAGAGCAAATATAGACTTCCAGGCTCTGACTGAAAGCAGTAGGTACTTCTGGTTAAACCCATTAAGATCCAGCAGTGAGGTGGGGAAAGCTTCAGCTGTCAGCAATCAATCCCCGTCTCTCCATTTCAATGCAGAGAATGCTGAGAATCTAACAGATCAAAGGTGAAATCCCTCAGCGGTGAGCTCTCTGGCTCCAGCACTTTAGCATGAAGTGAAGCCAGTCATGGTGGTTTCCTTATGCCAGAACATTATTCGATGATCAATCAACGCTCTCTACAGTATGGTGGATTATGTTGCAGAGTGAGGTCTCCACTGTCCCCATCATGCAAATGTTTCTACTACTTTTAGACATCCGCTTTATTTTAGTTTCATCTTCACTTTCAGCTTCATACAAATCATATTAAGTTACTACTAATGACAGCTCCACATTTCCTGATTGTGTTGCTTCATACTAAAAGCGTTTGGTAACACTTTCTTTGAAGACCACATCTATAATGTGTTATGAGGGCATTTGTAGTAAATTATAAAGCATTTATAATGCTGTATGACTGCACTCATAAACACATATCATGCTTCCTGACTATCAACAGTCATAAAACATTATAGATGTGACTTACAATGAATTATAAGTGTGTAATGGATGTTCTTGACTAGATATGAACCAGAGGTTGACTGACGGGGCTTTTGATGCATTATGAATACCTACAGTATACACACCTCAACAATCAACTGTAGGAATGACTCGCATGTTATAATAGCCCATGTGGTATCATAAGTTAGCACTGTATGTGTAAGTAAAGTGAAGTACGTGTTGAGGCATCTATAAGTAAAGAGATACAGAAACAGAGAGATGTTACAGAAAGAGTTGCAGACAACAGGTTCTTACTGCACCTCTACAAACAGCTCACCTCTGACAAGTAAACAACTTCTTTTACCTGCCATGCTGTGAGATGGAAATAACAGGGGGGGTTAGATATTGCTCAGCCAGCTGCTTTAAAACATCATCGATTCCAGACAAGCCCGTCATCACTTAAAGACACACATTCAATCAGGTAGAGCTGTGATGCAAACCCCTGCTGTGCTGAGCTGACATCATGTCAAACCGAGCCAAGCCAAGCCAGCATGCATGTGGAAAAAGCCCATTGCACAAACTTGCACGATGTTACGAGACATACATTTCGAGGCTGCCTCTGTGTTCCCCTCGCACTGCCATCTCAGGAGAGAGGGATTTGTTAAGTGTCAAAGAAAGATCTATCGGAGGCAGACAACTGGCTCCTAAACGGTATTCATTGGTCGTCATGTAAGACCGGCTCTATGGATTCAAACACCCCAGAGCTCTGTCGGGAGGGAAAAAAGAAGTTAAAGGGAAAAAAGGGGGACATCTAAAGCAGTAGCATGCAGTGGAAAACTGTCAGCAGTAATGTGAAGAATACACATTTGTAAAAGTGGTAGAAATGCAGATATTTTACTGCAGCTGGTCATATCAGGTCCTTTAAATATGAATACTTTAAATCTGAAAATCTGCATTACTCGTTTTTACCATATTTCCATCTTGCCCCAAATGATCATAAACCTCTTTGTTGTTGTTGACTATCCAGGTTGAACTGATTAAGGTCACAGAAATGTTGTGCACTTAGTCTGAAGGTGGATTTACTGTATAAGGAAAACCGCCTTGGGAAGGAAGTCATCCACTCGCTCTGAGGATCTATCAGGTTTGCCAGGCAAGATTAGCATACAGAAAAGCCATCAGGATTTTGACTATCCATTAAAATGGTGATTTTTTATTCAGGAGGAATTAAAGTGATGTCTTGCAGTAGTTCCCCAGACTGGGAGTTCGGACTCCCACGCGTGTCAAAGTGTTAAAAATGATATCACCTTGAGCTTGAATCAAAGAGCGCATGAAAACATGAAAAGCCTCGAGGCTTTTCATTGCAACAAATTAAGTAAAAAGACGTCAAAAAAAGAAAAAGACAAAATAAAAATAGCTCCTTTGGCACAGTTCAACAAATGCTGCCTTCACTCTTCTGATTCTATATTTGTACAGCAGGGTTGTGATAAACTATCTTGACACAACACACACACAGCATAATCTCACACAAGCTTGTGCTACAGCTACATGTGTTGACCTGCTGATGGCCAAAGCACTGTACTCAAATCTTAATGAAACTTTCAACACTTTAATACACTCTCTGTGTTCAGATTATGTGCATATTGCTGCCTCAGGAATACACACACACAAGCACGAGCGCTCCCCTCGCCTCCCTCACTGTCTCGATCTTCCTTCGACTTACACACTCAGTGAACAAAGCAGTGTAGAGGGTGTAATTCAATTAAGCTATGCAGAGTGTGAGAGCTTGCTGGTGGTTTTTATGACCCATCATTGAGCCGTTCATGTAGGGTTAGGGTTAGTGGGTTGTTTTTCCGAAAGGCTTAAAGACACCAGCTCCCTTTAGACAAGCCCAGACAACTGTACCCTCCCTCTACAAACCACCAACCCTCACAATGCTGTTATTATCTGTGGCATATTTTTAGCCCCACCTCATGACAATCGCAATGTATTAATTAAGTGTAAAGAGTAAATGCACTTAATTGTTTACTGAAAGTGTTTTTACAGCTCAGCCTGACAGTCTGTTAATGCGTAATTATTATGCTCGACACAAACATTAATGCCACTAATTATGAGCCCAGTTTTATCATGGTTCATGCTTGCAGGTTCTCTTGCTTCATGCTTGTATACATTGTTAGTGGCATATAATATAAAGCTGGAATTGTTTTATCTTTTCTATTATCAGCAAATCTGCTGTGCAAACCAAAAGCAACTATAAATTCATCCGATGAGAGTAGATTATTAACCCGCTGGCTGCTAGCCTGCTACAGGACATCTGCCACAGTGGTAAACACCCTCATTATGGCAGGGTGATATGGTAAAATCAAATCTTGTAATATTTTTTTAACTAAATACCTCGATGTCAATATCGCAATGATATTGTGGGTCAGACTATTGGTGCTTTCACAAAATACTGACACAATGAGATTTTTCACAAACAATCATCTGCTCCCTCCATAATACAGGTGGTGCAAGAGCGTCAGACAGCATTTCAATCATTACAAACCACTCTGCTGAGTGTAAAATTGATTTGAAATGCTCAGAAAGCAAAGTTTATGGTCTTCTCACAAGCTTGTTCACAGTTGCTTCACTTCTGACGGTAAATCCATTGAAAGAGTGTCCTCATACAAGTACGTGGGTATATGAATAGATGACAAGCTTTCATTTAAAGTACATATTGCTGCTCTAGTTAAGAAGCTTTAAGTGGTGATTGTCTTTTATTTTTTAGAAATAAGTCTTGTTTTACTTTCAGTGCTGAGAAAACCTTGTGGAAGCTACTTTCCTGTCAGATCGATTACGGTGACATATTGTACATGCATGCAACCTCCTCCACTTTACGTAGCCTTAATTCAGTGTACCATGCATCTCTACATTTTATTACAAATGCAAAGTCACTTACTCATCACTGCATTCTTTATGATTTGGTGTTTTGGATGTCACTGACATCTCGCAGACAACAGCACTGGTATATTTTCATCTATAAAGCAGTGGTGGATAAACTTCCTGCCTACCTCTGCACCTTTCTGTGTGTCAGCTCTGGTAGTTACCTGCTACTCTCCTCCAGGTGGTTGCTTTATAATGCACCAGATCTGAGGAAAACCACATTCTCCTACTCTGCACCTTGGACATGGAACAATCTTCAAAAAGATCTAAATTAGAAACACTTACATCGATGATGAATTGAATAAAGAATGTGGTGACTGAGGCGTGTGCTTGCTTTACTTGAGAGGCCACTATGTTTGAATAGCTGCTATTTTATTGTGGATTTTTGCATTATATGTTGTATTGTTGCATTTAAATGTGTTCTGATTGGCTGCTACCTCGGCCAGGTCGCTTTTGTAAAATAGATTTTCAATCTCAATGGGGCTTCCTGAAGAAATAAAGGTTAAATAAATCAAATAAATCAGTAATGTGAATATAATGACTACGTGGGTAAAGGCAAACAATAGAGCAGCAAGAACAGTCTGGTAAGTTCAGAAAATTGCTTCACTTTACTGCACTGCAGCCTTTAAATCCAGAAAAAGACCACACTTAAAGTAATATAATATCCATGATCTTAGATTTTGTGTAGTTTAATGTCACAATATAAACGTAATACTAATATATTGTCCAGCTTAATCTTCATGTCCCGCAGCTCAGCACAGGTCCTGCTTCTCCCCCAAATACAAACACTCTGACTGATTTGTATTCTGTATATATTGAAAAAAAGGCAGACTACTTCCTGTTAATCAAGCTGGGGCAGGATTCTTCCATGAGACATCTGACTTCTGGTATGTGCACTGTTTATGCACCTGTGTCTGTGCTACAGGAATCCACAACCCACATCTAAATCAGATTTGTTGAGGGCACTGCAGAGCTCCTCTGGTATTCTGTTTTTATAAAGTGGGTCCCAAACACTGCTGGAGCCACCTTATGCACCCTAATAGCAACACCACTTCAGTAACATGGACTCTGATTCTGCACCATCACTACATCATCCCCAAGCACTGTTTCCAGTCAGTCGTATGCTCTCTTATAAAGTGACTTCAGTGCCATACAGAGAGAACATTACATATTTTTATGAGTGACCATATCTCTGATGTGGTAACATACAGAGTTTGGCCACGCTGCTGGATTTGAACACCAACAATTGGCTTCCTGATTGCTGCCCAGCATGTTTTTTACATCCACAGCCAAATGTGAAATCAGGTGTGCCATAGTGTTGCTGAAGAGAGCCGGCTTGGCTCCCACTGTCTCTCCCAGCATCATTATACATGTTCCCTTAAGTGCCGGCGAACCAAAGTTTCCCCAGTAGTATATCTTTACTTCATTTTCTTGCCTTTGCAATAATGAAAACAAGTTTATCATAAGGCCTTGGTTGCTTTCACTTTGCAATAACCCAATCTCCTCTATCCTCGAAACATCTCTAGCGCCAGTTTGTGTAATCTGAGGGTTTACTGCTAACGTCATCATGTTTGGTCTAAAAGTGGCAGCTATTTTCAGTAGACTGAATGCTGTCAGTGAGTTGCATGTGTTTGTAAATCACACACTGATACCAAAGCATACGTTATTGTGTTCATTACATGCTGAGGGTTTATAATGGCTTCTCTTATTTCAGACTGTGATCCTCCTCCTTCTTTCACATTCATTCATTTGCCACAATTAGTTGAGTGACAGCAGTTACTATTGTTAGTCTACAATATTATGGCTAATTTCCTATTCATTCTCGTGGCTGCACCTGCCCCTTTTGCCTCAAGCGATGAAACCTCACTTTCTTTGCAACTAGAATTTTCACAGCATGTTTCCTACTATTACAACAGAGCGTGCAATCGACTCACACTGAGATGACTGGATGGTTGTTCACCTGGTTTAACATGTTTCCATTCCATTTTCCCTCCAACTGCTGCTAAATCGTGCACTATAAAGTGTTTGCCAAAGAACTTAAAACTGAGCGTGTGCAACTTTAAGAATTCAGATGCTATTTTTATAGCCGGGGATGGCGCAACAGTGATGTCTGTCTGCCTTGGAGAATTCGTGAGCATGAACAGTCTGGGATGTCAGCTGGATGTAAAATCTGCAGGTGCTCAAATGCAAAATGAATTAGGACAGCTGGGAAAGGTGACTGGCATCCTCCGAGGACAGAGCACACTCAAGCATTCTGCGGGTGCAAAAAATCCCGCCCCAGTTAAGTGCTTGTGGTCTCAGCAGGACATTGATAAAATATGAATGAATTAGTGGCTATACACGGTTATTTCACATAGAATCCTTTGCAGGTTGCCTTTTAAGAAGGTTTACACCAGCCACAATTCTCCCCAAGGAAATTTGTGATAAAATCATAGTTTGATGGATGCCACCATGCGCATACACACAGAGAAAAGTAGAAAGCCATTAGTGTTCAACAGACAACACATCAGAAGGCTCTAACCACTGTAGTCCCATGATAATACACGGCAAACACTCCGTGCATCCTCTTCTCCTATCCTCACCTCTCCAGAGTCGCTCTCATCTCCTCCTCCGATCTTTTCCTCCGTCATCATCCACTCCTTTCTGCCTCTGTACTTGTTTGCTCCTTTGTCCACCCAGTCATTTCTGCAGGTACTTCTCACCCCGGGGGCAGCCCAGACCTCTTCTCTCTTCCTCAAAGCTCCTGCATCACCATTTTTTTCATCATTTTTTTTGCACCCTCTACTGCTGTCTTCTTGGTCTTTTCATTTTTTTCCACTCCTTACACCTGCAACCCATCCTTCCAAACAACTAATTTTCCTCTCCTCACTCATGTTTATACAGTTGCAATTTTTACTATGTCTTTTAACGTCTACTGACTTACTCTGCTCTTCTCTTCTGTTCTTAGCTTTCATTGTACTCCGGTGAAGTTTGAGCATTTTCCCCAGCGTTCTTTTCTCATCTCCTCATTTTTCCCTGACCTGTTAAGTCCTCTTGTGTCACCGTACCAGCCACTGAGATGATGGGATGAGATACCCCTGTCCCATTATTCATGAGGCAACACTCACGAATTCACATCTCAAAACCAACTGGCAGTACACGACAACTTAAACCTCCGTGCCCTTACCTCCCCCCACTTGTTGTCTCCTCTCCTCATCTCTTGTCCTGTCTTTTCTGGCCTCTCCCCTCCTCTCTCCTTTCTCTTCTCCACCCATCAATCCTCTTCTCCTGCCTCATTTATTAATTTCTCTTCCTCTATTCTACCCATCTGCTCATCCCCCTTTCGTACTGTCTTCTCTTTTCTTGTCACGGTAAAGGTGCACCCTCCTCCCCCTCTTCTTCTCACCGCTCACCTTCTATAGCCTCTGAACCCTCTGTTATTCTCATCTCTCTCCGTCTTCTTTCTCTCTCCCTCTCTGACTCTCAGAAGACCTTCCAGCTAAAAGGTGTGAAGGAGGAACTAAGTGCTTTCTCCTGTCTATAAACAATGTCCTTTATGCCTGCGTGGCTCTGGGCCTGCCTGGCTGTGGGAGGGAAAGAAGGGAAATGTCTGCAGAGATTTATCCATTGCTCAATCTCTTTGTCTCAAATTTCCTCGCACTCTCTCTTTCCCACCCTGTCACCCTCAAGTGAAAGGATGGCCAGCAGCGGACTTGAGGAAAGAACAATAAAGAGGGTGCAGTGAGACAAGAAACCCTAACAGCCTGTAGTTGACAGGGGATGAAGGGACAGCACCGAGCACTTCAGCACACACTTTAATCAGAGATATATTGAATGGCGGGGCCTTGAAGACAGAACGGTAAACATAATTATAATCACTGAATGTGTCTGTTTTCTTTCTGTTTTTTTAACTCATGACCATAGAAATCCTGGTCTGGGGAAAGACATTTATGTATAAAAAATCTTCATGCAAACATGTCAAATAGCTGGACTAACATTTAATACTAGGGACTGACACGGTGTAAGCACTGCTGTAATAACCATAAAACTGGTGAGAAGGGCTATCCGTACCTCTCATAGGAAATGTAACAATTTCCTGAGGATTCCAGGGCTCTAAATTGACGCTGCAGGGTAGGACTAAGAAATACAGTCAGCAACAGTAAATACAGTAAGATATCAAGGTCTTTTTTCACGTTAAGGGGATCTCCTGAGGTCTGCTTCAGGCGTACTGGAGGCTTGGACCTTGAAATGAAAAACTACTGTTAAAAAATCAAGAAAAAGCAGAGAGAAAAGACATCTTAAGAACAATTTAACAGGTACTGTGGGTCTTTTGAGCCAAGGAGACAAGACCTGGAAACAAAACACTGATCCAGAACAAAAGAATGGTGCAACTTTGGATTAAACTTGCAATCATATATACAGATCAAACAAAACCCAAAGTTATCTATTTAAGAAATAAGTCTGCAGAGAATTTTCTTCTCATTTTGCTTCAGAACCTTTGGGATGATCCTGGGCACAGTGCGCAAGTGAGGATGGGACTTTGTAAATGGTAGCGACCAGGTCCCAGATCATAAAAGGATAACATAGGATAAGATAATCCTTTATTCGTCCCACAGTGGGGAAATTTGCACCATTACAGCAGCAAAGGGATAGTGCTGCAATATAAAAGCAAAAAGCAAAGCAATACAATGAGGAAGAATCAAAAAGAAGCAGAATATAATAAAAGGACAGACTGAGTGACAGAATTTACATTACTGCATGTATCTGCAAGTGTAGATATTCTGTGTGTGATGGTCAGCCCACATCTGAGAGCAAGCTATGGAAATTGAAGGCACAGAGCCAAAAATACACAAATATAGCGAGGCAAAACACAGAGCAAACAAAGCTAAGGTTGGCTTTCACTGTCACTGGCAATGCTGTATACCAGTACCAATATTAGCAGACAATTCCTGCATAGCATGCCTTTAAACTGGGATTTCAAGACTAGTCTGCACTGTATTTTTGGTGGTGCTGATTAAGGACACTTAGGGTGCTTTCAGACCTAGAGTTGTCTTGCTTTGGTCCGAATAAGCGACTCATTTTGTTACAGGGTTGCATAATTGCCGAGAGTTGGTTCGTGTTCTCACGGCAGCACCAAGACCACCTCTTAAAGAAGGTCTCTGTCCGTTTGTTTTGGTGCACACCTGAGTGCAACTGCTGTGATCACATCTGCCCAAACCAACCGCACTTAGGGGGCAAACAAACAGGGCAGGTGTGAAAGCACCCTTAAACAACAATGTGATTTAAAAGTGTGGCCAAAACGGTTACTGCACTCAAATTCGAAATACTGCCGCGAGTCGTGTCTGCCCCCCCTCCACTACAGAGACTGCTAATGCTATGTACCTGGACACTGCTAATGCTGCTGCCAGGATACAGCTGAGGAGAAGCCGGCTGCTAATGCTATGTACCGGGACACTGCTAATGCTGCTTGCCGTGCTGCTGTAGCTCAGTCGTAACTGTAACTGATGCTGAGACTCTACTGACTGCATGACTGGTAGACGGCAGTGGGTGGCACAACATGCCAAAACATGAATTCAAAACATAAACATGATTTGCGGACTGTAAAAATGTTTTTTAAATGTAAATATTCTGGCTGTACTAGTGTTGACAGTGAGATCAGTATGTTATATGAACATTATTCCTTAGTCTCTGTGACATAGGATGATTTTACAACCATTTGCTTTAGATTTCTTACAGATAGCTCCTTTAATTTTATAAAAAGTTACATTCTAATACTTGTGGGGTTTACATGCAAGGGGGTTTGTAGGTATAGTGTTAAATGTGGCGCTGACATTTCAGTCATTATTAACATCCTCACCCAGAAGGACACCAAGTGCAGCAGGAAGAGGCAATTTAGCAGTCAAACAGCTCATTTCCTCGAGCCACAGTCTCTCTTCACCTTTCCCTCTCCCAGTCCTCTTCCCCAAACCACACAGGGTGAATCTTATCTTATTTTCTCCTTCTTTTTCTCTCTGCATCTCGATCTCCCTCTGCCCATCTATCTCTTTATGTGCTTGACTAAGGCTGGTGCCACTGCATTGATTCTTCTAAGCATTTATTAAAGTGCCTCTCACAGCTCACTCCTCTCCATGTTCACCTGCCTGACCCTGAAACATTGTTGTTTGTGTATACTGTGTCTGTGCATGTGTGTGCGCGCACAGTACAGGCTTGTGTGCAATCAAGCCTTTAGGACCGCCAGTAATGGTTCAAATAATGGCCCCAAAAAAACAGAAGACATACCAGTGATGACCCTCTCATCTCCTCGGCTCTGCTATTTCTCCCCTCGCTCTCTCAACCAGTCTCATCCAGGTGATTTACACACGTCACCCATTTGTCAAGGAGAAAGAGTAGTTTGAGCTATCGCAGTGGTAACTCTGGTCTGACTGACAGCCTGTCAAATGGGCGTCAACTGTCGGCCCTGGAGAAGCCTGCAATCATTTCTCTAGCAATAGATAGGGTGGCGTAGTGTTAAACTTGGAGGGGAGATAAAGAGAAAAAGATGAGTAAATGTGAGGTGAGTATCAATACACTGATTTGCTTAATATAAGCAACACCTGCATATCAAAGATGTTGCATGAGATTGTTTGACTTTCCTGCTGTGATAGACTTCTGTAAATGTGCAGTGGATTCTCAAACAGGTTTGAATTTCAATATGAACTGTTATCATCTTATAATAAATTAAAGAAATCTCATCAGACATCATGTCCCTCCTGCCTACCTGCTGTTTCACCTACTTTCCCCCATTACTTTTTCATCCCTCTGTCCCTCTGCGTGTGAGTTGGAAGCGGCAGTAAATGAAATGGCTTTAAAAAATGAAAAGCCAAAATCACGACAATAGAGGCCACGGAGGGAGGATGAAGCAGAGGTGTGTGAGTGTGTGTTTGTGTGCCTGTGTATGTGAGTGTGTGAATGAGAGAGAGGAAAACAGAGACTAAACAATGTATGTCTCTGCATTTTTAGAACAGGAGGTAACTCTCCCTGTGTGCGTTTGTCCAGACAGACACTTCATGCACAGACATTGAAGACACTGACAGGTGCAATGGGGATAGTATTCAAAATTCATAGTCTAAAACATGTTGATTATTTGTATTTGATTTCTGTAATGCAGCCGGCTCTCCTGCCAACAGAACCTTGAATTCAATTGTGCTGGAATAAAAGCAGTGCGACCACAAGAGAGCACTTTATATCCAAAAAGCATCAAATCAAGTTTTTTGGCTGCTCCCTGCCTGTGTGGTTTATGACTCTAATAAAACACAAGCATTAAAGTGGGGTGGCTTTCTACTTGCACTGTGTGTGTATGTGTGTGCACTCGCACTGTCACAGTATATCCATGCTGTTTATTAATTTATTGAGTGTTTTGTCCACTGGTCAAATAGCGCTTCACCAAGCCAAATGCTCTTAAGTAACTCTACTTTCAATTTTTATCCTCCAGTGAATAAGGTTTTCTGATTCTGCTGTGCTCTGAGGTTATAGGTTTGTGTCTGTGTTGTGGCTTGGAAGATGATCGCATGGATGCAACAGTTAAAAAGACCATCAAGCTAACTCAGACTTAATGTGAGATCATGTATCATACGCTCACAGAGCTAAGGTGAGTGTTCAACTATAACATGGTTTGTTGCACACTGTGCATCACACCACTGAGCCGTTATTTGTAATGAAGTTGTAGTAATGCTGTACATGCAGTCAGATGGAAACAATTAAAGAGGCAGGTGATTCAAATATATCATAACATTCCTAAAACAAATTGTATCAACTCATCCAGCAACTACACGTGTAGGAAGTATTATTTCCCCTGCAGTGATTAAGGGTGACTCAACAGCACCATAGCAGTGGAGCCACTTTTTGTTGTTTTTGCAAATTACTTTGTTTTTTTTTCTCATTCTAGCCCTGTGTAAATAGTTATTTATTGTTTATAACTTGTTATAACTGCTTTATATTGTGAAGCAGCAAAATAAGGAAATGTTGAAACAATAAAATAAAGCAGATATCTAAAGTAAAAACAGGACGCAGGAGAGAAACTAAACTGCAAACCACAGAGATTCAGTTAGAAGCTACAGAGGTGAGCCAAACTCACAGAGACTCTCTCTCTGGTGTCCTGCAGACAGCTTTTAGGGGTAAGAGGAGGGTTGTCAGGGGTTAGTGAGACATCAGCGCTACCCACTTGAGAGTGGGCAGCCCAGCTTTTGGACCTATTCCTGGCGTGGCACGGTGCGCCTAAACTGAAAATGGAAAAAAAAATTGGTGCAATGTGGCTTTATTTGGCGCAGCCAAGATTGACAATGGAAAAAGGGTAAAAATGTCCAGACCAAGGTAAAGTATCTTCTTGCTCTAGCCCCTGCTCTTTATGAAGGAAGGCTAAAGTACACAGGGAGAACTCATGGGTCTGTGTTGGTTCAGTAATCATTTCTCCTCCACTGCTGTTGCTGTTCAGCAACGTGATGGTTGGTCATTGTGGTATGTGTCCGATCCCTTCCCCTCCACCATGATTGGACAGCTGAGTTAAAAACGTTGGGCCAAAATCAAATATGCAGTAGCGCAGAGAACATGCTCAGTGCCTTGTCATGCTGGTGGCATTTGTAGCACAGTGTAAATATGTAATAGCAGTTGGTGGTTTCTTTCTGTCCCCTGCGGTTGGCTTGTCAATGGCGCTGCATTGCAATACTGCAGTTATTGCAACAGCCTTATGTGTAAAGCTGTCATCATGCTTTTACAGTCAAACAGCAGAGTGAGTCAGACTGTAGTACAGATCAACATGAGGCAGGGGAAATCTATTAAACAGCTTGATTTGTTGTATTGCTCAATGTTGCAGTGATATGAAGACAGATATGAGCGTGATTTACATAATGCAACCATTTACAACTAGTGAAATCAAAGCAATGCTGTCAGAATTAGAAACAGACAACTTAATACTCTGACTTGCTTGTGCCTCTTCTCGTATTTTAGTAAATTGTGTTCAACACAGCAAGACAGGAAACACTGAGGGGGGGGGGGGGGGGGGGGGTACTGGACTGATGTCATGAGGTCTGTGTGCTTTCTCACCTGGTCCAGCATTTTGTGAATGTGAATTTAAAGGAAGTATTTTGTGTGGAGTCTAAGGGGCAACAAAAAAAAAATCATTAAAAAAAAAAGAGACAAAACTTAGTTTTCAGTTGAAGGACAGTGCTGCTTTAGAAGAGAAGCCACAACAAAAATAATTTCACGGTGATCCTTTTCCATCTGCAGTGAAGGACTGTCTTTGTGTGTTTAGAGAGAGGAAGCTGGCTGTCAAGCAGCCATACAGACTGACACAAAGACAGAGAGACAGAGAGCGGGAGAGAAGCAGAGAGAGAGTGCGCACTGGTCAATGCTCAGTAGGGGCAGGAAGGAAACCTTTCAATAGAGATGCACTTCTGATTTCTATTCAAATGACACTTTTTATCTACTAACCAATCAACAGGCCTACCACCAACAGAGCACACACACACACACATTATTCAAAGCCCCAAAAGTCTGGTTGGATCTGGTTTGTCCCCAGCTGTCAGCTGCTGGACCCCATCACACACACACAAAATAGCATCATATTGCCTCTTGTAAAATGTCAGTGTTGCCATGGATACGCCCCTCTCACATCCCCAAACCAACAAACAGTCGGCCCTTCACGATTAGTTGGCAGGTTAATTGAATTGTAATTCATCACTGGACAGAGACAAAGATTGAGAGGCAAAGCGGGAAAGAGGGATGAGAGACTGTAGATTGAAATGTAAAGAACAGCGAGTTTATCATCTTTGCAATTTAGCCGTGGCTTCTGCAGAGAGGAGGAAGGATACATCTAGGAGAGAAAGATGAGCAGAGGAATGTCAATGCATCAAGAAAGCCACCGTGTGCTCAGTATTAGTGCATTTTTGTGTGTGTGTGTGTGTGTGTGTGTGTGTGTGTGTGTGTGTGTGTGTGTGTGTGTGTGTGTGTGTGTGTGTGTGTGTGTGTGTGTGTGTGTTTGACACAGTTGTTTGTTAGGCAGTTAGATAAATGGGCAAACGAAGGGAGGATGGCAGCAGAAGGAGGGCTTCCAGGCTCTGAGTGATGGAACGACCTTAGAAAATGAGATGTCTTTGGTCTCTATGGCAGCTAACGAGACTGTTCTGTGCATTCACATCAGATAGCACACACACAAAGATGCGGGGGACAGACAGAAACATGGAAGAGGGAGGCAAGGAAAGAGAATGGGGCGTAAGGCTAAATGATTTTGGCCCCCGGTTTCCACGGCAGCTAATTTCAGTGCAAGTCTTCTTTGTGGGTAAACAGAAAGTGAGGGAGGCCGAGAGGCAGAGAGGAAGGAGAACCCAATGACTAAGACAGAGGTAACAAGAGGTCAGTGTACAGGTGTGGCTGTGAGTGACAGTGTGTTTTGAATGGCAGATGATGGCTGACGTACAACACAGGAAGAAATCGAGCTGGTTTATAGCATTGAGAGATCTCCATGAGAGTTGTCTGAACATAAAACGCATCCTAGTTTTAAAATGCTATCACAGATGTAGACTTAACTCTGCTGTCAAGACAAAGCCACAGCCTGCCTCTTTCATTTACCAGCCATTTCCCAATGCCTCTTGAGTGTTAGTTTGGGTAAAAGGCCTCATGTTGCACACAAATGACTCATCCACTTTCAGTCACAGTCAGAACACAGACTACACAATATAGGGAATAGTGGAGCTTTATTGCTGTGTTCACACAATGAGTGACAAAGTAACAGGCTATAAGTTATTTCCAATGAAAGCCGGTGACACAAAGCTACAAAAACCATCAAGCTGGGTTGGCCTCAACCGTTTTTCAGCACTCCAATGACGCAGTGAGGCCTCAACCATCGATATGTGTTTGTTTCTAGCTGTGATACTGTTATTTAGCCAAGTTAGCTGACGCTGTGTTAGCTTTCTGTGTATCGCTGTGCAACCAGGGATGCAATGAGGTGGCAAAATTTGATGTCAAAACGGGGTTCAGTTAATCAAAAGCATAAATATTTTTCTGAACAAATACAAACTTTAAATGATGTTCATTTGAAGCACTTTGTTGCAAGTAGCAGAGACACAAAACCTCGGGCAGCTACAGCACGTCTGCTGTTTGAAGTTGGTTTTCTGAAGCTGCAGTGCAAATCTGAGAGTAAACAGGGAAACACATTCACAAAGTTTCCATACATTAACCATTGTCAGTGTCCTCAGTGCCACTGCACTCATGCACACATGCTGCTGTTACCTGCTCACCCTTTTTCCCCTTCAAGGGTGGTGGCCTTGTGGGTAACCTGCAAGTGTGTGACATGTACTTCATGATGTATATGGACAGAAGCAGCTCTCTCAGAGTGTCATGGTGAAGATAGCAGGCGGCAAACAGTGATAATAGTCAGCAGCATTAAGTGTCTAGATGAGCTCAGGGCTGCTGCTCAACCTCATGAGAAGGCCATGTTTGTTGTTTTGTGGCATAGACTGCAATAAAGCCATCATTGGTGAAAGGCATCCGAACGCCTTGTCATCTTTCTTCAGAGTTGTCCAGACTGCTAGAAACTAGTTACCAGATAATAACAAGCCAAGCAAAAATCAGTGTAAATGCCAGCATGTTCCCAGCTACAGTTTGCAGATGGTAAGCTGTCACTGAGAGAAGAAACACTGTCTGCACTCCCCAAAAACTAAAGATTCTACTTCAGTGAGACACACTGGGAGGCAGGTGACGCTACGCTAGCTCAGTGCAGGACAGTTAGTAACGCCATAGAAGATCCTACAATACCATACAGGTCTGGTGTTTGGAGTCACTTTGGTTTTGCTGTGAACAAAAACCAACAGGATGTCACGTCTGCTTCACGACAGAAGGTTACATCAGAAGGAAAACTTCAAACATGTCAACTCATTTACGCCGACATCACGCCAATGTGTCAACAAGCTAAGGTCATTCCTGCAGCGTTTAGGCAGCCATTCCCAACTGATTTAGACAAAGCAAAAGAATCACTGTGGCGACTGGTACATTTAAAGCCATAGAAATCATACCCCACTATGTAGTGGAAAAAGCAGGCTTTATAAACATGCTTTATGTATTCGAGGCTTGTTACGGTATTCCTTCTCAAACCCATTGCAGTCAGACCATAATTCCCGATGTTAGTTTTAATACTTTAAAATTTCAATGGCATGTCAGAAACAGCATTATTTTGTTTTTACTTTTTTCTAATTACAATATTACTTTTTATATTACATAAGGAGCTGATTTCGCTTATATATATGCTGCTAAGAAGACATCCCAGAAGATGGGTCACTCAAGTATAGCTCCATCATTGTTCAAAGTAAAAAAAAAAAGTATGTTTTGATTTTAAATAATAAAAATGTATAAAATTATGCAAAATTTAAAAAAAATATAAAAAAAAACAAGGACATTTTTTGGCATTTCTACTTTTTTGCTGTGACAAAAAATAATCTGTACTTAACCATGAGTTTTGTGAATCATTACACCCCTGCAAAAACATTTACCTCATTCCATACTTGAGCTAATTTCTTTAAAATTAAAGTCAAGCTTTTCAGATCTGAGTGCTGAAAATTACTCTTTCACCACTTTGTCTTCCAACTTTATTGACTTAATTCCCTACATACACATAACTACCAGCAAACAGCCCGGTGCAATTTCACTTCGTCAGAGCTAACAAGTTTGAATTTGTCCTCCGAGTCATGTCATCGGAGGACACTGAATCCTTGTTGTGTTAATCAAAAGTAAATGAAATAATACTGATTAAACATTCATAAAAGAGCCCAAAGATTCAATGGGAGGTTGGTTGGAAATGCAGGCCCCTTCGATTAGGATTGATAGGAGCATTATGACTAATCAAATGAGCCTTTTTCTCGTCTTATTGTGGGAGAATCATTTTCATCCATTATGAGAATGCAGCAAAGTAGCTTTTAGCTACTTTACACTGTATGAACTGTGCCTAGTAAAGACAGTTAATCATTTAGCAAGCTGGGTTTTTTTTTCCTCTTGTCACGGGTGAAAAGGAAATGACTTGCATAAGGTGGCCAATGGGATGTTCATGTTGTTTACTGGACGTGCAGACAATTGTATTCACATTAGCCATGGCAACCTGATAAAGAATGGCTTCCTGTGGGACGGCTTTGGAAATGTTCTACCCCCCTCGGTAGCTGAGAAATGTTTAATGCAGCTTAAAGCTTTGCATCACAAGTGCTGTCTTTTTTTTAAAACACCAAATTTAATGATTTCCTGTTGCTCTATGCAGTAAATCAAATTCTATATCAATAATGTCCAGTCTCCGAACCAGTGCTTTGACTTTTCTGCTGGTGCTGACACTTTTCTTTATGTTTGAGTTACAGACTGAGGCTCCAACAGAGGAGGGGGGTCCTCTAAATCTTTTAAACGCCACATTAATGTTTTATGAACAGAGAAGATCATCTAACATTGCAATGTTCTGAGGAAAAATCCAAAATGCCCTGATTACAAAACTCAAGTCGTTCATTTCTTTGCACTCTGAATGAAAACCCTGCTTCAAAAATAGATGAGGACAGAGAGAGTGAAAAACATTCCTGTTAGATGGAGAAGATTTTCAGAACAACGGGTGTGGGCTCAATTTTAATTTGAAAAAGTGCTGCCCTTTAAGCATGAAGTTTTTTTCTTTAATGTGTTTACATTATGACGTGCGTTCATCAATATGACAAAGTCTGATTTAGTTATTCTCATCACAGTCATGCAGTCAAGTGTTTCATGCACCCTTTAGGCATTTGCTTCATGCTGACTTTAGCACTATACAACATCATTACAGTGAATCGTAGCGAGTTCCACTGTGTCACAATAGATCAAGTGAAAAGACGACAAATCTTCTCAATATATTTTCAGTCAGTCTAATCCGTTGAAGCTTTAATTAAGAACTTGAGAAGATAGATCATTTTATTATCATTTTTATACACATCCAACTTTGCATTAGCAGCCCTGGTAATTAATCTTCACTGCTACTGAAGCATTTTCACCACAGTCTTTTGTATCACACCAATGCAAGCCAATATTTTAGAGAGAGAATAGAAAAGGGTGACATGATTATATATATATATATATATATATATATATATATATATACACACACCTGCAGGGAACTACATTGAGAATGCAGAATGCATACAAGCTAGACCACCATTCATCGCCTCTGTGACTTGGTGTGATGTGCGGTGCTGTCCATGGTGCTGAATCTCATCAGCTTTTACAGTACGTGTGTATGGGGCTGGAGCCTATCCCAGCTGACATTGAGCGAGAGGCAGGGTACACCCTGGACAGGTCTCCAGACTATCACAGCATGCAAACTCCACAAAGACGGGCTCCCCACCCTAGAATTTGAACCCCCCCACCCTGGGTATAAACCAGAATCCTTCTTACTGTAAGGCGACAATGCTAACCACTGCACCACTATACCGATTTCTGATTAATTAATTTTTTTTTTTATTTTGTATAACAGCTTGATTTGTTTGACCAACAGTCCAAAACAATGCAATTTGTGATGACATAAAACAGAGAACAGAGAAAATCTGCAAATTCTTGCATCTAAGAAGTTGGAACCAAACAATGTTTGGCTTTTATTTATTTTTTATTTGATTTCTAGATAAATGACTCAAACCAACTGCTACCAATTTTAATAAATTGGCAGAGTAGTATCAGAGTAGATGTTAATTAGAGCTCACAATGAATTACAAAGAGTTTTAGGGCCAATTCCAATTCCTATCTTAACCCTCAATCTTAACCATCAAGCTCAACCCTCAATCTTAGTAGCCCTCAAAACCAAGTGTTAAGGGCTATTTTGTGACTTAGAAATGGGACACCCCTCAAAGGCAAATACGTCTTAAGACTGTGGGGGGCCAAAACTCTGTCCAGTCTGTCAATTCAAAGAAGAAGAAGAAATATGTCATCAGTAGTCGTCAATAAAAAGATGCAACGATTTTTTTTTCCCCAACACTTTATTTCAATTCTTGTACAAAACAAGCAGTGACAGACATGAACAGAACAAATATGCCAGGGTTAAGAGAAAAGAAAGAGAAATAAGATAAACAAAAAAAGTTCAGCAGCTCAAACCATTAAATTGTTTACATATTTTCAGAGTCTTTATAGCTTTGGAGTTTGTGGAGTGCTGAATGGTTTCTAAGTATTGCTGTATTTCATTTATAAAAATTTTGAACAAGGATTTTCTATTATAAAATTTACTCTTTTGAATATAGAATTTCGCTATAGATAATAAATAGATTAATGAAATAGAATTGTTTTTGTTTTGAAATGCTGATATCATAAAATCCAAACAGCACATCTTTGTACAGTAGTGAAAATAGAAAATAAATGTTACAATGAATATACTCGACAAAATCTTTCCAAAAAGTGACAGTATAGGGGCAGCAAAACAAATGTGCAGTTACCAAACAATAATCTGCTACTGTCTGCAGCTGTGTTGATTTCATATTGAAACAGAATGTTTGATCACTAGGGGAACAGTTGCCGTTGTGCCTGAGAATTATGTTATGAATATGAACAGTTCACAAGTTACAAAATACTCACTCCCATAGTTTTTTTGGAGCCTGCTTGCTTTTTGTAAACTTGTCTTCATTGGTGGCCCTGAAATGAATCAGGGCTTGTGTTTTGTCTGGTGGCCCTGAAATGGAACAGAGATAACAACATTACTTTCTTTTATTTTTTTGGCTACCTGTCAGATATTCGTTAAGTTATTAGTTTAGTTTCATGCAGTGTTGCAAGTATTATCACAATGAATACTGTAGTCAACATCCAGCAGAACTAGTGAGGCTGTTTATACGGTCACACAAGTGTTATCTGGTGACTTTCATCCACGTTAACGTTTCACTCTTTGGGTTATAAGTTGATATTCAACCAAATAATCTGTACCACAACAACCGACGTAACTTATTCAGCGGAAAGTCACCAGATAATACGATCACTAATGTTAACCTGCAGCTCTAACGTTACCAGCTGCAGACTCTACGGCTACAGGAGATGACACCGTCCGGTCATCTTACAAAAATGTCAATGCAAACATTTCACGTATATTAAAACAACTTAACTACATTATCACTGAGAAAAATGACTTTTTGTAACTGAATGACAGCATACTCGGTTATCAGAGAACCGGGGTTACGTGCAGGGGCAAGCACCCGCGCCGGCTTCGTTAGCTAGCCAAAAGATGTGTGTGTTACACTACATAGAGGTCTATAGTCCATAAAATGACATTAAACTAAGATAATGCAATGGTTATCATAATTTTAAAACAACTATTAACGAGGAAAATACTCACATTGATAACTCCGCTTCCTTACGCTTGTCGCCGCCATCTTGCATTGACTGAATCGTCTGTACTCGGCCGGGCTCGGCTGGGCTCGGCGGATGATGCGCAAAGGATTCTGGGATAGCACTCACTACCAAGGATGGTCCTGGAAAATCTTAAAAGTGAGGGACATACAGCCCTCAAACTTGCCCCTCAACTTAACGTTCTGAGAATCGGGACAGCACTTGCACTTCGCGGGAGTGCGCATTTTTGAGATTGAGGGTTAAGACAGGAATTGGAATTTACCTAGTCTTGATTTCATGCTGAATTTTGCAGCTGTCTCAAGCTGTTCTCATAAAGTTTCATACCGTTTCCTATAAGAAGTATTAAAAATTTGTACACTTAATTATAAGCCTGTAATTTGTGCTTAACCAACCCATTTGGGAAGCCTGCAATAACATGACCCATGTGTTGATGGGAGTAAACGAGCAAGGGATCCCAAGTGGTCCGGTAATGAGGGAAGGTTGGGGTTGTGAATTGGTCACAAAACCCAGGACTTTCCACCAGGAAGTTCCCCACAAGACCAGTGTTTAGAACTGTGTGAACTTTGACTGATTTTGGGTCAATTTAAGGTACATTGTCACCATGTGTCTTTTCCTAAATCTAACCACTGCATCCCTGAAGCTTATCCCAGCCGACATTGGGTGAGAGGCGGGGTACACCCTGGACAGGCCACCAGTCTATCGCAGGGTTAACATATAGAGACAACCATTCATGCTCACCTACAGCCTACATTTAAACTGGTTTATACTTGTAAGTCACAGATAACAGTTAATTGGTTTGTATTATATTCTAAAACAGGTTTTTATAAGATAGATATTTGGCAATAATATTATATACATGGGTTATTTTGTGTGTCAAAGTTAAAAGGTAATGACAATGGTATATTTAGAAAAGTCTGGTATGGTCAGGTATGGTATATATAGAGTAACTATACACTGACAACTGATTTTCATTATTTATAAATGTTACTTTCTGTATGTCTGTTTGTATGTTCATGTCTTTTTTTGTATGTGTTTCAGGTCACTAATTCATAGGATATCATATGACGTCATAGATGCTGCATGGACTGTCAAAACTACTAAGTTTTCTACCTGCACACCTTCTGAGGAGGGAGGGGATTTTTTTCTGTCTTTCTTTTTTTATCCATGAATGTGGCAGTGTGTGCGTAATTGCGGCTGTGTGCCCTGTGTGTCAGGACTAAGCTGAGATGAAAAATAAGCTGAGACAACTATTGAGCTCCCTCCCTCCTGTGGTCTCCCCTGTTCTGCCTTTCCTCACACCCCCCACCTTTCCATAGACTGTTATCCAATTAGGTGATTCTCATTGCTTTAATCGATGGAGACATGAACGGGCACACACTGACATGCATACAGACACCACACACACAACTCCAAGTAATGTCTGGCCCGGTTACTATGGAGATGGGGGGTAAGGGTGTAGGGAGTGAAATGTGAATATAAGTGACAGGAGCAGATCCACAATTAAGTACCATGCAGGAGGGAGACTTAGAGGGAGGGAGTGTGATTTAATACAAGCCCCTTCACACACACACACACACACACACACACACACACACACACACACACACACACACACACACACACACACACACACACACACACACACACACACACACACACACACACACGACCCTCAGGGCAGAGAACTCAGTACATTCATTTGGATAACACATTTAAATAGATAATTCTCTTTAAAATCTAGTTGGACCGCTCTATTGTACTATGGTCTGCATTGTTAGAGATATGGTTATTGCGATGTGCCATTTTTTATTACTCATTCCAGTATAATGGTTTTATTGCTTCATGGCTTTTTTTTTTTTTTTATTTTTAAAAAGAGGGCAGTCGTAATGCAGTGCTGCAGAGATGTAGGCTAGACAAAGAGCTTGGGACTCTCCGGCATCCTCTTTGAATTGCTGTCCTCTTGATTAGAAACTAGACATGATCCTCTAATAATCATGTGTCCATTAATTTCTGTCTTTGTGCCACATTACCACTGTATTAGCCTATATCTAGCATTGAGCAAGACAGTTTGTACAAGGATCACGCAGATAGTGAATATGTGACTAAGTACAGGACTTGGATGAGCCAGGGGGCCAGGTTTTTCATGTAAGATGTAATAAAAACAGAAGGTTATGGTGACAGAAACAAATTCTAATTAAAATAATGAACCTTCATTCTGCAGAACTCTTAATGACAGCCCTCAAAGTGTGAGAGACCCACAAACATATGAGCTTTATATTGAGAAAAAAAATATATATAGAGAAAGGTGGGCCTGGGATAATATTTCCACCAAGCTTCAGATGAGCGGCAAATGTCCATATATGTCGAAATTAGGGCTGCCCCTTAGTAGTCGACCAAATATCCGTCGACCAGAGAGGACACTAGAACTTCTGTTAGGAGCTGCACCTTGTCAAAATGAATCAAAACCAGGTGGTTAAAGACGCGGCATGTGGTTGATTCCTAATGTCCACTGCTGGTTCCACAGGCTAGTTAACAACATGCTGGGCAGGAAATCCAAAGTGTGGGATCATTTTGAGAAGGTGAAAGACGAACCCAAGGTGATATGTAAACTCATCTTCACTGGTCGACTACAAACATGACACATCATCTGAAACATGTCAGTAGCTACATGCCCATTAGCCACTTAGCACAATCATTACTGCTTTGCTGACAGCGTCATTAACAGGCGGCTCGCTCAGTGTGTGACGTACACTTGTAGATAAAATATAGGCCTATATTAATGAAGGTTCATTAGTACGGTTTTGTATTTCTCTGTAATGTAGCACAATGTTAACTATGTTACTAATACTATTTTTTTCTGACACCTTCAACTCAAACCATTGTGTCGCCCCGCCCAAAACATATAATTTAATAATTGAATCAATATCGTAAACATGTGGGAGTCAACTAATGACCCTAAATGGCGACTATTGGTTGACTACGAAAATTCTTAGTCGGGGAAAGCCCTAGGAGTAATCTTTGTAATTTCAGTGATTTTTATTGTCTTGCTATTGTATGCAGCTACAAGCTTGCACTTCTGCCAGTGTTCACCGAAGCACCTGTCTGTCATCGCAGTCCTGGACTGTGGTAGCAGAAGACACTGTTGAAAACTGTTTTTTGGGGAAACGTACTTGCGAGTAGGACACTATCAGGGCGGTTACCGCATGGTGGTGTGAAAGCAGCTTTATGTACATTGAATTACACTGCATTACCTCTTGTAGGTATGTAAGTGAATGAGAACAGCCCGCCACACAACAGTTGAGGGGTCTTCATGTGGTGCTTGATTTATTTGGATACATGTTACTTAATTAGTCAGGTTTCTATGCAGCATTATTACGTTATCATTTATATTTCCAGCTTGATGATCTCCGACTCATCCCACCACTGAACGGCACCTACTGAGCTCTGCTTTAAACAGAATGTGTCTGGGGGACTGTCTCAAGTGCTGATTGCATAATGAGCTTCTACCTCAGTAAATCTGGTGCTAATTACATGTAGATTGCCAGCACAAACTGAATCAAAGACAAGGTGCAAATTAGCCCCATATGCTTTTATGTACATAAATCTAGCCTTTAGAGAGGACGTGCAGTTCATGGCATTTAGGTGAAAGGACATTGATGATTTTTCTGTGTACACTTTTAACACTGACTGCATACTGCATGCCTCTTGGGCATAATGTAAGCTAATTAAAGGTAACTGTAACATCTGTTATTATTTCATAATTTATAACTACTTGCTGTAATTTCAACCAGCACACACACAGAGGGAGAAGTGACAGTGACCTTGTACTGTAAGATCAGGAGAGTTTAATTCTCTGCCTGATAAAGAAACAGCAAAGCTTAATAGTATTAACAATTTTAAATAATTGAAATCTTTCAGACTAATTTAACCAATTGCTTTTTGTCTCTGCTTAAAAGGGTGCCAAGCAAAGCACGTGACACTATAATATATGAGAAGACAGACAGAGACAAAGACAATTGATCTGCTCGCCAGGTTACCAGTTAGCTAGACAAATACACAGATAGACAGGCAGATAGGGAGACAGGCAGATCAATTCATCAGCCAGCTAACGACACAAACAGACGGGCAAACAGAAAGACTGGCAGGCAGACTGGCAGGGAAATGAGTCAGGCAGTCTGTTCTGTACCAGGCAGACAGGAAGACAGGGAAGTATTCATCGTACCTCCCACAAATTTGGACAGACCAGCCAACAGACTGAGAGATTTGGAGGCTTGCAAGAGTTAATCAGTCTGGGGTGGAGAAAAAAGAATGTTTGTCATTGAAAACAAGCTGGTTGAAGTCCCAAAAGATGAGTGAGTGGCATCTTATACGTCCATAATAAATTCTACGCTGCCAATAGACACTGGAAGCTTTTGAGAAACCAACTTAGATACTCCGAGTGAGCTCTCTTTGACAGCCAGCGTTACTAGTGTGTCTGGCAGCTCCAAGTTGTAACTGTGTCTGTATTTATGAATGTGATGTATGAGACTGCTGGGAAAGAATGTGCACAATCAGCAGAAAAGCATCCCCCCTTAACTGAAAAAAAAGTTTTAAACAAGAAGTGACAGAATACCCCAGCTTCAGGATTACTTAACTATAATGTAGGAGAGGCTAAAAATGCACGTACAGTACAGACAGCAACACATACTGCAAGATTCAGGAACATTCTGCTGGCTCACACTGCTCAGTCAAGGAGCAAGTGTTCAAATGCTGCCTCCTGCTGTGTTGTCACATCACCCTAAACTCACTGTCTTCATTTTGCACAATGCTGATATCCTAAATAAGTCACTTGAAATGCAAGCTGCTCGCTGACCTCGAAATAAAGAAAGGAGGAACAAACACAGACATTTATCCCTCATGCACACAAAGCCCAGATAATAAAACTACTCAGGATGGCGCGTCAAAGAGTTACAGCCTGACTACCAAATAACATTGCAGAGCCCTTAGACCTTACAGATACACACACCGAGTCATATATTACATGCACAAGGTCATCGAAGCCACTCCGAAAAGAGAGGCACTTACAGTTTGACCACCATTGTTTGCTACAGGCAGAGAAACTGACACCTGAGATGAGGAAATAAGCTCACATATGTATTGTCGCTACCCTCCCCTTCACTCTTGCTGATGTAATATTTCTTGTGTGTGTGTGTGTGTGTGTCTGTGTGTGTGTGTGTGTGTGTGTGTGTGTGTGTGTGTGTGTGTGTGTGTGTGTGTGTGTGTGTGTGTGTGTGTGTGTGTGTGTGTGTGTGTGTGTTATTTCAGTGTGTGCACTGGTGTTGATAATGGGGCCTTTGTATTTGATTATCAGTTAATTAAATCATTGAAGGGAAACAAAGTTGTGGCATTTTTTTCATGTTGCCTCTTTAAATCCATCAGTTTTGGTTTATCTGATGTCAATAAAACAAATCTGTAAAGAGGTGAAAGCAGTATATGATTAGAAAGTTTCTCCAGATTTATTGCATTTAAGTGTAATAATCTTCTGATGAAAAGCGGTTTTAATCACATTA
The DNA here is from genome assembly GCA_035609425.1 of Epinephelus awoara. Taxonomy (NCBI): domain Eukaryota; kingdom Metazoa; phylum Chordata; class Actinopteri; order Perciformes; family Serranidae; genus Epinephelus; species Epinephelus awoara. The sequence goes on from CM069302.1 coordinate 18,522,322, forward strand.
AATGTTTTTCTACCCTCTTTCTTTGTCTATCTTGATGATTCACTTTATTCTGTACTGAAAGATGGACTCACCTGCTCACCCTGCCATGACACAAATCTCCTTTTGTGGCTTTGCAGTGCAGGTTGCAATTTGTATAGGCTTTAACATGAGTTTTTGCTCCATTTAAACAAATCAAAGGCTAGTCACTTATGAGTGTTTAGGTACTGTGCTTTTCTTGTCTGGTTGATTTAATGTGGTGCTAAATTATGCTTCAGTGTTGCACACTTAAAAGGTCTCATTTTTGTACACAGAATAGATAAATACAATATATCTTGTGATTTTGGTGTTGGTTTTCTGTTAATTTTATATCAGTTTAACAAAGAGAGGAAGAGAATTAAAAAATGAGCACATAAACAATGTGCAGCTTTATCAAACCAATAAGTAAGCACTGTGTTTGCCTGTAATGCACTTGTATTTTGGTTAATATTCTTATTATGTAAAAAAAAAAAAAAAAATTTGCTTGATAATTCCAAAAGGCAGACAGGCAGTCATGGTCGATGATCGGTTTATAATCCCAATTTACTGTGCGACAGCATACTAGCAGCTCCATGAGAAACTTGCACTCACTGCAATAAGGATATACAGTAGGACCCCTGTCACTGGTCCATGAGAGCAGTAGGGCTGGGTATCCTTTAAAACAGTTGTTCCCAAATGGTGGGTCCTGTTCCAATAATGGGTCCCAGGTCCCCTCTGAATGGAACCCCAGAATGTGATAAGTTTCTAAAAAACACAATTTATTGTGAGGTAAAGTGTATATCAGGCCCAGAGCTTTTACTTTGAAGTGCCATTCCCTGCTGTAGAGTGAGTGACTAATGGTCAGATACTTAACAGAGAAAGCGAACTAGCTTAATGTCATGGCCAAACGTGAGTATGGCGCTGAATATGATGAACTGTCTGGACCTTGAACCAATGACTAAGGAGAAATCTGGACCCCGTGGCTGGACTAGTTAGGAATCACTGCTTTAAAATATTACACTGACAGACACTGAACTGACCGTTCGCCGAAGCAGCTGCTCCGGAGATGGCAGCAACAGAATGTTTGCCTATCATGCAGGAAGTCGGGACATTTTGAAATCAGACCCCCAGTGCAAAAAAAGATGCAATTTGAGTATAATCTGACTGCAGACATTTTGATACTACTTGGCACAGGGTTATTTTCGGACACCCAGCCCTGATGGGCAGTGGTTGTTCCGAACCCAGATAGCCTGATCTTAAGGCCGAATAAGCCAATTCCTGCTTGTAATACTGTGTCTTGAATTAATGCATCAATTAGGTGGTTCCTTTCAAGCTATTGTGTGAATGTCTATGTTCTGAGAAAAAACATTTCTTTCTACACTGTAGATAAGTATGAGTCACCACTGACAGTTCTGAAGAAACCATTACCATTTCTCAAAAAGAATCCAGAAGCGAATATGTTTTTTGGGGGGGTTCTACCTACTTCACAAAGGCTTTTGGATGACTGTCAAACACAAAAACAAATGTCCTAATTAGCCACTCACACAATGCAGCTGAAAAGAATGGGTGTGACACATCCTCCGTGTTGTCAGATGAGTCATAAGCCATGCAGGCGATGCCAGAACCGGTGTTGTTCCCATTTCTTGCTGCATTTTGTAATTTGCAGTACTTCAGGTTGAAAATATTTACAAAGACGAAGGTGCCATTGAAATGTGCTTGGTCATTGGGAGTAGTTTTCTTTTTGCTATTTGCTGCTTTACGGTGAGTGGGAAGAAGTGAAAACTTGCACTTTTTATGACTCATCAATAAACTTTTTATCATCTTTGACTACAAAACACATCACAATGACTCTACTGAGATTACAATGCCTTCTGATGATGAAAAAAGACCCCATTCAACATTTACTTTGAAATATACGCAAGCTTGTTTGAAGCAGGAACCTATTTGTTCTTCCACTTCTATTTCTTTGAATTAAATCATTTAAAAAAAAAAAAAAGCTGAGGTTTTGGAGAAGTGGGGTAACTGGTGGTTTGTGTGATGCCATTTCAACACACCAGATCTCTGTAATGTCAAAGTGCCAACCAGACCCACCCACACTCATATCCTCTCTCTGTCAGTCTCGTTTTAATTTCAGTTCCATGTTATCATAATTCCTCTAATGCCACATTTAACCTGCACACAGATAACAGTGTTGGTAGCAAGTAGGTCTGCTGCTAGAGTCCCAATAATGGAGAGCAAATAAACCATCAGATAAAGGTCTGATGAAGGCGCTGTGCTGAAACAAGTGAGCAAATTTCTATTATGATATGAGCCAAATAAAGGTGTGGGTATTTTGTTCTCCTCAACTTGGAAATGCAACATGTGATACCTTTTCACATTTTTGGGGAGAAATATGCTCAGGGCAATGCTAACATCCGGGCTAGTCTACAAGTATACATCATCCCTGCACAACTCTGACAAATAAAGCTGCTCTCTCAACTGAAAACCCTAAACATCCAATAAACAACATACAATATACTGTACAATGAAAAAATGTTCTTAGGTATCCTTTGCTTTGTGATGTTCTGAGGCATCAGTAATAAATCATGTGACAGTATTATTTATCTTTTTTTATCATTCAAATTTGTATTCATCTATTCATTCAAATCTGAGCAAACAGACAGTACTGTTATTGGAACTCAACATATCCACAGGCACCTGGTAGTTACACATTCTTATAACCATAATGGGAATTTAGCAACCACAGCGGTACAATAAAAAATGACATCACTGAAATCCAACAATCCTGCCCATGACCTCTTAAAGCTTTCAACTTCATTGCCAACCCTAGCTAACATGTTCGTACGACACAATTTTTACATAAATTCCTTGCATTTTTCAAAATCCAAAGTTGATGTACTCTTTCAGGATTTGAGGATTACTCGGGCAGCTGTGACGACCCCTACATTTATCACAACAAGGTCATATTTTGATATATTTGGCAATTCTGTTTGGTCCCCCTTGGTGATTTTGGTACTGTCGTGCCCAACCACTTCCCTATGTGATCTACAACTTTTTCCCAAAATGGATTAAACAGTTTACATTCCCAGACTGCATGTAGAACTGTTTCCGTTTCCAACTTAAATTATTAGCCAGTAGACCCATCCTGTACAACTCAAGAGTAAAGTAAAACCAAATTAATACTTCGTAATATATTTGCTCATGTAAATGCAGTGAGATAGAGGGTATGGACAGTCAATCTGATAAAATGTCATTTACTCGATAAATGTCTTCACTCTCCTGTTGATGTAAATTTAAAAAAAAACAAGGCTCCTGTAGTGTGTTGCACTGCAGACCTCATTCTTTAAAAATGTGTAACAAAACTGTTTTCTTGTGTACTGTCTAATGCAGCACTCGAGGGTCTTTTGATGAATTAGTCAGATAAGGATATCAAATAAAAAATACTTGTTGTATTAGAGCATTACTAAAAGGTTAATGACCTCATAATGTTTTCTTCCACGGGATTCTTTCAAATTAAACGCTCAATTTAGTATCAAGCCTGTTGGTTTTTCGTCGTGAAACAGCAGCTGCATTACATAACTCTGTGACAGGCTTGCATGTATATCCAAATCTATGTACACATGGATGAAAGTGAGTTGTGTGAAAAGTGTATCTACTATTTTACCACCATGTATCAACATCCCAGAGTCTATTTCCTGCCCAAACTACATTTGCATGAGATAAAATGGCTGTCAACATTAACATAAGCCAAAACAAAAGGGAAGGGGAAAGAAATAAAACACTGCCCCATCCTCAGCTGACTGTGATGTAGGTCAACTCAGAGGGCATGCCAGCCATGCGTGAAAACCTAGGGAACATTAAAGACAGAAGCTGACTTTGTGCCAACTTTTTGATGCTGTGTTTTTACATGACTGATTTTTCTGTGCCTCACTGTTCTCAATTTATTGTAGAGGTCAACAAAAAATAGAGACAGGACGGCGAGAGAGCCTTACGCTCTTTTGAAATCATACCAGGAGCAAGATTTTTTTTGGATGTACTGTGTTTTTTTACACAGTCACATTTGTATTTCATTTTTTGCCTTGGATCAATTGACATTTAGAAGAATCCTTGGATAAAAATACTGGACAGGAAATGCTAACAAACAAATCTCAGTTTAAACAAGATTTGATCCAAAAGATTTGTTGCATCTTTGAGCAAAAGTGAAATTTGGAAGCTGTGAAAGGATGAATGTTGAAGAAAGACTTTTCAGTTCAGTCTGTTCCTGGACCAGAACATTTCTGGGGCAAAAAGGAACCATGCCAAGATGCGAATCGATGTCCTCTTTTTGTATATACTTCATGTCAACACAAAAACAACTTGAGGAATTTGACTTTGAAGCCGATGCACCTATTAGGCCCTGTTGCTTGTAGGCACACATTTTGAACTTAACAAGGTAGTATTATCATCCTACCTTCTTGCACAGCCTGGAAGGGGTTGTTCCCATCAACGAATTCCACAGAGATGGTGATCTTCTCTGTCTCCAAGATCTCGTTGTTCAAATTGAGATCCGCCACAGCGAGGCGAAACACCTCATCATCTTTCCTTGCTGATTCATCAAAGATGGCACCTATTGACAAGAAAGGAAGCAGAGAGGAAGAGAGGAAATCATTACTCAGTATTAGAGGACTTCTGGAATGGAAACAAGAACAGAGACAGACGTATGATGTTGCTGAGGCCTCAGAAGTATGCAGCCCACAAAGGTGAGTTCTTTACAGAACCCAGGGTCAGGCTTAACCTCGAATTCTGTCCCAGGTGATTTAGCTCCATAACAGCCTAAATGTAATTGTACATTAAAGAGTTCATTTATCAGCAAGAAATTGCTAAACTCTTGTGTGTGTAAAAAGCTGTTGTTCATTTTGCCTATAATGCTATAACAACATTCCAGCTGAGCGCAAGGCCAAAAAGAAGAGTTTCTACTCAATAGCCAGAAAAAAATTTTCCTATTGTACATTTTTGCAAAACATAGATATGTTATGTTTGTACATAATTTTGTAGCACACATGTTTAAACACAAAAATTACTAGGTTACGCTTTGGAAAATATCCTGTCACTTTTGGTGACACAAAAGCTTCTGGAAAATTAGTGTATTGGTGAAAAACACCCAAGCTGAGTGCCACAAATGCTGCAGGGAAATGCCACAATGTGCCACTAAAAAAACCCAAGTTCAGTGCCACAAACAATACTTGGAAATGCCATGATGTGCCGCTAAAAATACTCAGGTTAGGTGCCGCAAACACCGGTGGAAATGTCACAAAAGGTTGCAAAAAAAAACAACAAAAAAAAAAACAGGGTGGTTGGCTGGTTTCGAATAGTGGTGTGCAGCTTGGCAGGCATCTTGCCTATACCCCATCTACCATCCTCTTTACCTCCCAAATGCAAAAGTCAGCTTATATATTACATCACTTTTGAACCGTTGGTATGATATATATGAAATGTAATTGTTTGCAGAAACTTAAAATGCTAACATTTTATTTCAGCGAACTGAACACCATATGCGGACATAAGAACAACAGCCTGAAAGCTCCTTTAAGCAACTGACCATCTTCCAATAGATTCTGGAATTCTGGGGCTGCATTAGATGACTTGTGCTTTCCAAATATGGGAAAAGGAAGGTTGCAATTTTTGCCACATTTGTAGAAACCTCTGATCTGTTATGACAGGCTCAGTCTAGAACTGACTTATGCATGTACAGTATGTAGCCCCTGAACTGAGACCCAGCTCGAGGAAGACAGGGTGTGAGGGAGAAATGGCTCGACACCACTGTTCATCCGAAGGTCACACACTGCCCAAGGGCACTCTGACTCAGCCAAAATGGTTGCTGCACAAAGGGAAACGGACGCGGGAAAGACTGGTGAGAGCCAGCATCTGTAGTGGCAGATAAAGTTCCCACTAGTCAATACTAAATTAGTCATCAAAATAAATGTCAACCTGCACTGTTGCTGAGACAGAAAAATGAGGCAACATGGGGTGTTGACTGGCTGCTTGCGAGTGGGTCATTGCTTTGCTCTGTTACACACAATTAACCATGTGTTATCTCTTTCTCGCTTTCTCCTCTTTTTGCCTCCTCATTTCAACCCGTTTATCCCCTCAACCCATTGGGCCACTAATTGTGTAAGCTAGTGCAGTGAAGCTCTGCTAACTGTATTCCACTGACCAGAAAATAAGCATCATATTTTATAGCGTGTGTTTGTGTGAGTGTGTATGTGTGACACAGGTTGCAAATTCCATTAATAACCAGCCAGGCTACATTGGCTGAGGGCTGTTTTGTACCACTTTTAGACGACTGTGGCACTTATTTGGTCTTGTTCAGCTCTATGAAGAGAGAGTCTGGTGCTAATACAGCAACGGCTATGGTCTGAATCCCCACAGAGGCCAAAATTACTGGAGAAAATATGATGCCTCTGTAGTGCAAAGTGCAGTATTTTGAATAAAATTACCCCGAAAACCCACTTTTATGCTCAATTAGTTTAAAAAATGTGAAGCTAATGCCCTGTGCAGGTCACAACAATGTAATTTAACAGTGTAAAACAATCATTCTGGAAAACAATCATCTAAAAAAAAACAAAAAACTGAATCCTAGGTTCTCTACCCAATTTCAAATAAACTGTTGATCAAATATAACTTCTGAAGGACAATCCATTGTAACACAGCCTTTTTAAACATTCACCAAACTCAAAAGCAACTGCTGTGTGAAGGCATTTGGGAGCGGTATGCTAACTGCCTCTTCATCAAAAGGCCTCATTAAGTATGTATCCTGCAATAATTTGATCCATCAGCATTTGGCAAATGTAAATACCCTCCCACTGATTGAGCCTTGGTTGTTTTAATAATCATGCAGTATAGATGAGGTGAGACAAACAGGTCTGGACAAAGCGATAAAGAGTGAAACACAAAGACTCATTAACTATTCCATTAGGGATAAATTATGAATGGGGTTTCCAATCAGTTTGAAGATGGCACTGCTGGGGAAGGATTCGTACACATTTTAAACTGGCTCTGCGACACTGAAGGACAATGTTAGGTTGTGTATGTCTAGAGGACAAACGCTTGGAGGGCGGAGGGAACTGTAGCCTATATGTGGCTTTAAACTAAGTCAAACAAAAGGTGGATACATTTATTCAGTGTGCGCTGCAGGCACTTGGAGCCAGAGTTGTCCGCACTCCACAGTGTCCAAAACACCCAAAAAATATGAACAACAACAACAACAAAAAAACAAAACACTATAATGACTTCTCTAATCAGGGCTTCCACCATGGAGTTGCCACAGTAACCTCACTCAAGCTTTGAGACATATGTTAAAAGCTGCACAGTACTACAGACCTGTCTTTGTATGTGGTTTGTTTTTTCTTTCTTTGAAATATACCACCAGTTGTCTGGGTCTGGTGGCCGCAGCAGTCACATTGGGTACGGATGGATAATAATGGAGCAATATTTGCAACATTAGAGCTATTAATCAGTCATTTTCCCTCATTTCTTACCACCGTCTCTTTCCTCTTTATCCTATCTATCAGTGATTCATCAGCAACATGTATGTGAGTACAAGACTAGGTCAGTTCCTAGTTTATGGCTGGGCTGTGTATGAAATGCTGGAGGGCTTTTAATTTGAAACAGAAAATGGCGACATTCACTCAGTCACGGACTAGCTCTTATAGTGATGGACCTGTTGTCGCGGTCCATCCAAAAAATTAATGTTAGACACACTCAGACAGCAGAAGGGACCTGCTTTCTCTGGAGCCATACCCACTGATCAATTAAGACAACCCTTCCCTCTTCAGCTCAAGTCCGTGATGAACGTCCCCACATAACTGGTGGAGGCTGAGCTGTCAGGCTGTGATAGGAGTGTGTGGATGAAGCTTTGAGGTGTTTTACTTAGGTGTTATTTTCTTATGTGTTGCATTTCTTACTCATTTTTACTCATGTCGCAGCGGGCTAGTTGTTTGGCGAGGTAATCTTCACAGATGTACACCACTTTTTTGATTTCCGAAGCCTAAATGCAATGACCAGAAGTAAATCGCTAACCACCACCACTCTATTCAGCCAGCAACAGCCAATGGGAAAACACCCACACTGACATCATCAGTCACTCTGACCGCGGGTGTATCTTTATCAGTCACTCACTCAAGGACAAACTTTTCGCACTTAAAGGGCTGGCTGTTAGGGATATAATGTGTATTCATATTGAACCGTTCGGTATGAAGCTTTTGTTTTGGTATGCATTACAAACTGAACAATACACAGAACTACTGTATTATATTTGGAAAAAATAAAGCTTTAACTGTGTTTGATATAATGTTCTCTAATCTAAAGAGGCAGCCACACGACACAACAGGCAACGTGCCATCTTCCCCTCCTACCCCTAAACAACAACAAAAAACTCCATGCTGGGAACACGCTACGCTAAGCTAGCTTGCTGCAAGATGTTTGTAACACAATTACCACATCAGACATAGAAGATCCATCAGTAACCTGCAGGTCTGGTATTTGGAGCTACTTCGGTTTCACTGTGACTGATGAGGACGATGGCGAGAGAGTGGTGGAAACAAACACACCGAGCCAAATAACGAGCCTGTTTATGTACCGTTACATCTCTATGCTGCCGTCTAGGCAAAAGCTACACTCTTTAATCTAGCCACTTTATCACAGTGAGCAGATACAGACAGGAACACAAATACGAAAAACTGACAGACAATTTAGGAAAAAAGAAATATCCACAGGCCTAGACACAGATTTGAATCATCACCAAATGTGTTTTAAACATCCTTTCATGCCTCAAGGTATAAATAAAACTGGTGACAAAACAGCCTTCAATAACAGTGGAAACTTTTAGTTCATTTGTGTTGTGTTGCAGTTTTGAATGTGCATATAGCCCACGTGTGTAGGAAGTAGCCAAATGGGCAAATATTCTCAATGTGTGTTCAGCAATTCTTATATAATGGAAAAGTAAAGAAGAGGAAGGAGAAGGAGAGTGGGTGAACGTCTGCTGTTCCCTGCCTTATTATTTTAAAACAACATCACTGCATGCTGATTTACAAACACAGACACACAAATCCTGGCTCTTCCTCCTTTCCAGTAATGTGATTGTGAGCGCAAAGGCAAACGTCACCACATAAATCAACCAGGAAATAAAAGCATTGAATCTTGCTTTACACAGACGCCCAAGGGCGGGCACACATACACGCACATGCACAAACTCACCCTGACATACACACACACACATTGGGTGGGCAGCAGCACTAAATCACCAACCTATTTCCAAACCATCCCTGCCATGAAAACAGCATCATCAACAACAGCGGTCAATTTGAATGGCTGCTGCATCCAAAGGCAGAGACCCCAAATTGTTTGGTTGAGTGGTATTGATCAAATGTCTGCTGGTGGTCAAGTGTGATATTAGTTTTATATTTTGTTTATACTGATAAAGAAGCAATATATAACGTGGTTGTCTGCTTATTGCCAAATAACCTCTTCATTTGGATGACGGATGCTGGAGGTAAGAAAAATAAGGAGGGGGATGTGTCTCCTGTTCTTGTACAACCTTTCATTGCACTCCTACTGTAGCAGTCTAAATGTCAGTTGTCTTACCTTCAGCATATTGCCTCCTTTTTTATTTACAGTATTCAACTTTAATCCGAGCAAATCCTTATTAATTCATTACCTACCTACTTACACTTTTAAACTTTACAGTACTGATGAAGAAATTATGCAGAGAAAGCTGCATCTACATAAAATGTTTTCAGCTCTTTCTCCTTGTGCTCCCAAAATTGCTAAATACATAACATTACCTAGCACCATCATGGCCTCTTTGATATTTAATTAAACTGTTTCCACAACAGGCAAACGGTATGGATGAAAAAAATCATAAAAGATGAAAGGATGATAATGGGCTAATGAGTCGATATATGGCCATGCAGGTCTTCCAGAGGATTTTATATCAGCTGAGCTTTATTGTTTATTTACTGAGCCATGCACATTCTACGTCCACAGCCGTGCTGGCAGCTCTGTGAGGCTGTGTTAAGGCACAGCAGAGCTAAATGCTAGTATCAGCATGCTAACATGCTCAAAATGACGACATGCTGATTCTAAGGTGTAGTGTTATCATTCATTCATTCATTATATTTTATTCCCATGTCATGCCATATGTTTGGCCCATCCCACATGGGATTACAAGACACATTATCTACATTATACATCTTCTGGGCTTACATATACAAAACATGTGGAAAAAGAAAAGAAACACAAACAATATAAATAAATATAAAAAATCTGTTATATATCTTCTTCTAAATTAACATACCGTCCAGTTTCCACAGCCAGAGGTAAAATGCCAGATCTCAGCTGGGCACATAAAGATCTCTTCTTTTGAGACAAATCATATACAACATAATTCTCTGTACCATATTCAATTTTTATCCTTGTAAAAGTACGCAGTTTTGGTTTAGTCTTTATATCCTCCGCCCACTGTACTTTTTCCTCAGTGACACAGATTCTCTAAACAAATTAATAATAAGTTTTTCATTATTAAAAAAGGAATTACAAAACCCAAAACTACAAAATAATGTACATACATCTTTGGACCAAGAACCATTAATTTGTTTATCCCAACTGAATATTTGCCTCGTCAGCCTACTTTCTTCCATATTAAATAACCAATTCCATAACTGAACAATACATATCTTACAGCGAACCTCACATGATTCTCATGCCATGTCCCCCAACTATAGCCAACTTTGGTACACATTTGTGCACACCCAGGAAATCGTATAGCACTGTTTTGTACTGATTCTTACACAAAAATACTTCTAAGGCCCCTAACCCAAGCCGTATCGTCGAGCACTGGACATACACATGCTTGGAATATGTTTGGAAACTCATATCTTTCAAATTTTTACTCTTACCAATAATTCTTCCCAGAGCTCAACCTGCTGATTCGGACGGAACTTTAACACCTTTCATAAAATTCATATGTTCATCAATATAAAGACCAAGGTATTTATATGAGTCTGCATAATTCAGTTTATGTGATCCAACTTTAAACTGATAAGTACTACGAATAAATGAAGGTTTTCTAAAATGAATTATTTCAGTTTTCTTTTAGTTGGTGAGCAGTCTCCATTTTGGTAAAAAGTGGTGTTATCAATGCTCACCTCCTTAGTACATTGTGTAAGCATGCTAAGGTTCGTAAAATAGAACTAAACACACAATACAGCCGTGGCTGGTGGAATATCACTAGTTTCGGATTTAGTCATAAACAAAATAATCAGGTAAATGGTAGATGAAGAGTTAAGGGATCATCAGGGTGATTACAATTGATCCTGAGGGGGGACATCAAACTCATGGAGATGCTAGAGGACCAAAGTCAGCTGGAAAATTCCTCTTGGAAGCAATCTTGTGTTCTGAATCGCATATTGTTTTCTTCATACTTTCTGTACCTAGCCTACTGCAGCTGCCCTTACAAAGTACGTACTGTTGCATGGAGAATGCATACAGTTAGGACATAATCATACATTGTAGTTTATAGTGTGAAATTTGAAGTAAAAAGAAGTATGAGATTTGGAATGCAACAGATCTTAATGAAATCACCTAAAGTTACCTTGGAAATACAAAATGCCTTATCTTTATTATTTTGTTGATTTAGACAGTTCCTGGTCCTATTATTACAGTCTGTTCGACTGGTCATCAGTCACTTGAATGTGCTGCCATTATCATCCATCATTGCGGCTTCTGTCCGCTCTCAATGAGCTGTCAACTGTTGCTAGCTGTGCAGAGGATTGTGGGTCAGAGTAGCCAGAAAAGCATGCTGGCTTGCATAATGCAAAATACAACCAGATGCAGTAGAACATCCTGGTATTTTTGCCATACTACATTTGATATACTGTGTTCCAGTAGCCATACTACCACACTATATAGTGTGCTAGAAAAAGATTTAGAATATCCCAATACATAGTATGTCAAATGCAGTATGCCAAAAATACCAGGATGTTCTACTACATCCGGTCAGATTTGCAGTATGTAAGCCAGCATGCTTTCCTGGCTATTCTGACCCACAATCCTCTGCACAGCAGACGATACGTCACATCGACTGAGACGCAGACAGATGACAGTTGTTTGACAGTTAATTGCTGGCTGTCAGAGGTCACAGTGACGGATGACAGTGCATTCAAGTAACTGTTGACCAGTCCAATAGTAATAATAGAAATATCAATTGTTTAAGTAAACAAGATAATAACATATATCACAAACAACAAAACTGTAAAAATGACAATGACAGAGAACTGCAGATGTAACTTCACTGTCATAAATATAATATGTTATGCTCTCTGGGTTGATCTCCGTCCCTGGCGAATTCCCTAAGTGGTGTGTGTTTATTTCTCAACGGATATAAAAGCAGGACGGTCAAAGTTCAGGTTGTAATGCAATGAGAAAGTAGTATGTCCCGATTGTGTGCATACTGCATGCAACAGTAAATGCTTTTTAAGGGCAGCTGCAGTATCTACTAAAAGTAAAACGAGAAAGAATGCAATTCTGAACACACCCTAGGTATTGAGATGTACACAGTCTTCTTCACACTGTGGTAGTATGGGTGTTGGAAAGAACAGCATTATCATCTGATAAAGTGGTGAACAGACCAACATGGTCATTCATGGAGCGACACCACTACAAAAGGCGAAAATAGATTAGCCTTTTATGACCTGTTGCAAGAACAGTTTTAACCATCACTAGGGCAAAGGTTTACATCAACATGGCTTTTGAATATGAAGGCACTGGTTTGTTTTCATGAGCTTCAGTCCACTCCTGGAAGCAGAAACATGGATACACTTTTAAAGGGGCATAATTCAAACAGCCCAGCTATCCGAGTAACTACATAAAATCAGATAATGGCATTCAGGCAGACAAAGGCACATTGTTGAACGTACAAAACACAGCTCAATTTCCTTATTAAATGAACAAATTAGGATGACACATCATCCAATGCAGAGTTATTATGTTCCCACACTCTATAAAGACCCAGTAATTAAGCCAGCTCCTTCTCAGGATAATCATTCAGCTTGAGTGAGGAAATGATTGTTAAGAATGATTTCATGTTAGAGGAGGGCAACATGGGCAGGGGAGGTCACGGCAAAATGATAAATGTTACACAGTTAAAGTAAAATTAGCTTCTTGTCATTCAGCTCAACTGACAGTTTCGGGGTTGCCATCTGTTTGCCTTTTTTAGGTGAAACAGTTATGAGCTCCACCAAATCCCTCTCCATCTGACTCTGTCTGCACACCTGGCCCTTTACTCTCATTCACTCAAACTCTTGTCTATTGTTGAAATCCCCCCTCTCTCACACACATTCTATCTCTACATGTATCTGTCTGCCTCTCTCTGTCACAGAGATGACTCTGAATAGGGCACTGAAGATTTCTGAAACACCATGGGGGATCCATTTCTCTGTCTATCAAACAAACTCTCACACCTGTTGTTGAGGTTGCAGCTGTTGACAGTAATGTGACAGGAACATTGACAGACTGACAAGGATAATGACTATGGTGGAACACACACATACACGTACCCATGCACACACACGGGCGATGTGGTACTGATTTGTGACAAGGCTGGACCAAAGAGTTGCCGTCTCAATGTGATGATGAAAGCAAGGTGGTGGTGGCGCTGAGTGATGATGGTGATGAACGGGGGAGGTTATCGTCCCGCGGTGTCAAACGTCCACAAACACACACTCACACACAAACACAGATGGGCCAACGCACAAACAGGCTGTTATTTACAGCGGTGATGTGTGACCTGGAAGGGGGTGCGTTTTGACACTTGGGAGGACAGCGCAGAATTAATGTGCGTGTTTGCGCATGTGTGTGTGTGTGTGTGTGTGTGTGTGTGTGTGTGTGTGTGTGTGTGTGAGAGAGAGAGAGAGAGAGACAGACAGAGAGAGAGAGAGAGACAAAGAGCAAGAGAGAGAGAGGGAGACAGGGAGGACATAGAATTAATGGTCACAGGAGGGCAGAGCAAGCCAGTGGCGTATGGGAGGGACAGATATGAAATGGCTCTAATATTAATCATATAATATAGGCTCTCATAAGACTCACACACATACAATGTGCATGTAGTTTTGCCGGGTATAAGGAGTAGTGATTCATTTTTTTTGTGTGCATGTGTATAAATGTTTGAGGTCAGCAGGAGAATGTTGTATATCTGCTTTAGCAAGAATGTTGATACAACAGTTGATAACGCCGACATAGTGAATCATTCCTGACAATCTTTGTCCATATTCAGAACCTGTGTGCTGCAGATATGAATGCATAAGCAATTCTTTAGAATCTTTACAGATGTGAACACATAAACAACCATGACTATCTTTGCAAGTATGCAACCACTGTATCTTACATATAATAGATCAGACACACCAAACCGACATCAAAGAAGTAGTGGCAACAAAGGGCAAATATTGCTTTACCTCACATTGCCTGTTCATGCATTCATTTTCCACAATCGTTTATCCCGTTAGGGGGGGTACACCCTGGACAGGTCACTAGATTACCACAGGGCTGACACATAGAAACAGACAACCATTCACACCTAGGACAATCTGAGTCACCAATTAACCTGCATGTCTTTGGACTGTGGGAGGAAGCCGGAGTACCCAGAGAAAACCCAACTGACTCGGGGAGAACATGCAGACTCTACACAGAAGGGCTCCCTCACCCCAGCGTCAAACCCCCCACCTTGGGTTCGAACCAGGAACCCTCTTGCTGTGAGGCGACAATGCCAACCACTGCACGACTGTGCAACCATAATGCATGTGTGTCAGCCAAACATCTACACTTGAACACACCACAAAGACGACAGCCAACTGCCAACTAGCATGTACGTTCTGTGCCTGCATGAGAGGAAATATCAGGACATAGCAGAATGTAACGATAGTCTCTCATCATTATTAAAAAGGGGAACTGCAAGACTGACAGGACAAATTCAACATGCTTGTTAGCCAGCACAACACAACCTGATGTTAAAAGTAGAAAGAATATTGAGAGCGCAATAATCAGATTGATTTCATTCACAAACAGGCTGCGATGGGCTTAACATGCTGAATTAAATGAAAAAAGGTGGGACACATCGCGAAACCTTGGGCACCAGATGCTCACTGACGGTCTGACGGTGGACCATCAGCTTTGTGTGGCCCTAATGTCTTTGGTCTGTTTCAGCATGTGGGGTTTTAAATACCAAACTATAAGAGACCAGTTCACTGTGGGCCAAAACCTTTGGTTCCTTATTAACAGAGCTTTGTGCACAGGCTTCTGTGATTGAGGAAAACACAAGCACCATGTATGTATGAGTGTGTGTCTGTGTCTGTGTCTGTGTGTGTGTGTTTGAGTCTGGATGACAGAGGAATGTCTGAGATTCCAGTTTATCTCCCTGAGTATTAATGGGGAAATCTCCCAGGTAACTTGATTTGAGCATGAAAAATTCCTCTCTTTCTCTTACATTTTTCACCCTCTCCCCCTCACCTCACTCCTTTCGTTATAAGCGTGGAAATTAATTTGCTCCATCGTTAAGAAGCGAGCAGCCAGAAGAATTTGTAGTCATAGTTCAGCAGCGCTCCAGTTCTTTGCCACACTGTCACACAAAGGCTGTGCCAAGGTCATTGCTATCTCTGCCACGTCTCTCGCCCCGTCTACCTTTTTTCCTCGCCTTATGGAGACAGAATTCAGTCTTAATGTTTCCCTCCTTTGTGGAGACCTACTGTAGATATCCAGGGCTTTGCTTCCTCCCACACAAATGAACATACTTTGAGTAGGTGGAGGATTTGTTTTGTGTCTCCATTCATTAGGCAGCAAGCTGAACACAATTTGGAAGTAACCAATTCATTTAAGGCACGTTTAGATTCAGTCCCTGAGTGCGCATCCAGGAAAGTAAAGGGCGGATGATTGACAACGTCGTTTTTCTTTCCATGTTTATCTTACTGTCAGCTCTTGGACAGTTTTGGCCAGGTCCGGCTCGTTTGCAAACCACAGCTGACTCAGCTCCAGTCCGGCCAGGCAGGATCTTGAAACAGTTCAGATGGTGGCTGTGAGCCAGGTGTTAGAGTATACTCAAGCCCGAGCCAAGGTATAAGTAAATGATAATTAGGATGATAGCAATGTACCTTCTAAATGCCCCGTGTTGTATATTCAGTGTACCTATGTATACCCTTGACGGCACTGGGACAATGCTTATTGATTTTGCAGCTTTTTTAAATCCTCCTACATATCAACATGTTGCATAAGAAATGCTTTGCAACTCTGAATGTTCAAAAAAATCCCCTTGTCTCCTTTCGCCCTCATTCTCATTCCCTCTACATTTCACCCTGCCTCTCACTTTTAACCTTTTTCCTGATTCCTTTCTCCATCCGTCTCTTCTCTTCTGCCATTTAATACAACCACCTCGACTCATTCTCTTTGTTCTCCTTTATAGTTCTGTTCTGTCCCAGCAGTTCTTCTACCCGTGTTCTCTTTCTCTGCTCATTTATCTCCAACTTCCTCCCTTTCTGCTCACTTATTCTCCCCACCTTCTTTCTCTCCTCCCTCCTTTGTACATCTTTCCATCTCCCAAAGTATCACTCGAGTCACTCTCCGGCTCTCTGCCCTCATCCTCTCCAGCTCCCTCCTTCATTGTTCAATGTGACGCCCCGTGTGACATTTAATCCAGGTAAACTTGCCCTTGCTTGGAGGGCCTTAATATCTCTGAAGACTGCTGTGTGTATATACATAAGTGTGGCTGAGTTAAAGAGACAGGGAGAGAAAGAGAGGTGTCAATAAGAATGGGCTTTGCTCACCAATATCTGCCTGAGCTTTTTCTTAAATATTTTTTTAAGAAAGGTCCAAAGAAAAGTCGGATTCATGATCCTAGACCAAAAAAATGGATTGCACCTGTCGTCTTGTAATGATGAATCCCACTGTTTTCATAAGTTGAAAGCGTGTGCCATTTGATCCTAATAAGCATAGGTAAACACCCTGCAAATCCACAAAAAGGGCATGAGACTGCAGGGTCGTGTGCACACACATTAATAGAAGAGGAGGAAGGAAAGTTGGAGGAATCACATCAAGAGTCCCCCAACAAAAGTCTACAGAGGATAGAGCATCAGACACCAAACATTCAAAAAAGTTCAGAGGTGGAGGTATTTCTGCAGGGAGTGAACGCCGAACGAGCTGTCATTTTTAGTGGAGTCAGGAGAGGACGTGTCTAATCACCTGACCCGCAAACAGCAAACTTTATGCATTATCCTCCTGAGACACGTGTCCTCATATGAGGACATCGAATTTTGGGTTTATTTGACCTTATACTTAATTCTACGTAGGCGTGTTGTCCTCATCTGTGGACACTTTTTTTGTGCCATCTAGTGGTCGTAAGAGCACAATACACTTAACCATGTAAAAACAAGATGGCAGCCATCTCTGCTGCAGCCGATATTGACACAAACACCTGATCACATTTTATGGTTGAAACTTGCTTATTTCTGATTAATAATGTTGGAAGTTTGATGTGGCAACAAATCTGACCAATTTTAGCAACAATAACAAGCTAAGACACTGCTAATTAGGAAGCACTCATTTGAAGACATTGGACAATATCTTGTGTGAGGCTGTGGGACTTAATTGTTGTCTCGTTTGAGGATATTAGGACTTTATTAATGTTGGAAATGTTTTGCTTTTTATACTTATCAAGTACTACTGATCCCAAACAGCTCGGAGAAACTAAAAACGCATTCCAAACAAAAAGAACTGAGGTTATATTAGCACAATGCCAGGACAAAGACAAGTGCCACAGCACTATCTAAGGTGTGTGTTTGTTTGAAAAAAGAGAGACAAAGAGAGGGAGAGAGAAGGCAGAGTATTTCACATGATGTTTCTGTATGCTGTGAATAACTTATCACTAACCATTACATGGCCTGGTTCCCATGAGCTTAACTTATGTGAATTAGTGTTAGTGAAGCCTAGTGTTTATTTCAAAACACCAAGATGCTTTTTGTAAAGTAATTGAAAAATATTAATGACAAGATATTATTGCAATATAAATCTTATGTACTAGAGAAAATGCAATAACCAATTATTTTGTAAAAACATGTCAGTTTCCTTGAGTATGCAAAGATTCGGTTTAACTAAAAACTGGAATTGTGTATTCGTAAGTGCTATATCGTAGGCAACTGGACTTGCTTGCATTTCTTGAAGACGTTTCGCCAGTTAGACCTGAAGAAGCTTCTTGGATGAGAGGCGTAATGTCTTCAAGAAACGCAAGCAAGTCCAGTTGCCTACGATATAGCACTTACGATTACCATGACCTGGATGACTGAAAATCTTCACAGACTAGAATTGTGTACGTTCTTGCACCAGTTAATTTTCTCTCACATGAATAATCTATGTCTGTGAAAACATGAATACCTCAAACACATCGTTCTCCCAGC
Source organism: Epinephelus awoara (assembly GCA_035609425.1). NCBI lineage: Eukaryota > Metazoa > Chordata > Actinopteri > Perciformes > Serranidae > Epinephelus > Epinephelus awoara. Next base: position 18,540,789 of record CM069302.1, read on the forward strand.
GGCACAGGCAATCTATACAACTGTCCAACTGACCTTAACCTTTGACCCGCATATGTAGATGGACAGACTAACGGATGGAGAACCTGGGAACATAATTCCTCCAGCTACAGCTATCGCCAGCACAGTGGCATATCAAATCCGGTCAATGACAGAATCTTTGTGAAAACTGCGAAATTTCTTCTTAAGAACAGTTGATAAACGAGGCCCAGTGATCTGACATTTGCTTTATGAAACATTCAGGTATTTGAATTTTTACAGCATGAAAAACAAATCATGCACATGCTGCTTTTCAAACCATTTTCCAAAGTGCAGTTCTTCTCATAGTTGGTGTTAGGGAAATGCATTTTTTCTACCTGTCAAGCAACCATTGTTTTACAGATACATACATACAGAACACAACAAAAATCAACTTGCAGAGATATATAATCCATCACAACAAACATGTTTTCATCTCTACTTTCTTTTGAAAAAGATACACTGTCCTTGAGTGGCAGTGCACTTAAAAGCCCTCATACCTTGAAGGCTGTTCTCTGCAGGTGCCTTTAAGTGGTGGTGGGAAGTTCCACGATCTGAGGGTCAGGTGTTCAACGGTGTTATTTGCATTTGTGCTATATTGTCAGAAAATGAAGCCATGACATGGCAGCTGTATTACCAGGCAGAACAATATGAGGAGGTGGGTGGTGGGTTATTTGTATGCTTTTTGTACTTCAATGTGTTCATTTTTCCAACTAAAAATGCAACCAATGGTTAAAAAAAAAAAAAAAAGTGAAATCCAGAGAGTTTAACTAAAATGCTATACTTGTAGTGTATTTGCCTTTTAAAATGTCAGAGGATTGTGTTTGTGAAGCAAAGTGGGAAGCAAAAACATAACAAATGAACACAGAGATAGCTACTGAAAGAAGAAGTGAGAGAAAAGAGACGGAGGAAAAAAGCCAGATAGAAACAAATAAAGGAAAGATGAAGAGGGGGCAGCAATAAAGAGGATGAAGAGCAAAAAAAACCCAAAAAAACGTTTCATTTTGTTAAAAAGTGTAAACATGCCAAGCCGTTTGGGAACCAAACCTTCAAATCTGCTTTTAAAGCAAGAAGCCAGTCTTTTTAAGCACCTTGAGTCTTTAAGCTCACTCTCCTGATTAATGCCGAACATTTGGGAGGATTTCGCCTGAAGCGCTGGTAAGAGGCTCCAGATTTGTACACATCAAAAATGTCATATTATATTTCAGGGAGGAATGGATTTTGTAGGATCCCCCTTCGTTTGCCCTCCTTCCCCTGGAAACCGCATGTCTTGAGCATCTTCAGACTTTTATATTCCTTTCGTGGCCCTCTTCAACCCCACACTATCAAATCCGATCCTCTCTTCAATTGTCTGCAATTATAACTCCAAAACTTTAGAACTCTCCTCCCCTTTGTCTATCTCCCTCCCCAGCTTTCTCCTCTATCACGCTGCTCTCAACACAGTCCCTCTCCCCCTCTCTCCCCTTCTCATCTTTATCCTTCCATCACAGGCTTGTCCGCTGCCTCCTCCAAAAATTCACAAACACCCCCATCCTCACCTGCTATCCTGTGGCACTCTTATCCTCTCATCCCATATCTTTCCGTTCCTTCTTTCACTCCCACCCACCGCCCTCCTCTGTTGCTCCCTTCATCTCATCTCATCCCTTTCGTCTCCTCGCCCGCTGGCTCTTTTTCACCCCGGTTTGCTCTTCCCTCCTGTCCCCCTTGCCCTCTACGCCCATCACAAATTCTGGAGGGTGTGCTATTCATCATTACTCAAGCACTTCAGTACCTAGATTGTCCTATTTCCTGATGCTGCAGCAGCCTCGCTCCTCTGCTGGAGCTGGGACTTAAAAAGAGAAGCACATTTCCTACAGGTTTTACTGTGCACGGAGCGCACATACACACGCACAAGCACAAGAACACTTACAAATACAACAGAAGAAACACTACAACTAATACGAGTGTGCATATAGACACGCGCATACACCAGCACTGGGGCACAAGAGTGCAGTTTATCTGCTTCATAAATAAGCCTCCCTGAACCTGGTTGCCAACGGAGATATGAAGCCTCTAAATAACCACTAAACAGATGACCTATGATCAATATAGCAATAATAATGCATCATCAGTAATGCACCGAATGTGTGTGTCATATCTAATCCTCTCTTTCATTATCTCTAACTAATTTGTTCTTTTTCTTTTTTTATAATCAATCCATCCGCCCACACACAGTAAAGCAGAGTTAGTACCCACTCTCGTTGTCCTCAATTTCCCTCCACCACTTTCTCCCTCTTATCTCTCTCCATTTATCTCTCCCTCTTTCCACCTCACACACACTTTCTCTCTCTCTCTTCAGCCCTCACTATCCCTCTATCACACCATCTCACCCTCTCTACATCTCTCCCAGGCCCTCTTTCCCTCAAGGCCTCTCCTCAGTACACTACCACCCCCATGGAATACCTTATGTTCCAAACCTGCACCCACCTCACTCATATTCATTACTAACACACACACACACACACACACACACACACACACACACACACACACACACACACACACACACACACACACACACACACACACACACACCATTCATTACCAGCAGTGAGCAGTGAGTCAATTTAAAAAGTCATAAAGAGCATAATAAAGCTCCTCCATCTGCAAACCTATTAGCAATGGGCAATCCTAGGGGTCACACAAGCAAACGCAACTGCACTGTCATGTCCCCATGTGCAATCATGCACACACAAATACTGTTCACAAAAGGAAGAGGGGAAAAAAATGCGACACACTGTTTTTTCACGTGGGGTCAGGTGGTAATAATGGGCTTCTAATTAATGCTAGTGTTACATTAATAGATATTCATTACAGAGACAAGGCATCAGTCTCAGTAAGAGCATGATGGATGGATGGCAAAGGCTTGATGCGTGTTGTGAGCTTGCAGCATCAGGGTTTAATTCATAATTTATCATGATCAAAAATTCCTTCCGGTTTGAGCTGTGCTAATTCAGCAGCGATTTAAATCACAGGGGAGAGAGATGTAGTGCGAATTACCTGATTTGGGTCTTTCATTTGGAAGGACTAAAAAATGTTCTGCAGTATGTGAGAAATCTTAATTCCTTTATAATAGACAGATGCTGATGACTAATGAACTGTGTGTAAACCAGTGAGGAGGAGACAGTGACTACTCTTAGTTTGAGTAACACACAGGATGTGTAGCAGCACGCCCTGCAGTTTCTAGAAGAATAACAGTCATGTATAGTAGTTGTACATACATAATTCTACACAGAGCCTATCCCATAGCCTCTGCAAGTGGCCGTCTCCATTGTGAGCACTTATTCTTGTGCAGTGGTGTCTGGATCGCTCTGCAATTACACCTCCAAAACACAAGTTGGTGGTGGAATTTCTATGCCACTGTGTTGAGTTTTTGTTACACATGAAGCTCTAGCAAATGTTTAGTCAGGATGACAATGCTTTTCATGCTCAGACTGGAAGTTTCTTTCTCACCCTGCCATTCACTCCTTGCACATATGCTCATTCACTGTCTCTAGGTGTGATTGTCTGGGTAGCTCAATTGAATCATCAGCTGATTCAAAATCAACCAATAGCACAGCAACACACCTCCTCTGTCAGCCTATCATCTTACTGTTCCTCATTTTTCACTTTCTTGCTGCAGTCGTGCCTGCCACCTCCTCAACCCCACCCAGTATTTACGAATTCATCAGCCTCATCCACCTCAGCAGTCAGCAGCCTGAGAGTCATCAGCCACTACCACCACCAGTGTCTGGACTCCAGGGTGGGATTTATCCTGCTGCCGCGTAAATGTCCCTCAATAACAAAATATATAAAGACTTCTGCACAAATCATCTGTTAATTGGTACACCCCATACTGTATCAAATATTATCTTTACTTCATTCTTCTGTCTTTCTTGATTGAAATATTATAACTCACAAGTTTCATTAACAGAACAACTTTTTTAACAAGACATGTTCTCCCATATATATATGCTAACATTATTAGCATAAGCCTATGGCATATTACATGAATTAGCCTAGCTGGGATAAATCCCATGTAAGACTTCAAATGTTACTTTCAAGGGACTTTATTATTTCCACAATGTATTGTTTCTAATCTGGAAAATAAAAGTAAATAAAAGCTTTGATAGCACTGAGGGACACACTGTGATGTGTAGTTACGTCTCCGGGGAGGTGCACTTTGGGTTTACCCACAGATCTACGCAAAGCCTATGTCGTAGCAATGTCTGAGAGTCAATGCAGAAGTACAAATCTGGCTTAAGCAGCCAATGTGAATGTGACCTGAAAGGTGACACAAGAAATCTTTAAGGTATGAATGTTACATGAAAATGATGCCACAAACGGTGAATTTTAATTTACTATATCGAAACAGTTCTCAATTTCAGGAGGTAGTAAAGATGACACAGAAAATGTTGGCGTTATACATCTGACTTCAATTAACAGGTGGCATGTGAACAAAAAGTCAATAGAAAAAGAACAAAGGTGAGGTATGAACATTCAAACAGAAAATCCATGCTAGGGAGTGATTCTTGCGGATTACATGTAGAAGAGCTCATGAAAAAGTGCAGTTATCCATCACAATGTTTTATTCAGAGTATAAGGTGATTTAATGCACTTCACAGCTGAGTCTAAAAGATCAGAGGATCAGAAGTCCTGTGTACAGATCAAGGTTGAATTTAAAAAATAAAAAAAAAAGGTGGCGATAATCTGCCCCGCCCCACTCATGATAGTAGATTGGGGTGTTTTGAAAGTTTTAACAACCCCATTTGATCACAAATTCGTCGGCATGATAAATGACACCCTGTCACTGAGTCTAGCTTCCTCTTGACCGTAATCACTCACTGCTGCACGGTCTTTTCAGGTTATTTTTTCAGGTTACCATGTTTGCATGCAGACAGGATTGCAAGCACAGGCACTGACATCAGCCTGGGCCAGATGCAGCCATACTGCCAGCCAAACAGCCAGCCAGAGGAGTTAATTTAAAAGCCAGCACGTCAGCAGAACCTCTCCACACACACACGCACGCATGCAGCTCCAAGTGGCTGTTGTTTTATTCATCACTGCAGTAAGGTAGGTGGCCCTCAGGATCCAACACCCACAGAGCGGCATGCATGAAGTATAGGTGGTGCCGCATGTCTGTGAGTGCATGTATTTATTTTAGTGTGTTCCTAATATTTATGTATAGAGTGCATGAGTGATTTACTCCACACAATCTGCACTCAAACCCCTGCTTATAAAAAACGTGTTTTCATGGCCCTGGGATTTATTGTTACCTGTGGGTTTCACTTGAGTTCAAATTCAAATGGAGAGATGCTTGATCTTCATTATCCCACACAATGGAAGCTGTCTTTTGTAATGTTCCTCTCCTTGATCAGACAATGACTTTCAGTGGGAGGTAGGTGAGTAGTCCGCTATCGCAAACACATGTGGGTATGCATGAAACCTCCCAAAAACACAATGCGTCACCCTGGCTTTCAGACAGAGTTACAGTAGGTAGCAAAGGTGTTTTTTCAGATGGAGTCGACAGTAGCCTCTGTTGAGACCAACCAACCTTGCATAGCAAATACAACTAATCTAGATCCATTAAAAGCCATATGCAGGGACGAGATGCAGAAAAAGACACATTACATTGTTTGACATTTTAGGCCTTTGACATTTTCACAGGACAAAAAAATACTTGTTGAGCTTGGTAACAGTGAATCTCAACAACACCACATTTCTGAAAGGCTAAGTAAGAAGAAAAAAAGAACATGTAATTAAATGTGCAATATCTGATGTGAAGTTACAACGCTGTCAGTAAAATCTGAAGCATCCTCATCACTGTGGAAAATACACTCGACCTTGATGCACTGGCTGCATTCAAAACAGCTTTTCCGCCTGGCCAGGAGGCTATTCCATCAGAACAAAAGCAAAATCCTTCATGGGAGTGGAGTGATCAAACCCTGACATATCACTATTTATTGTTATGTTCTATGCATATATGATAACATACAAGATGATACATGCATGCTCACAATGCCTAGTGTATTACAGCAGTAGTGATCAATTTAATCAACCGTCCAGGAATCATTTGACAATAGCATGGAAATTTGATGTTTAATTGAAGAGCTTTCAGGCAAAGGCTCAGGTGGGTGCAATGCAGTGGTACCCACTGACCAGTGAATAGCATTTAGCACCAGCAGCGGTAGATCGCCATTGAGAAGGCTTAAATGATGCGATTTGTTAGGTGAATGTGCGTTTAACTGTGTAGTGGAAGGAGATAAGCTGATTGCAGGTGGCGCAAATGACTCCATGTTAATGCTTGAACCTCCCCTATGAGCTCCAATTGTGTGAATCAGTGAAGAGATTTCTACACGTACACAATAAAAGAAATACATATTATTTATCAGATCCCCTGGCAAATGATTCCCCATTATCCAGTTAGGCAAATTAGCCATGGAGTTGAGCATTCAGGAGAAGGTCAAATTCAGGCCAGTAATCTGTGTTGCAACCACCAAGGAAACTAAAAATGAAATAATGCAGTCTCAACTCACTGTAACACATGTACACACATACAAACACCCTAGAGTGATTGGAAAGCTTGAGCGAGAGTGTGGGAATAGGGGGAAAAATAGATAAAAGGGAGGGGGAAAGAGACAGAAAGGGAGTAATGTGGGGTTTATTGAAAGACAGAAAGGAGGGCCATCACAGAGGAGTAATATAGCCTAATCCTAAAATGCTCCATTTCATAATTTAGGAGATAATCATGTGATACACACTGGTCTTTCTGAAACTCAGTCCCATGAATAAAAATAGTCACTGAAAGCTTTACAGAGAGAAAATATAAGCACCCTGTTTCTGCAACAATCGACAGACAGAATTATGTTGGAGGCATATTCATGTTGAGATTAGTGTATTTCCACAGCAATCTGCTATGCACCACATGCAAATTAGTCCAGGAGGTTTGCATTTGAAATTCCAATCTGCTTTACCAATCTGTTTCGAGTCCAAGTCTTGCATCACATTCAGATTTAGTCTTTTTGGGGACTTTGATAAATTCCTTGACATATTACCCAGAGGAAATTCAAATTGAGTGCAAATGATACCCCTTGAACTTGTCTTGTAAAGAGATCTAAGCTCAGCAAATATGGTCAGAGGAGTTGGACATGCTAATGGGAAGCTGTGCAATCCCTTTACCTTGCATCCACTAGACCCAGAATGCACTGTGTAGAGAAGCAGAAGGGGTCATGGGACTATGTGAGAAAATAACCCGGAGGTCTACACTTGGATTCTACTTTGTTTGATCTTATTATGCCTTTATGTTTTGCAATTATTAATTGGGTATGGCTGAATAAGATACGTATTCCCTGGTGACAGGGGTGCCCTACTTCAATTTCATACAGTGACACACAAACATCTTGGAACTGCCCGGTAAAACCACAGTTTAGTATTGCCAGACACTATGGGTGCTTTCAGACCTAGAGTTCACTTGCTTTCGTCAGAATCAGGGACTATTTTTGTTACAATTGCCTGGAGGTGGTTTGTGTTCTCACCGCAGCATTTACAAGTGGATATCAGATAAAATGTCTTGCGCGAGAAAGCTGTTCTTCATTGGTCAGAATCCAGGAAGTAAACAAAACGTTGAAGAAGAGTACACTTGCAAGATAAATGTGACACTTTCTCATGTCACAATGGAGGGACAACTACACAGGTTGATTTTAGCGCTGCTCATCGTGGACTATATTGCTGTCACTGTTCATTTTAGTCAAACCATACAGTTTGAAAACGAGGCGCAGCTCCAACTAGAAAACAAAGAATGTGCATATTAAGGCAGTACAGGAGGAGGTGCACATTAATAATCCTCCAGGACTGTAACATGCTCATGTTTAACCCAAACAATGTGCCATGTGACTGCAGTTGGTTCGGATCGAGGTTGGAACACGTTCTCACCACAAACGAACCACACCAGAGTTCGTTTGTAACCAGAGACCACCTCTTCAAGAAGGTCTCGGTCTGGTAGGATTGGTGAGCACCTGGGTGCAATTGCTGTGTTCACACCTGCCAAAACAAACTGTACTTAGGGGGCAAACAAATTTGAGTTTGATTGAACCGAACCAAACACGGCAGATGTGAAAACACCCTTAAACTACATTAAAATACTGCTCCCAGTTTCAAGCACTAACTGTTGGGTCTTACAATGTCCATGGTGTCCTGAAGCGACCAATTATCTTGCTCATGCTACAAGTACGTCTAGTCTGATCAGCTCTGATTGATAAAACCACTAACAGATTGATTAATCAGTTCTTTACCCCACAACTCAAAGCTAACAAATGATTGCTGAGGAGGAAAAAACCCACATAAAGTGTTCTACAAAATACAGAGACGTGACACAGACTGATGACACAAAGAAGAGTTTGCTGCTCTGACCCGCCTCACTATCGTTGTCTGCTACATTCTACATTTCAATAAAATTGCATTGTGCAGCACAGATTTACATACACTAAGACATTCACATTTATTTAATACATTTTATTCCAGAGGTAGGGAGGCAAAGCAGGTCTGACGGGCACTCCAAGTCAATGCTTTCAAAGAACTGATGACAAAAATATCGACCTGAGATAAGACAGGTACAGACAGTGCTAAATCAACAGGGACCTCCAGCAGCATCCCAGTGGGACTCTTACACAGCTAGGCTGTCAGAACATCTCGTCACAACAAGTCAGTACCACACTTCAACACCTTAAAATCTCTGATGGTGATGTCCAACAAGACATAATGAGCTGTGGCATCACACGCAACAGCTGTGGAACACTCCATCATTGAAAGGAAACTGTAAAAATGACTAAATGAAACAGACAACATTATCTGTCCATGAACACCAGACCGAAATCGGTCAGAGCGTCGACTGAAGGTGTCAAAGTCATCGTCTAGGAATCAGTGGACGGCCAGAGGGAGTCCAAGGAACACATCCCATGTCAATGACTCTCTGAATAGAGACAGGAGTTACAATCCCTACATATTTGACCCCCTGTCATCACATGGTGACACCTGATTCACCTTCAGTCACTGGTGAAGGCCATGAGATGCAGTTGAAAGAAAAAACGTAGTGAGCAATCTAAGGAGTTGATTTTTTGTCATACAGCTATTACATTAAAACTTCAGAACAAAGATGTACTTTTAAAGAACTTAATACAGAATATTAAGAATATTGTCTGCTTGAAAATCAAGGCTGCTTTCTACGCAAACAATCCCAACAAGGTCTATATTGTTTTATTTAATTGCTTACATATTGCCTTGAGATGGTAAGCTATTATGCTTCCCAAATTCATGGAATTTAAAGTGTTTGAACCAATATAAAATGCAATTTTCTTTACATCTGTACAATACAACATTCTCCTGTAAAATCAATCTATGTCTTTGTTGTTCCATGAAATTTGATTAAAAAGCTGAGAACTTTCATTTTCTACCTGCTCTGCATTACGGCCAGTCTATTCTCTCTGTAGCAAATGGTATCGGTAGGGGGAATCTGTCTCTTTATTTTTCCAGAAGAGCAAATTGAGTTACAGCCAGCAATCAAAGATCAAAACAAAAACACAGTCCATACTCAATCTCTACCTCTCCATCTATTATTTAATTTTCACTGATGTGACCAAACTTCAGATGATATTTTGTAGATTGTATTTTATGGACTGCATTGTTTGGATTGTGGATTTTATTTTTTCCACAACAGGTGCAGCACAAACAACAATAACTAACAGAAAATCTACTTCTGCCCTCACAAGAACCCGTTCCATGGCTCTCTGACTCCCTATATATAATGTAATTCCAATTAGTGTCTAATTACAGAGGATTAGAAAACCATGGCATCAGTATCAAATATTTAATTAACAAACTGTAAGGGACAGACTGTGCAAGTCTATCTACATTAGGTCTCTCTGGACAGAACCACTATCAGAGAGACTGAGATGTGACTCCTTTTTTGTGTGGTTTAAGTTCAGCACAAATGTACAGTGAGTAGATAGCACTTTATTCAAATTCACTGCCCAAAAGCTCCAGGAGTCGTTGGCAAAGGAGTAAAATAAGGCTAACACAATACTGGATATCTTTCAGTCACATTTTTCAGCCTTTTGTCTGATTAAACACATGCACTTCTATTTTAACCAATGCAGCTGTCTAAAGCAGCCGCTGGCTCGCACTTTGATGGAAAGCCAGTTTTGCCACATTATGCATGCTGCTGCCTGCTGTTTTTCTCAATAATATGCCGTCCTGGAACAGCACTAACAGCTCAACAGATGCCTTTTGGTGCTTTCTTTGGTCGCCAGATTACTTTTACACTGTAAAAGAAAAAGCAGCCGTCACTGATTAGACAAAGATGTGCCCTAAATGAGCGCTTCCTGCAGTCTGGGTCCAACCTCCAACAGGTGATCAGCGTAATGACACCCACTGTCTCTGCTGCATGACAAAACACTTGTGCTGCAAAGATTTGGCCACACTTTCATGGGACTTATGCCATAGCATACACCTTATGCAAGTGCACTTAGACAAGCATACTCCACATGGTAGAAGGTAGCATGCTGTTGTAGGACCAAACCCTTGTTTTAAAGGTATTAACAGCAACCGTGTTTTGTAAGGATTTCCCTTTTCTTTGTAAATGTGGAACAAGTTCTGGGTTCTGTCCCTTGTTTTACCCTCTCCATTTGTCTGCATCTCCCTTATTTCCCCACACTCCTCCTTGCCAACAACAGATTAGTTTTGTTTCTTACAGGCTGAAGGTCTAGCACAGCGACTTTGAACTTGCTCCAGACTGCACAATGGCGAGAAAGCACTGGCTGACATGGAAGGAACAGATAGGGAGGGAGAGATGGGGAGAGAGGGGAAAAACAGAGCGGAGATCAAATAGGAGGACGAAAGGGAAAAAATAAGTGAGAGATGAGAACTGGACAGAGGGGAAGACAGGGCAATTGCCCTGGAGAGATTTATTGGTCTGTTGCTCTCCTGAAGGATGACAAACTGCAACTCATGATCCAGGAAACACATGACATATGCAAGCAACGATTACTGCAGAGCCGATTCTCTTCTTCTCTTTTCCCACAACCTCTGACAAGAACAATGTGAGGGTGAAGCACCGGGGTAGAGAAGAGGAGTGGAAGGTAAAGATGAGGTTTAGATATTATTTAAGAGACACTACAGGAGTCAAAAGTGTTTGGAACATGGAAGGAGAGAGGGGAGAAGATATACTTCCACATGAAGAAGAGATATATATAGAGGAGGGTAAGAGGAGAAGGAGGGCATAGCCTGTAGAGTGGGAGAGTAAACAGAGAAATGTCCTCAGCACTAACTTCAGAGAACATTTGTTGGATGGAACATGAGCAGGGAACTGATCTGTGTAACCTCTGAATGATTAAAATACTGAGAAAATGGCTCCATGCAGGGCTCAGTAGCTTGGCACACAAATGCTACTGGGAAAGGCTCAGAACTCCACCCAACTTTATCCATGACATTATCCACACTGGGGCATACCAGTAAAAATATACACACTCAGACAAACACACAATAAAGACAGTCAATCACTTCATAATTGTCCAGAAAGAGTTTGATATTTTTCTTTTCAAAATAACAGTGAGCTGGAGGCTCAAGCGTCCTTTATATTCTTACTACAAAGGGGAAAACTGAAACTTTGAATAGGTGATTTTGGTTTATTCTCTGTCTTGTATGGATCCACTTGCCAGCTCTTTCCAATCCCATCTCCATTTTAAGTCATGTTAGCACAAAGACCAAAGACAGGCATTGTGATTACTGGCACACAGACTCACATATTAAAGAAACAAAATGGGTTGGGAGGTGGTTGATATTGATCAAATCACACATTTCTGGGTATGTGTCCTTGATACTATGGTGACATTCCGAGTTTAACTATTGATGGTTTCATGCATTATTTAATACAATTATTTGATGGGTGACATAGTCTGAGAAAAAATCATTATAATGGCCTGAAAATGAGACATGAACTGTTAATTTCAATTAACTAATGTGTAACAGTAAACTAGTGTCAGAATACCTAATGCAACTTTTAAAGGGACAGTTCACCCCAAAATCAAAAATACATATTTCTCCTCTTACAGTACCTGTAGTTCTTTTTATCAATCTAGATTGTTTGGTTTGAGTTTCTGAGTGTTAGAGATATCAGCCATCAGGTTCATTCTCACTGCTGCGATGTGGAAATGCGGGGCGGATTTGTGGAATATTCACAAATCCATTTTCCGCGTTTAAACCATACACACAGGTGTGGTAGGGAATTTCGTGTTGTTCTGTTCCAATTCTGCGCAGTGTGAACGGGTGTGGGTGAACATGGACGAGAGTAACACCAGCAGCAGCAGCGAGCTAGCAAACTAACGCTTAACTAGGGTCAACATCAACTTTCTTTAGCACTTACCACTGTCACCGTAGCCACCAAGCTGGACAATGGACTGCCAGACGTTGTCCTTTAATTCATTGTTCATATTATCATCCCGTCTTTTATCAAAAAGGACGGGGTGCTGTGAAACACGGTTTAAAGTTAAGTTAAAGTCCCACTGATTGTCACACACCTGAGTGTGTGAAATTTGTTCTCTGCATTTGACCCATCCCCTGAGGGAGCGGTGAGCAGCAGCGCTGATCTAACCCCCCAATTCTAACCCTAAGTGCCAAGCTGGGAGGCAATGTACAAAGCGGGTAGACTCTGTTATTTTTATAGTGCTACTGCTAGCTCCTCGCTTAAACCGGAAGCCGTTCGAGGTCCGCCATCTTCTAGGCCATCACAAGTCTCTTATTTGTGCAGCGAGGAGCTAGCGCTAGGAGCTAGCAGCAAGCTTTAAGCAGCTACAAGCTAGGATGGTCGAGAGCTTTTCAGCTGAACGCTGTGACGTATAAATACCCGCCCTACATCTGGCACATTTGAACGAGATGGCAGAGAAACAGTACAAGAGTAAGTACCTGTTACATGCATTCTTTGCAATGAATTGCTGACTATGTTGAATGATGGTGAGTTAATTGAATGATAGTGCTCATCACAGTGACAGTGGAATAGCAGGGCTACAGGCCATCTTGTAATTGCACAAACTTGGACAAATGACTCAATAATAATGGTAATACATGCAAAAGTGTGTGACCAGAGTCATGATGGCGGGGGGCGGGAACTACAGTTTTGGTCAGCGAATATAATGAGACTTGGGATGTACCCATAGTAACGCCAGACACTGGCTGCTTTACGGAGCAGATCCAGCCGCTGATGCCGCCGTCATCAGGAATGGACGTCGCTTAACGTGACGCTTCAGTGGAAAGGACGACTCATGTCTCTTAAACAGAGAATGTTCACTCATTGCTCCTAGCACTAGCTCCTCCCATTTTTTCGTAGGTGGGAGGGGCTAAACAGCTAGCAAAGTCAGCTAGGTAAGATAACTAGCAGTAATTTAAGAGACTTGGGACGGACCCTCGGACATATTATGTGCTGCGGAGCTTTAGTGCCACAGCAGGGAGCATCAAAGCAAACTCTACTTTTGATATACATGTGAATCTGGTGTCTCTCTTTGTAAAGACTGTAAAGAGATTTGTAAAGGCAGTGGAAAAGTGGAGAGAGTTAGGGAGATGTGAAAGGGAAAGCTTTGGCAAATTGAAACAGTGAACACTCACACAGTCGCAGATTGACAGACCAACTCAGCTCAGTTCCCTGTATGGTAAAATTGTATCTCGCTAAACGACCAAGTTAAGATCAGAATAGTCAAGCGGGTAAAGATCATCTTCATTCATCCCAGACAAACATGGCATGTTAGTGAACAAACAATACCATACAGAGGAAGTACATGTGAGGGCTCTGACTAGCAGCACAGTAAAGATTACATTTATGCTGGTGTTGATTTTAGCCTGCAGCAGAGGCATTTAATTGACACTTCAGTGGAGACAGAAAATCATACTGTACAGCTGGAAACTCACATGAAGTATCTGAAAAATATGTCTTTCAGGAAGGGAGGAGGATGACATTATTTTCAAAGCTGACATGAGAGTGAGTCTGTCGATTATTAATGAGGCATCTTGAATAACAAATCACACCCTGCTGCTGTTTTCATTTACTGTTAGCTGTGTGGAAGTTTGCTTCTGTCCCAAAATGTACTGAGGAACTATGAGCTAGCTTACGCTGGAACCAGTCTGTTTTTCTGAGGTGGTTTCACACCTTTCGTTTGCTTTCTGTTGTCAGTGTCGGTGAGAAACTTGTGTTAAGTGCCACTGGAACAAGCTCACACACATTAATTCACCACCATCCTCTGTATCCCATTCAGCTGTGTGTTTTAATGGCTGACGGTGCTCATGTGGAATGGTGCTGTCAGTGCTGTAATGATCGGAGATGGTGTGTGTGTGTGTGTGTGTATGTGTGTGTGTGTGTGCGTGCGTGCATGCATGTGTGTGTGAGAGCTGGTACACAGCCATGAGTGTTACTTTGTATGCTTGTTTATATGATCAAAGCAGAGGGCAGGTGTGGGAAGCTCGGGGGAGAAACTGCAGGTGACAGATTTTTCATACACTGGTCAATTTTGAGATTTTGAGCTAATTTGCTTGCAAAACATTTTTTTTTCTTTCAGACTAGTGCAAAGAAAATGTCCAAAATACTCATTAAGGTGTTTATTTTAGTTAAGATTCTGGTTCCAGAAATGTCTGCAAAACCACATTTTTAATCAGATAATGCCTCATTTGCATAATTAAACTAAATTTCAGAAAACTTGTGATGCGAAAAAATAACTGTCTTAATAATGGAAGTAATTAACTTAGGAGGTTTCATAGTGCTATCTTTTAGCATTTCCCCCTGACCAGTAGAGCCTTATGTTTTTGTCTGAAAATGTATTTTATTTATCTTAACGTACATCTTTGAAAGCTATTTTCTCAAAATGAGTTTTATCTCATACTCAGAGCCAGTAATCTCCACTTCATAAACCAAACTTTCCAGTTTTATTTGTATTTATATTCAGAATGTTTTTGCAGAGAGGTGTGTTCATATATCATTCATAGACTGATTTATAGAACATTTTATTCCTTAAAACAAGGAACACTATTTTTGTGTGATTACAAACCTTTGACTCTAATATGTCAACAAAATTAAACCAAGGTGTTGTATGGACTCTGTGCAATAACTGTTGATTTTGGCTGTTTTTACTGTTTTATTGTTTTTACTTAGGCTATTATTTATTGGTTGTGAGAATAGCCCTTTTTAAGACTTAGACTACAACATTTTAGTCATGGACCTTCATCAGGTAGAAGACAGGAAACAGATATTGTGCAAATTTGTAGGAAAGCCCAGTCAGTCTTCTTTCAGCATTGGCAGTATAAATACAAAATCAGGGAGTGCGGCAAAATGCCACCTACCTACTTTTGTTTATAGAGAATGCGCATTTTTCGGGGCAATGTGGGGCGTGAGCAAGTAACACAACGTGTAGCTCAGCGTGTGACGTAAACAGTGGCGTGGGGGGGAAGCCGTGGCTGGTCAGTCCTACTGCGATTCTCCATTAGTTGGCCCGTTCTTCACCAGCTCCTCCCACAAGTCTTCAACAGCCCCTCCCATTGCGGAAGGCCGCCTCGGTCTGTTTAAACTAAAAGGGTTTCGCCAATATGACTACCCTACGAGGCAGAAAATTAGGCACCTCGGATCAACTCGCCAATCCGGTCTGTGTCTAAACGCTCACAGCTTGCCGGCTAAACGGCCCGACATTCGCCGAAAATCTGGCAGTGTAAAAGGGGCTAATGATGTGATGAGCAAGTGTGTGTTGGTGCATGTGTGCACATTTATATGCTGCTAACTGGTTTGCTACAGCAAAGTTGTTGTATAACACACGAAGTTAATAAAGGATCTAAACCTTCTGTTATCCAGTGTTCAGATTTTTGTTCTGGGAAGTTATGAAAATTACCACATATTTAATTAGATAATGCTTCATTTGCATATTTAAACTTAAAATTTCAGAAAGCTTGTAATACAAAAAATAACCGTCTTAGAATAAGTAATCAGCTGGGGAACTTTTGTTGGTGACATTTAATAGTAAAACGTTTTACACTATTCACCTGTTGTGTCTCAAGTGTGTGATTGTGTGTGTGTAAGACCTCAACCCAATATGTATGCTAAATAGGTCCTCAGTAGATCCCCTTCTTGTGTGTGTGTGTGTGTGTGTGTGTGCGTGTGTGTGTGTGTGTATTCAAGGGCTTCATTAAAGACCCAGTAAAATGAAAAACATTTTTTTTGGAGTATCAAAATCTCTGCCCTTCTCTGTCTGTAAAAACCAAGTAAAAACACAACCAAATGTATGATGACTCATCCTGCACTCAGGGGCATTTATCTTCATCCAATCAAATAAAACTTTGTGCCACTACCTGGCCCAATCGGTTGTACAAAACCCCACTTCACCATTTGTGGGTTGTAGTAGCAATGTGGAGAGAGACAGGAAGAGATGTGTGTTTAAATATCAGTGGGCAAAACCTTTGTTTGCATTTCCAAAAGAAGGTGGCAGAGGTCTAATACATTCATCTCCCCCTCATCCTCCAACAGAGAGCCAACAGTTTGCTTCACAGCAGACTCCGCTGTATCGCCCTAAACTCTAAGGGTGCCCACTTTTGACCTACCAATTAAATGCAAAGGATTTGATTTGAATCCCTTTTGAAACTGTACACCACTGAAATGTTCTGTTTCACTGGGAAATACATCCCAGCACAGGAGCTAAAGATCCTTGAACTTCCACTTCAAAAGAGCTATAAAACTCAACAGGAGTACAAGACGTCATGCTTTGTCTAGAAGGTCGACATGCGCGCCCACACACCATGTCGTGCCTTTCCCCGAAGAGCTCAAAGAACAAGCAACATTCACATTGTAATCAAAGCTCAATGCGAAGAACTGGCACAATAGCGGCACATGGCTGCACCCTAGACACACAAGGTCTGTTGTGTTGGTTGGTGACATTAGATATTTAACAAGCATGTGCTACCATGTGCTTATGGTCAGATCACATTGGATTGAGAAACACTGTTTTTATTGTTTGTATTCAAGCTAAACAATAGAAGTCTTTACGGAGCCGTGCAAAGTGTGCTGCGCTAAAAGTCTGCGTTTGTTGAACCTCAAACCTCCTATGTGCTGACCTTTGATAATGTAACCAATGACCGTAGGCAACTGTTACGTGATCTACAGTAGCTGCTGCTCCCATTTAGCATAGCTTTTAAGTACATTACCTCTGGCATAAGCAGACTGGAGTTGATATATTGCCACCAAGTGTGTCAGAGAGATTTAATACTTCACTGTAGGAAAGGCTAAGAGTGTATCAAGATGTTTGGTTTATCGCAATAATGTGAACCCCAACGTTTCTCGTTCTCTTCCTCCTATCCCGCTCTATCTCAGACAGTGTTTTTTCCCTCCTCAGCCCTGATATTACCCCGACTGAGTCACAGAGTCTGACTTTCTGCCAGCTTCCTCCTCTCAATCCCTTCGTTTCCCCTGCTCTGTGTCTAGTATGCTCTCCTCTCTCACTGTCTTCCACTGTCTCGTTTTTTAACACAAGGGCGAGACAGAACTGTGCCGAGACGCAGGTCGGAGTGCATGCTAAATTCAGATTAGGACTTCTTTTTCGATTTGCATCACCAAGGCACCGGAGAGGTGAAAAGAGACCCGACCCAGTGAGACACAAGCAGACAGATTCATGTCAGACACATACTCTCTCTCCCCTTCACTTTCTTTTTTTTTCCCTCCCCACCTTCGACATTCTTTCACTCTGATTCTCATTCACTTCACTCTCTCTTTAGCTAACCTTATCTCCCCGTCTTGGCTTTTCTCCTTCTCTTGCTATTCCAATCCCTCTTTTCGCCTGTCGCCTCATATGCCAAGATTTCTCCGTTCAGAATCTAATACCTGACTATGCTGTAAGATTTCTCCTTATGTGTTTTCTTTAAATAGGATTCTAAATAAATCTACAGGAAGTGGATAAAAATAAATGCATGTAACCTATACATAATCCTCACTTCTAATATAAAAAGCTATTATCTTTCTACAATGAAAATCTCTGTCTTCACGGTCATGCTGTGCAAGCAATACAGCTTCTTTCTGCTGTAAAGAAAATCTCCTTAAGGGAATATTAGGACTGTGGGTAGTCTGGATGAACTGACAGTCTAATACTCTTCTTCTACCAAAAATAGCTCACGTATGCTGTTTTTCAAACAGGGGGAAACCTGTCGAAACAGAAGACAGACTGATTTCCCATTGCCAGCAGTCAGGTATGTTTTTCTGTTTTTGTTTGGTATTGTTTTGTTTTGTTTTCTGGTGTGTCACATTCAACGTCACAGACGGGCTGAAAAACAGGTTAGTAATCAGTAGGAAGCAGCGTGGAGGCCAGTGAAAATGCTTGGAAAGTGTGAGGTCAGGAGCTGGGGACTACTTTTTCTGAGTCAGCTTTTAAGAGCGCAGTGGCAGGTTGCATCTGAGGTTGCTATGCAACCTTAACAACAACGTATCAAGCCTATTTACCTGAAATTTTGAGTGCAGAGCTGATATTCTTCTCGGGGCTGTTTATACGTGTCCTTTGGACAGATGTAAAGCTCTGGCAGCCCTGCACCAAAATGATCCATATTTATCACAGACTGATATTTACAGAAGAAGGGGAAGATATCTGGCGGCTGTAATTGGTTGGGCCTCATCACATGATGTGTGTGTGTGTGAGTCACACCCAGAAAAACAGGCCCCCGGGAACGCCAGTGTGCTGCTCTGGCATCACACTGGCATATTCAGTCTCTCTCTGAAACTTGGTACCGACTAAATTTTAAACAAAGTTTGAGTGCTGCTTGGACACAGACAGCATTTCGTGGTGGCCTGTCATTAAATCACCCTAGTAAAAGGGTTACATAGTGTGTCCAGTTTTGTATTTCCAACACTACCAATCCCAGGAGCGAATGCTGGTTGTAAACTTTCCCATTTAATACAAGTGCAAAATGGTAGTGGGTGTCATTGGGGTATTTTGTCCAGTGAGAATAGGGCTTAAGGCACGTCACAGGTAAAAAGTCTATTTTTTAACTAAACATCCCATCAGTCATCCATTAAATGTCAGCGAAAATCTTTGGTAACATTTGCATGATTTGTGATAGTATTGGAGCTGAATGTCATAATATATGTTATGGAAAAGGAAAAATGGAAGGTTTTTTGTTTGCTCGGTTGTTCTGCAGCACTTTCTGATACAGTATTTCACTGGAGGTGCACTGGGACAGAAGAAATCCGAATTTGAAGTGTCAGTCTGATACAGCGTATTGACAGTGTGTCTGAGTGACAGCCACTCCCTGCACTTAATGTAGTTCACGTGTCACACACAGCAAACTGTGGCTACCGTTGTGCTTCGTGAAGCCTTATCAGTGATCTCTTGTACTGTACCAACTGGCAGCTGCTTATTACCCCCCCCCCCATTCACAATGACGTGTGAATGACGATATGACTGCCTTTGCTTCTATTGAGTGCATATCATCCGTATATGTGTTTGTGCATGTGTGTTTAAGAGTGTGAGTGTGCATCTGGATCAGAGGGAAGGATGAAGAAAGAAAAGAAAGGAATGGAGACAGAAACCGAGTGCCCTGGAGAGACTGTGGGCTGAGTGATAGTGGGTAGAATAGACAGTGAGACAGTAAAACAGCAGTGGTGAAAATATTGAGAAGGGGTGGGGGGAGAAAGTGAGTATGTGAGAGAGAGGAGGAAAAAAAGAAAAACATAGGAGAGGGAGCGTGTGTGTAAAAGGGGAGAGAAGGAGTACAGTGGGGCAGGTTGAAGGAGCAGTGTGTTATCCATCTACTGAAGTGTCCAGCCCTATGAGTCAGCTTCCAGCTGCACACTGGATCTCCCTGTCGCTATGGCCCACGGAGCTATTTTTAGCATCACCCACCCTCAAGCACAAGCAGCGCACACATATACACACACACATACATGCATACTCACACACAGACGCATATACACACACACAGTTCTACACAAGCAATCAGGCACCCCAGATTCCTGCTGCCGACAAACAGATTCAAGTCACAGATTGTCAGACAAAGAAAGATCGAGACAGACAAGAGGATTGATAGAAAAATAGAGAGAAACTGAAACACACACACAGATGAAAAGCTTAAATGCAGAAACAGACCAAACAGTGTGTGTGACTCAGGAGAGGATAGCCCAAATTCAGGAAATCCTTTGGGGATTACACGACAGTTGTAACTTTATACGGCTGCTGTTCGTGTAAAGACTAAGCAAGGTGAAGCGTGGTGCCATAATTAGTCAGTGTGCTTAACTACAGAAGAAAGCAAAGAGGGAAGGGAGTCAGGGAGAGGGCAAGACCAGCTCATTTAGCGACAGACTGAGATAAAACAGTTATTACTAATTAGCTGGTGTAATGCACAAGGACAAGACTTGTCAAACTCCATCACAGTAACTGTGAGTAATTCAAAGGCCAAACTTTGAACAAATCATAAATTGAAGTTGGAAATTTTGAAAACGTGTCAAAATAAGGTCAAGTTAGTCAGAGAATATGTGAACCATGTTGGACTGCAGCCACGAGGGGCACATGAAAATAATATTTGACCTTTAGCTTTCAAGACAAAATCACTTTGGCACAGTGCCAGTGTTCGCTAGCTCATTACTGTCATATTTGGGCTGTGGTCCTATTATATTTCTACTCCACAATACAATTGAACAATTGAAATCTATGAAAAGATGCAGATCAAGTTATCTGAAACAGCTCACCAGTGAAAGTGAAAGTAAAAGCCAACCCCACTGCACTTAACCGCAGCAAAACTATATCATAGCATCCATTTGCACATTTATTTGCAAACTTTAAAACTTCTGCATGAGCAGCACACTGTACATCTAAACTCTGCTGGTGCAATCTATCGAGCAGAGTTCAAACGCAAGCACTTGCCAAGGCACGCTACTTATTGGTGCATGAGACTGTTGAGCAAACATACATACAACTGGATAAATGAGACTTTGGGCTATACTGCAGGAGTTTGTGAACAGATGTTTTGATACAATTTTGCTGTTGTTAAATGCAGCCTCCTTGTGAGGGTGATTTGAGACATAGAGCTTGCTTTGGTCTGATTCACGGACTAATTTTTTGCATAATTACCTAAAATTGATTTGTGTTCTCACGGCAGCATTTACAAGCGGACCAGATAAAATGCCTTGTGCAAGAAAGCTGCTCTTGATTGGTCAGAATTTCCATGAGGGAAAAATCCAGGAAGTAAACAAAACGTTGAAGAAGAGTACACTTGCAAGACAAATTTCTAATGTCACAATGGAGGGACAACTACGCAGGTTGATTTTAGCGCTGCTCATCATGGACTATATTGCTGTCATTGTTCATTTTAGTCAAACCATACAGAATGAGCTGAATACTGAATGTGCATATTAAACACAATATTAACACAATATTAACCAACCAAATACACAAAAGCCAAAATATTAGATAAGAAATTTTATCAAAGACAATCACTACCTTTTATCCAATTTTAGCTCTAAGAGGCTGAATATGTAACTCAGATTAAAGCAGGCTGTGTAACTGCCTACTCAGTCATATTCAAGCCCAACTGGTTACATCTTCCTCCAGTTTTTGATTTAATAGGCTAAAATCTATCAACCAAATCAAAGTTCAAAGAAGTTCCAAATTCCTCCCTCTCACTCAAAAGGGAACTACATGAAAAATCAGTCAAAACTTTATTTCAGTATGTGTGTACTGTGTGTGTGTGTGTGTGTGTGCACACACGCGCGCTTGGGAGACCTCAGGCAAAACATCCCAGATGATGTTTCAGAAACCCTAAAAACCATTTAAAAGTAGAAGGCAGCTCATTTTCTTCCTTACTGCACCACAGAGAGAGAGAGGGAGAGAGAGAGCGAAGAAGAGTGAGGAAGAGAGTGACCCAGTTAGAGAAAATTTAAATAGGGATTCCATTTAGAGGGCCACATTAATTGGAGCAGATGCCTTCTCAATTATTAAGAGGCCTCCAAGGGTGTTAGCACGAGCTAAATTTATCCCGCACGGCTTTGACTGGGCTTGTCCAATCTCATACAGCATCTGCAGACAGGGGGAAGAAACATGCATGGTGTTTCATACACCAGTGTGCACACGTCACAGACACAGAAGCTCACACACACGAGAGAGACTCAACTGGTATGGGTTATCTCATCATACCCAGTGTTTATACTGATAGATATATACACAAATTGCTGGGATGCAAAAAATATGAATGAAGATACACGCACAACAACTCTCCTAAAACACGTGTACACAGACTCACAAACCAACTCAAAGTATTCCTGAGAGAAGAGACACATTCTAAAATAATTTCCCAGTGAGTCAATGGCCCATCTCCCCTGCTCCATTTCTAGCCATTTGAGCCATAATGGCTTCCTAGCCTCCTCCAACCTGCGCTGTAATGAACCAGCAGGCAGAAACTAGTCCCGCGAGGGTAACACTAGTGCCCCGATAGAGCATTGGACAAAATAGCATAGGAGGGAGAGAGAGGAGGAGAGTAGCAGTGAGAGACAGTTCTGCACCATTTCATAAATTTATTAATAACCTCTCTCTTCTCCTGTGTCATGAAAAAAAGGAAAATTTGAAGAGATTCAGAAAATGACAGGCTCAAGTCTGACATGAAGATGACGGGGGATTTTTGAAGATGAGAAGAGGAGTCAGTTTGTGATTAATTCATTGTCTCCATGATGCAGGCTGGTGGCCACAAGCTGGTGAAAGGAGCTGTAAATAGCACGCCTCCATGAGAAGCAATCTAAGTAAACTAGCGGCATCTCTCCAGAGAAAATGCCTCGAGGAACACCAATGAAATTGTTTTGTTTTCCCACTATCCCCTCTGCCAATTGTTCGCCACCGTCATGCACAAATGTCTGCATTTCAAACATCCAATTCAGAATTCTAAAGCTTCTTCACAAGAATTGTTAAGCCCAGTGGCTGTCAACCCCACCAATCTGCCAACAGGAACATATATATGAATAAGATATTAGAAATTCCTCATGTGTTTGTCAAAAACAAATGTGCTCTCTTCATTTTCTGGGGTGACCTTTGATTTGTATCTATTCTGATGTGGAAGAAGTTCGGGGAATCCAGCTGTGTCATGTGCTAAATATAGCAGTGAGCCAGGCCATCACTATTTGGTACTCGGCATCAAAGCGAGGCATCGGGGTTACGGCAGACTGGTGTCATTTTCGATTAAACTGACTGAATGAATGAGAACCTTTGGGAAGCTCACCACAAAAATTCTTTCAAAGGGCCACGTCAACTAGTCAAGAAGTCTGTAATTGAGAAATCACAGCTTAAAGAGTGCTGTGTCTCAAATTGGGTACTGCAGTACTTATACTTGCTATTTTCAGTGCATAAGTGCGTTCACACGGAGAAGTATGGCGAAATACAGTGCACTATTAAGGAGAGGTAGACACAGGCACATCCATATTACCAGATGCCGAGTTGAAAAGACGTGATCAGGAAGAAAGAAAAAGACTCGCAACACAGTGAAATACAGTGCACTACAATCACCTGGATAGTGCACTCAAACAGTTGTCTGCAACGTTGGACATTTTCACACTAAATGGTCACCATGTTGCAGATTAATTCTTTTACAATTTGTTACCACAAACAATAAGCTGTCTATATAAGCATGAAAGAGTGACTCCAGAGAGAAGCAGACAGAGGGGTCTGCAGTCTGTGTTTGAAGGATATATCCAGGATGTCAAACTGACTCAGCAGCAACAACAGGTTAAAAAGACAGAGACAGTTAGAAGCTAAAGCCGAACTATAAGCTACAGATCACAGTGTAAAAGTGAACCACCACATCACTGCTGATCGCCACACAAGACAATGAATATAAAGGGAAACTTTGCTGATATTGAACCAGCTGTGTGGCATCGCAGTGTGTGCAGATGAACGGTGTTTGGCTTCACCCCGTGCCGCCGCCAGGACCTGGACCCCCGCCTCCAGACTGGCAGCAATCTCCGGGGGAAGTCAAACAACACTCATCTGCGCACAATGTGATGACACACAGCTGGTTGAATATCAGCAAAGTGTCCCTGCTTCCCTTCACTGGTTCCTGTACAGCAGGGTCGGTCTTTGTTTCACTGTTATAATCATTAAAAAGCAAAAGCAGCATATGTATACTTTCAGTAGGCTATATCTTCAGCAGCTAGCTAGATAACCCTACACTTTTCAGGGTTTGATTTTGGTTTTGGAACAGGGAAGAAACGTATATCTTTTTCCAACCTCTCCAGGTAACAAGTATCATTAATACACGACGTGCCCCAGGCACAACATTTAGCTCCAAATCCACAAAACCAGCCTGAAAATTAAGGAAATCTGAAACAATTGCATTAGAGTCAACGGAGCCAGCGTGTTGTTGTCGGACCCTGATCTGAGCTTGCCCAATGCTACTTTAAGATTGGCCAGTCTGCATCCAGGGGTGGGACTTAGCAAAGGGTCAATTAAGTACGTGGGTAAATAGTGAGTTTACATGTTAGTGTAATAATGGAAGTCTCTGATTGAAGACACATCACAGATCTCAAATTAGAATTATGCACAGTGGAAAGTTCAAGGACTGTTTGATAGCTTAAGTGATCTAAACATATAGAAAACACAAACTAATGCACAAACTAATGCACAAAAAAATGCAATGACAATATTACATAATCTCACGTCTTCACTGTACTTATTGAAAGGCATCAGGAAATGCAAGACTGAATGTCTGGAAAAAGAGCAACTAATCTAAATGGCGAAAATATTTGACTAGCATGTCAATGACTAAATTGTGTTCTTTGCTAATAACACACCACGGGGAGTTCAGTCAAGGTTGTTAGAAGCCCTTTGTTATTAATAACAAGAGAGGAATTAGAAATATATTCCAAAACGAGATGAAACATCTGTGCCTCATGCTGTTCTTATTCAGAAAACGAGGTGAGCTGCCATACACTGAGACCCAGAGCATGATGTGCAATTTAATGCTAATTTTCTGCCTATTCACTCCACGCTGCTCATTACATAGACAACTGGTACTCCACTTAGATTTATAGAAGCCAATTAATCTGTGTCAGGGAGGTGAACACAAAGATAGAGTAAGAGAGACAGGAGGGCATATGCACTCACACATGAACACACAAACACACACAGAGATTGTCTCAGATGAGAGATTGAGGGAGCCGTGTTGGTAATGAGGCCAATGTGAGTCAATGTCTGAATGTGGGAATCAAAGTTTTCTAGGTTCTCTCTGGAAGCTGTTAAAGGTAGAGACGGAGGGAAATGAAAGTCTTTCACGCTGACATGCTTGGCTTTAATCTAGCACACTCTTATTCTGCTTTTTTCCCCCCCTCAGAGCCATTTTTAGTATCTCACACTTATCTTTATCCACTCTCTCTCTCTTCCTCATCTGCTACTTTCTCTCAGTCTCCTCCAGTCCCTCAATTCCTCTGCCATCTAAGAGGCACCCAGCAGTGTGGGGAATGAGGACGAGGTCAGCAAATATCTGGGCCATTCGCTACCTTCAATTTAACATCCACTGTCCATTTTCTATCTCGGCTCCTCCCTTCCTCCTCTAGACCTTGACCCATTCCCCTCTGTCCCACTCCGCTCTCCCTCCTCCCTACTCTTCCCCTCACCCCACCTCTCCTACCTCCCATTTTGGAATGATTGATGACCATGATGCTTTGCTCTTGGGCAGTTTATTAACTTCATGGAGCGGGGCTAGATAGACAGAAGGCCTCACTGTCTCACTATTTTTTTCCTCTCTGTCCTCCTACACTTTCTGCACTGGCGCTGTCCCCCTTTCTCTCCCTCTCCTCCTTCGTTCATCAACTTCTTCACTGTAAGCCTTTCTTGTCCTCTTTCTATCCCCTACACTCCCACTTTCTCTGTGCCTATCTATCCTGCTTGAACAAAAAGCAGCTGCAGACGATCAATGTTTGGCATGGTGTTATATATCTCAGCATATCTCTGTGCATGTGCTCCCCCCCTTTTCCGTTTGAATGAGTGGCATGGCCGTAAATTTGCTTTATGTTGTCATTACTTACTAGGGAGCAGCAGGCACACTCCGTAGGAAGCGCAGGTGGCGTTCTGCACACGTGAGTTACGGCTAGGTGTAGGATCACTTTCCTTGACATGTAAATGTCGTGAACACATGTATACGCCCTGACATTTACACAGAGCGATGTGCGAACTAACTCACCTACACGCGCCGATGTACTGCTCATGCGATCAGGTACACACCACTGGCCATGTAATGCCGTGTTACAGGAGACAGAGGGATGGCTGACAGGCTGTACTGTAAGTAAATGGTATTAGTTATTGTGTCCATTACTGTTTGTCCTTGAAACTACCAACCTAGTTTATGGCGTGTGTGCGTGCATGTGTGTGCATGTGTTTTAGGATGTCACTTTTATGAACATGGGATGTTTATGTATGCATGTGTATGCATGTATGTTTAATATTTATCTATTTGATGCTTACAGGAATAGCATACATGAGCGTAGTATATTCAGCCAACAGTCACAGTTCATAATACTAAAAGCAGAAGCTAATTTTAGTAATATGCTAATTTGCACGTTAGTCTGTCAACCTAGCCACACAATCCTGCAGTGTGCCAGCACCGAGAGCTTCAGTGCTACTAGCTGTAATAATGTTCACAGCAGTTACTGTATGGTGGGAGTAATGGTTATGGTAATGGAGGCTTCACGGGCTATGGGCAACCTGACAAACTATGCTAGATATTGCACCTCGGGTTAGTATAAAAGAGAGAGAAAAGAGTGCGAGACAGATCAGATGACAGAAAATGGTTTGAAAGGCAGTGCCCTCACAGGGGCTCCAGACAGTGACTACTGAGTCATATTTTGTGAATAATTTTAAAGACAGCGCTACAGTGTTATACTATTTTGTGACTAGGAGCAACAGTGTGACTTAAAAACATGACCTTTTCTTTATTATTATTATATATCTTGTGAAGTGAAAGGTGCAAGTGATGGTTAGCTTGACCACAGTCTTTTTCAACCAAGCTAGGTCAAATGCTTTCTTCCTGTGACTTTTCAGTTGGTCAAGAGGCAGCATCTGATGTTTTCGCATAAAACTAGCCATCACTCACATCTCTGTGGTCAAACCAGCCACTGCTAAAATGGGAATGCCCCTCTTATTAGGACCTTTATTGTAAATGCATTGAAATACTTAAGGAAACACATACACACCTGTGTCTGCTTTTCAAATTAAGGTGCACAGTGTAATTACATACATGGAAACAAGATTAACAGGGTTACCGTTAAACTTCAAATAATAGCCTGGGCTATTTTTAAATACGATCTAAACAGCTTACTAACGTTAGCTTGAGTCTGTAGTCAACAATCTGTTTTATACATCCAAAGAACTTCTATAAAAATGAACTGCTCGGTGCACAGACCAGGCCTCTTATTGAGACAGGCCTTTATTTGTCAACATGTGAAGCCACACCAGGTTAGTAAAAGAGACTGGGCATTTAATTGCCACTTGGCTTTTTATTGAAGTTTTGCAGTATATTCACAGGAAATGTAAAACATGTTACCTGTCTCCCTTAGAAGTTAAGAAATCTCAATAAATTATAAGATAAATTACTTTAACGACTCTTATTTTGGGTTATTGGGGGAAAAAACTTGAATTAAGTTTATGATTACATTTTAATTGCGGCTAACTCTGGCTAAATTCAGATTAAAAATAAAGCATTTTTCTGTGTCAATTTGGGAAACTGTCAAAATTAAAGTCACACAATTGTGCACCTTGAAATAGCTTAATCTGTAAATACTTGAGGTATTGATAAATTAAATTATGTTCTTAATGAATACCAGCAAACTTCAGAGTGACTTTTTTACCTTTGAAATACAACAGCACATTGTTATTTCTGTAAATTCTCGATTATAGTTTATTATTATCACAGCATTTGGAAGTAATACATTCAAAATTTAAAAAATGTGAATGTTTGGCATTGTATGTCGATTCAATTGGATTGGCTACATTTCGTGCTGGTCCTGGACCAGTACTACAGGTGGAAAAAGTTAGTCTGTGGCCCAGCCCTAAAGGTGCAGTATGTAATTCTAGAGAAAGAGTCTCATTCCCAGGTCTTCAAAAATCGCTCTTTGGGTCTGTGGTCCAGTCCCACAACCACACCAAGGCTGTCGGTATTTGACAACCTGGTGATGAGATTTAACAATCAACCATGTTTCTTCAGAATTGCGTAATGTACCTCTAACAGATTTAGTTGGATACAACAGGTGTGAGAAAGAAAAACAGAAGAGGTTTAAATAATTAGATAATTATTTAGATATACAGAAAGAAACAGACTAAATGAATAACTTTAAGTTTGCCCAACATACGGCTGAAGAGCATAATGTAGCCTTTGACAAGTATCTCTTCCACTTAGTAACCACAAATGTTCTTGTTACTATAGCCCACATATGACAATGAGTGACTAGAATAAATTGCATTCTGCACTGCGATACACTGCCAATTTTTGCCTCTTTGCAGCCTGTCTGTTGGCTTGCACAGCTTGCGCAGACAGCCATCCGCTGTCTGTGACTTTCACCAACAAGCTGTTCATCACCCACAAGACTCCTGCTGTATGATTTTTTTCCCCTTCATTTAGCACACTAACAAACTGCCACACAAAAACTAAAAAGACTAATGTCTTGCGTAACTGAAACCAGCATCAAGAATCAGATCACATTTAAAGTTGCTTAAATCCCTCACCTCGCATACACTAATGTTCAGACTGATGTAAACTGAATCTGTTTAGTTCGGTATTTATTAGCATACACAGACATATGGGATCCACTCTCTGTTAGTATGATACAGGGGGGACATCCTGCCACATACACAGGCAACTGAATGCAGATTTTTGTTTTTCTGTGGCAACTCTAAACCCTATTGTAAGTGTGTGCGTGAGTCTCGCCCGCTCTTTCTCCCTAAAGAGTGCCTAGTGTATCACCTTGGGTTCTGTGGATAAAAGCTTTTGTCAAACAGCCTATATAATTAAATAATCTGAATACATTAGAGAGATAGTAGGATTGCAAGACAGGCGTGCGTTTTATGTCCAATCCCCAGACAGAGGTAAAAGGCTCTGTTGAAAAGAAAGAACATCTCCAAGGCTTCTCTTTTCTTTGCTTGGTCTGGTGGGAAAGACAGAAAATAGAAGCAGGAGAGAGCAATAAAAAAAAAAGAGACGATTAGGGGAGGGTGAGGTGGATGATTGAGACCAATACTTCTTTCAAGACTCTGAGTCAATGACATGGCCCTCTGCAGGAGATCTCTTACACCCCCTGCCTCCCTCTTCCCTGCCTCCTCTATTTGTTCAGACTTCATCTCTTTCGTTTAGTCCATACATCAGCACTTCATCACTCTGCTTTCGCTCTGAACAGAATCACTCATTTCCCACCTTGTTTGTTTGTTCCTTCCAAATCTTTGCTTTCAATTTCTCCCTCCAAATCCCTCACTCTCCCCGTCTCTCTGCTTTACTACTCGCCTTACAATCCTATATTTTCTTTGTTTCCATTGTCTCTGTCTCTGTGTATTACAGAAATCCCTGTTATTTTTCTGTGCCTCCTATTCTCTCTGTTGTCTTACTCTCTTCACTCCAGACCTAGTTTTGTCCTCCCACTTCTCTGAACCTCTCATTTCCCAACTCAGCCTTGAATCTCATTCCTTCCTCCATGTTACCAGCACAAAATAATCACGTGTACTCGAGAACGTTGTTCAGTATCAATTAAAAATGTTGGGAGATGTTTAATTTATGCACTGTCCACGTCCCAAATCAATTCATTTTAGCAAGCAAGATAGAAATCCATAGTGCCTGTTCAATAGCAAACATACCCACTAGTGCTGATGTGGTTTGGACATTTCAGCTGAAGCTGTGTTTAGGTGGAGGATTTTGATACCACTGTGCACTGCAGACATAAGCAACAAGAAAGATTCTCATGGTTTTAGCTGGGCTCAGGCCATAGGGGCTTTAAAATCCGAACTGATTTTAAATCAGGTTGTATCATGCACATGAGGAGAAACTTTTCTCAAACCTGCACACACTACCAGATTTGAAAATAATGACGCATCACACACGGCAGGATATTATAAGGATTATTTTGCCAGAGGGAGTATTAATGCACAGCCTCACGTGATCTCATGGGGAAGCAGGTGTAAACAAAACAGAGACTGACGTGGTGCGACAACTTGTTGAAATGTTAATAGCACTTTGCTAAACAAGTCTGGATGATAAAATGGCTGGGGAGACGCAGTCAACACTGTCTGTCTATTCTGCAGCAAGACGTGGAGGTGAGATCTTAACTGTCAGCTGTATGCTAGCTAACATTAGCCTCATGGGCTAGGATGTTTACCTTTGCTTGGCAGCACCGTCAGCTGTTCCGAGACTGACATTATCATAATATACATTAAAAAAATACATATGAAATATATCTAACTCATTTGAAAATTATCAGGGCAACCCCAATGTGAGAGGTTTAGGACTGGATGTGTAAAACAACAGGCCGAACATTGGTACTAACCAAGGTCCTGCACCGGCTTACTCCCCAAGTCACCCTTACCGACAACCAGGGAAAAATCAGTCCAAACCTCCTGTAGTCTGAGCCCAGCTTTAGGTGCACACAGACCTATCCAAACTCAAACGAAGCTGTATGCACAGCAGTGGTACAAATTGGTTTATTTGTTGCTCATGTGTGCCACATTACTAGCTGCTAGCAAGAGAGCACTTCATCTTATCACTATTTAATTGTACAGGAAGCATCAACCACCAGGAGGCATCTATGAGCAAGGCGAAATTTATGTCAACACAAGCTCAGGTCTCGCTGCTTTGATAATGTAATGATACAGGCACTGTATTAGGATGATCTCCATTTACATGTAGGAGGGAAGAAACAAGCTGGAAACAAGCATGTTTTCTGTAGAGGACCTGTGATTACCGTCTGAGTGAGTGTTTTTAAAAACTAAATCACTAAATTTGTGTACGTGTGTTGATGAAATCAATGACAAAGTGCTCACCTGCCTCAGTCAAAAGACCATATTGACAAACTTGACTCAACTTTTTTGATTTGATCATACTTATGCTGGATGGATGTTCTACCTCTGTGACACACCATGTCATCATCAGATCAAACCCAAATCACGTGGGTTCATTAAATGTGTTGCTTGAATTTTCAAGATGACCTTTCTGTCGTTTTTTGGCTGTAGCGGTAGATGTGGGAGATGGCACAGCTGTGTAGTTATTAATGTAGCTCTGCCTGTGAGATCAAAGTGTTGAAATAGCATTTTGTTGGGATTCTCTCTCACACCAGCTTCTAAAAATACATCCTGAGTCAGCCGTGCTATAGACTGCAGTCTCTCCCCTTAGTTTCCGTTTCAGTTGTTTATGTCCACAATGTTCGCACATCCTCAAGCGTGACGAGCAAACAAAGTTAACTGTTAAACGAATGGTATATAAATGCTGGAAAAAGAAACACTTCAATTACTTCTTTATGTGCTGTACCTTAGTTTAAACTCCTGCTCCTCTTTGTTATTATCTGCACAACTTTACACTTTAATTCCATCCTCTGCTTCTTAATTTTCTTTTTTCTCCTGCATTGGCACCATT
Organism: Epinephelus awoara; assembly: GCA_035609425.1. Classification (NCBI taxonomy): domain Eukaryota; kingdom Metazoa; phylum Chordata; class Actinopteri; order Perciformes; family Serranidae; genus Epinephelus; species Epinephelus awoara. The sequence continues at coordinate 18,572,457 of CM069302.1, forward strand.
TAGTCTCACTTCTTTTACTTCTTGTCCCAACTCCATTACTTCTCTTTACCTTTTCTGCTCTATGCTATTGGGCAGCTCTCTTGTATTTTCAGTCAGTCTTTCCTTACTCATTATTTTTGCTCCAAGGCGAGAGGCAGGATCTGCACAGTATGCATATACGCACACTTAAAAAATACACCACGATGCACCTAAATGCACAGTAGACTAATAAAGTCTATATTACACAACATACACTTTACAGTTTACCTTACTTCCATAATGCAGCTAGGCTTAAATGCAGAGTAAAGGAGTATTTTGTGCACAGACAAAAACAGCCTGCCATGACACAACAGTGCAAGCCACATACAAATCTGTACAATTACATTCACCAAGCTAACTGCAAAACATCAAAGATTTTTCCCTCTTTTATCTGTCAATTTGTCATCTATACTGTATTAGCATGAACATGTCAGTGACAGGATTAAAAACTAAAATGTTTAAATGCTTGCTTGATTACGAAAGTCAAGAATGCATCTCAGTGCTGGGGCACATTAGTGGTTTGATCTCCAATCGCCTCTCTGCAGTCAGTGGGATTCAGTGTTAACAAAAACAATAAGAAATCCTACCCACAGCTCGCCACAGCTGCTTCACCTGAGGTGATTACACAAAGAGAAAATGTGGTGCTGAATGCTGAATTGAATTTAGCTTCACCGTGGATAGATCATGCATTCTTTACCATCTTATTCCTAGCTGACCTATTTCTGTAAAAATTATGTTAAGTGATTGCCTGGTTGAGCTGTTTCCTCATTCTCTGTTCTCGGTCTGCATCCCTTTCCATGTTTAGGGAATACACCGGAGTGAGGATTTGCTTGTGTTTTTTTGTTCTTGATTAATGAAAAACACTGTCCAAGGCTATGTGTATGGTATATAATGTGTGGAGCAGATGTGCTTTGTGTGTGCAGTCCTTGATGTATTCATGAATACTGACACAGATCCCCCATGTGTGTTAATGCAGATGGTCGAGTAGTTCCTTGAAGGGATTCTGAGCCTCTCACTTGCAGTGGCTGTGCAGCAGTGTGTATAAAGACACAATAAACACCTGTGCTGGCGCCATGAAGCGAAATGCTGTTACTACCTGACCCTCTTCACCAAGGGACCTGCGACTTTAAATGTGTTTTTCAGCAGCTAACATTTTATTTATTAATCCCTGAATGTTGTGATGAGTAAACTGATCTTCTGCAGCAGTCTGCTTCAGGATCAGCCACAGATACACGCATTCAAACTTGGGATCAAACCACAGTCTTCTACTGTGGGCCACTGAGCTGCTCCACGGAAGCTGCTGAGGGTTAAGTGCCTTACTTACTCAAGGGCACCAATGCGGCAGAGGAGAGCATGATTCATTCAATTTCCCCACCCAAGAGTTTTCCCTCTGAGGTTTAAGGCTTTGATATGGAAACCTGCAAATTACAAGCATGCTTGATGTAAAATTGATTTCTTACCAGTTCAGGATAAGACAGACAGTGTGAACGTCATGTGAAGCTCCCACAGATTCATAAACATTATTAATGAATATTCTTAGTAATGTTAGAATGGGAGTTGCAAGAAGTAGGACTATTGTCAGAAGGTCCATTCTTGAGTCTAGACTGGATAATGTAGTTTCCTAACTATTTCATCAGTCAGAAAGCTGCGCAGCCTTGAGGCAATTTTTTCCCCAGCTGCCACTCATGGCAGTTGGTATTGCAACTTCAAAAAAAACCTGCAGCCAAAAATACATTTTCACCATAGACCACCATTGTAAAATACACATTTGTGAAACTGTTGACAGGACACCGCCTACAGCAAACAAGGTCTTGATTATGACTCCTTCTATTGTGAATTTTTGTGCCCTGGATTTTTTTTATATTTGAGAAACTTTCCTCAATCTGAGAAAAGCAATTCAAAACTCCTGCATGTCATCACAAAGTAAAGTCTATAAGCTGAGCAGGAACTCATGGGTGGGGATAGCGGGAGAAACACTGAAGCTGGATTTATACTTCTGCATTGGCTCTATGCAGAGCCTACGCCATAGCCTACACACATGGCTTAGGCTACACCATTGTGAGCAGCGGCAGGGTTTAAATTTTTGTTGATTCAAAACACACATTCAACATGGCTTAATAGAGACAATTTCAGAAATCAGAAATCAGTTTCACTGCAACTCGCAGCATTCACAGACAAAGCATTTGTGTTTTGTTGGACACATTTTCACCACAAATACAACATGCTAATGCTTTTAGCACAAGCCTATGGCATTTTACATTGAATAAATTAACTAGCTAGCAGACATTTCCTCTACTCATGACAACAGGGAAAAAAGCAACATTTAACATAAACAGTTTGTTAAATTCAGCTCCATTACAACTCACAGGGCTCACTGACAGAACAATTGTCTTATACTAAACACCTTTTCCAAACAAATGTAACATGCTAACGTTATTCGCACAAGCGTATGGCATTTTACATAGTATAAATTAGCCTAGCTAATAGCGGAGATGTTTTTCTATCCATATGAAGTCAGGATGAATCACACACAAGACTTATTGTTTCTTATCTGTGAAATTAAAAGGAAACAAAAGCTTCCTTTACTGAGAAAACAAAACAAAACGCAGAAGTATAACTCCCTCTTAATGCACATATTCAGAGGGCTGTATACCCCAGAAGCAAATCTGGAAGCCATAACGTTTGTTTGGCATATGCACCAGAGGAGCAACTCGGACATCTGATATCTAGTTATTATTATACATCTATGATTCCACACCTATGAGAGCTCAACGCATTATTAACTGCATCATTACACTGTCAGTCTAAATTTGACAGGAACTCTTACAGTAATAGTCCTTGTGTCAGCACAAAGTAATTCTGAGCCCTCCACAATGTGTACTAAACACTGTTGCTGTGTCGAGAAGTGGGGCCTTTATGCAAGGTTGAAATTAGTATTTGAGTGCCGGAACTTTAGATGAAAGATATGATTTATGTGCTTAATAATCAACAAAACCAATATAATTAGACATATCACAGGTGAACCCTTATTTTCCTTTCAGTGGGGAATTCTGTGAAGATTCATTGAACCAAAGAGTTCTGCAGCTTTTTAGGAAATACTGCTGAGCTCCGGTTCTCTGCAGCAAAGGCCCTGATGGGTAATGAGGTCTGTGATGAAAGAAAACCAAGTCTGATGCCTTAACTTGTCAAAAAAAATTAAATGGCTTCATCCTAGTAGCAGTTTTTAAAAGGGTTTACTGCAATTTTCGAAGTTACACTATTTTTTAAACTCACTGCTTATAATGCTGTAATGTCAATGGCATTTAAAACCTACATGGGGCAAAGAAGAATGTGACTTTCTTGCTTCTGCCATTTTCTATCTACTATCTTCTCTAACTCAGACAGTAATCAAGCTCTATTAAACTGTTGTAGGAATTTGACTTTGCTTTAAGGCCAAGGCCCAGTATGGTCTTTGAACACTGCTGGAAATTCACTATTATGTTAAATTTCTTTGCAGCCCAAATAGCTGGCCCTGTCACAGAAGAGCAGGGTTTGAATACTTAAAAAGGATTTAAGATAATTCCTTAAAGTTAGTCAATTCTATCCACACACTGAAAGCAGATGAAGGGGCTGAATCTTAAAGCTTTGCAATGATTAAGGACTAAGAGGTAGAGACAACGACAGAGAGAATAAAACTGACTACCCAAATAATCTACGGAATTGGAAATTGTTGATTTAATTTCAGCCTGACTCGGTCTGGTTTAGAGTCATCTCAGGCAAAGTTGGAAGCACACAAACGCCCTCTGCACAAACTGCAAGCTCAGAACTATCACCCAGATCAGTCTGTCCTTCAGACAATCTACAGAGGCATCTTTATGAAACTTTTAAAAGCCGTAATTTCTTTGAAGTGGAAACTTGTCCTGTAGATGGCTTTGTATAATCCCCCAATTCACTTGCTTGCTGTACTGTGAAAAGGCCTGTTTTTACTGGAGACAGAGTGCCTCCATCCACACACACAGCTAAACCACAATATCCCAAACCTTTCTCTTTCTCTTCCCTCCATCTACCCCACCACCCCAAACACACAAATAAATGTGCCGACGTTCATATTTAATAAAACATGTCCTTTGCCCAGGCTTTTACCTCCACAGCCATGCCGTATGCTCTGTCCACTTTGACCACTTTTTGTTTCTCCCACATGGTATCACTTGGTCAACCTGCTCTTATAAAAGATTCACTGACCGTTTACATGCACCAAATCACACCACATGCATTATGCAGTGCAGCTATGGTGTAGCATCCCCTTCCCATTTGCTCTTTGCTCTCTTCCTTCCCTTTTTCTACCCTAGACCTCATGACTTCAAACCGTTCGTTTTCTTTGCCCCTTACCCTCTCTCATTGAAAAACGGCTCTCACATTTTCGCTTCATGTTTTCGCTCCTTCTTTTCCTGCAATTCTGCTTCCAGTGACCCTCGCCCTTCTAGTTTCCTTCCTATTTTCCTCTTTTTCCTACAGCAAGAGGTGAAAAGTTTGACTCTTGATACCGCTACATCATGAAAGGCTTCCAGCAAAGAGCTACTGTCGACCACCCTCTGAGCTCAATCTGCAATTCTGTTTTCTCTCTTTCGCTCTCTCTGTTGGTCTCCCTGTCAGATCCTAAATCTCTGTCTTATCTCCTTTCTGTTCCCCACTCTCACTGTTTCCATCCGTCTGCGTCAGCAAGTCCTTTTACTCAGTTAATATTGTTTCGTAATATTATTTCAGCATCATGATTCAGGTAATTACATTTGTTCACCCTTGTGTCCAACCTGACTTAAACCATTACTCTCAGAACACAATGTGAAATCAGTATCATTCAGCTTGACAGTAAGGCTATTTTGCTTGACTTTTGGTGACCTTGAAAAAAGTCTTTGAGGTTTGGCTCTAAATACTGATATGTAGCCTAAAATATCCAACAGCTGGACTTCAGTCTCATTCCCATAATTGGAATTTTGTGTCCAAACTAAAAACACTATTATGGGAAGAGATCAGAGACCACTGTATGTCCTAATAGTCTGACCTGTCTGAATCAAAAGCTTATAACCATATACATGGACACAATTTGTACTACACAGGGACAAAAACATGTACTTTGGATGTATAACCACAATAGCAGCTTAAAGTGATGCATTGCAGATTTTCAGCCAGCTTTGTATCATAACAATGTGGGTCGTATGTGTAAATGAACTTTGTTAAACTTCCCTCCATCTTACCAGCAGCCAAATCTCATTGCTATTCTACAAACTGAAAACATGTCATTCGGCAGATTTTCACTGGCTCTACAGCTGCCGCTCAAACTACAGACTGTACTTCCTCATTTAGAAAAAAACGAGCCGTAGCATGTAGCACTAATGTCGAAAGTATGTGCATCTTTCTACTGCACAGGCAGCCTAGTTTTATGAAAAGACTGTCTTACTGCAGTGAAATACTTCTTTAACCTCCTGAGACCCCAGCTTTTGTTTGTTGTGCACTTCCAATTTCTCCCTGCTATTTGGGATAAATAGGACCTGATAAGTATAAAAAATGAATCATTGTCTTTGAATAGTAAGACGTTTTTGGAAAAGAAATGATGTCCTAATATGAGAGCAGTGGGTTTATTTTTAATAGTCACAAGTGTGTAATGAATATAAAATGCCTGAACATTGTCGTGCAAAGACAAAACTGAAAACAATGCAACATTTTGTAACTCCATGGACTCGGGGTCACTGCTGAAGTCTAAAACTCTACAAAACTGTTTCATTTCAATGCATGAACATGGCTGTGCAAAACAAAATTGCAAATAATGCAGAATTTCTAAAGGTCTTGTGATTTGTTCATTTTGTAGCTCTGAATGGATTTTCCTTGCTTCACACTCCAAGCTAGGTATGTCCTTCTTTACTGTGTAGGAACAGTCTGTCACACCTTACGGGCCTGTGTAAAATACTGCAATAATATAAAGCCCCAATCTCCTCAATGAGTACTTCTTAATCAACAGCCTCTTAGCTTGTTACTTTTGCAAAAAATTGTCAAATTTGTGTGCAATATTCAATTCAATTCAATAATCACTTTACTGTTATTTATCTTGACGGAAAGAAGACGAAGAGCAACTCTAGCAGGGTGCCGCCCAAGACAGCGCAGGATTCAGCCTATTAAACTATAAATGTTATTAAGCACAAACAAACAAATTTCAACCATAAAATCTTATCAGGTTTTGTAACTTGTCCACTTCTGTCCAAAATGCATTGTGCTCATATGAGGATGCAGGTCTCAGGAGGTTCAGGCAAGAGGATGACATTACATCTTTAATTCATCAGTAAATGAAAACAACCTGCGGGATATAATAAGATTATTTTAGACTAATGATGTAATGTTACAGTAAAGCACGGCTGTGGTTGAGGACCTGTATCAATCAATCAATCAATCTATCAATTGATTTAGAAAACAGTACACGTAACCACAAGATCATAAAAAATACCTTTTATTTTTTTGAAGGATAGTTTTTACTAGAATTATAGGATAATGGATTTGTTGTTGCTGCTGTGATTGATGAGGATGGCGGTTGTGACTGTGCTTCCCACTGCAACTGCTTCAATTATGTCCTTCTTGTCAATGAGAAAAGCTTTTAATGAAAAATCTAACTGCAGCAATCATTACACTGGCCTCGACTGACCCAGACAGAGAGAGAGACCGATACTGACATATACATGTGATGCATTAGACATTTCTCACCATCTGATGCTGGACCATGGCCGCCTTGTCTCGTATACACAACTGAGACAAGTCATGTCCATGCATATGCATGCAAATATGCACAGGCATGGCTGTTCACGTGTTGCTGTGCAAACACATCCTCACTTTGTCCTTGGTGCAAAACACATTATATAAATCTCTCACTGGGGAGTCCCAAAGTCACACAAATGCACACATACACTTGTGCACACGTACAAGCAGACACAGCCCTAGATACCACATTGGGTCATCGGAGCCCCAGATAAACGCAAACTGCTAATCAGGCCAACCAAAATAGAGCTCATCATCTTTGGGTTGAAATGAGGTTGAGACTGAGGTTATCTTTGGCTTTCCTGTGGGCAATCACGGAAAAATCCATTTGCACTGGAGAAGCATTGATGGTGTCAGTTCGTAATAACTTATATGTGGCTGGTAATTACATGATCTGTATCAAGCTGACAATATTGCTCAAGCCTTTAGGTGGTTAACACGGACACCTTCGGAAAATGACTAAATTGCTTCAAATTGACAAAATGAGCCAATAAACCTGAAAACTGTGAATGTAGCGGGGGGAAAATCAATTGCTTATCCTCACACTTTGTTTCGCAGTGCAGCAGAGAAAATGTTCACAATGAGTAAAAGCTCTTTTACTGTTTCTTGACCAGATGAAAGTCAAAGTGTTTTTTGTTATTTGCTTGTCTGAGCGTCCATGTTTCTCAATAACAATAAATGTGTGACAGATGACTGGTATTAAAGGTAGCCGATCGATAGCTTGAGACAGTTTGAGCCATAGTCATAGTGAGGTTAAGCATTATTTTTTCTGTGTATCAGAATTCACCTGTGGCTCATCTGGGTGAGGCAAGAGGCTGAACAGTGATTTAAGCAAGAATAAGAAATGAACTTGTCTTTCAATGTTTGTTTTTTCCTCCAACAAAGTCATGAGAAAAGGCTAAAACAAATCATTATTTAGTGTCACGTACTTTCTGCAGCAAAAAGGGTTTGTAAATAACTGTTGCTTTGTTTTGAGGTTGCTGTACACTGCATTTGGTTAAACAAGTTTCCAAGCCATTTTTTTTTCTCTCTGTTGAATATAGTGTTGCTGTGTTGCAGATAAATAGCCTCGGCTTTTTAAATGGCTAGAGACGGCCCAGAAAAGGGCAGCAGTGTAACAAAAAGGCTATTTATCACTATTATGCGATGTATAAACAGCGCACAAAGTCCACATTATTATGCTGGCGAGAAAATAGTAAGAAAGAAAAACATGATTTGTCACTGAACGGATATAGACTAACAGGCTGATGTTCAAAAATAAACTACATTCATACTGTGAGACCTTTTCAATGAAATACTCATTTAACCTTTGATTTGACAGCAAATTCAAACACCTTGAAACAATGACCTTAAAGTGCTCTACAAAACCATTTCTATAGCCTCTAACAAACACTAGCGACAGCAGAAAAACAAAATGAATTGCTACCTGCTGAGAAATGTCTCAACTGGAACTGACACTGAAATGCGACACTTCTGTTTTTGTTCCCAGTTTTTACGTTTAAGTTAAGGCTTTTTTAACCACACAAAAGACTTATTTCTCTTCCCGTGGCATAACATTATTACACAGGATGATTACAATAAATTTTTAATCTTGAAACATGACATTTTTTAGGATTTCACATGACTAGCGCAGCAGAAATGCATTTTCTGAGCTGAGCTGGTGTGGTTATATGTGCCTGCGGTCGTGAGGCCTGTTGCATGTGCTGCCGAACTCACAGGAAGTACATAAGAGTAGAGTCAACTGGTTACATATATAAATATATGTATAATCCACTCATCTGTCTTGGTGAGGCAATAATTTGCACTGTGAAGCATTTAATTCTTGCTTCAATCTATACTAGTTTGCATTGTGTTATTATAGGAACTGCTCTTCATTTTATCTCCTGATAAAAAGCCTATACATAGTGACATGAAGGGAAACATGTATTTACATTTAGAATACCAACACAAAGGAAGGTATATTACATAACACCAACCTGTCTGCATTTATGAAGGCTGTTTTCTATTCAGTAGTATAAAAAGAAAGCCAATCAACTAATTTCCAATTATCTGTACTTCACTGATATTCCAAGCCAGCACTGCAGCCAAAATCTGAAACCAAATATGAACAAAATTTGTTGCGGTTAATCTCTAACCCAGTCAATCACTTCAAATAAAGCAAACTGCTTCCTCACGATGAATAGATAGCTCAAACACAAGGCTTTGCAACATGCTGCAAGATTTAAACAACCCAAGATCCAAACCAATCACCAGAATAGTGTTGGCATTGTACGTCTCTGCAAACCATGGATATGTTACATTTGTATGTCATTATGAAGTGCACGTGTTCAAACTTTACATTTCTACAATGTTGTGTTTTGCTGGTGGTCATGTTTAGGCACAAAAACCACTTGGTTATAGTGAAGAAGATCCTGTTTTGGCTTAAAATACCTGGTTTTGGTGGCACAACCATAGCTGAAAGTGCTATTGATGTCTCGTTGTGTTCTGCACCTTGGCAGCCATCTCGCCAAGGTGTCACACTTTCCACCATCAGCACCACCTCCAGATGACAAAGTCAGCTCACATACACGTAATAAGAACTACATTTCTGAAGGGAAGTTTATATGGTATGTATAAAATGTACAAATGTTAGGAATATGTGGTTCGCAGAAACGTACAATGCCAATATTTTCCTTAGGCAACTAGGCTGCATGCCTCCAAATAAATTTTCATCACTTCTACTGGTTAAATCAGTCCAGCCCTTTTGTATGCACATGAATCAGTGCTGAATCCAGCCTGTGGTCCCCTCCTCATCTCATCTCATTTCAGAGAAGATTGGGATGGTGTGATTTACAACAGTGCTCTACATCTTCTTTATGTGCTCTCTATAAGGAGAAATGTCGGGGAGCAACGTATGTAAATGAAGGATAGGAGTCTGATGGTGAGGAATAGAGAGATAGACGGAGGGACCGAGCGTGGTGAAGGAGCAAGGAGAGGCAGAGGTAGAAGGAGGAAACGAAGGAGATGCACTTAATGATAGGGAGGTGAGGAGTCAACGCACAACCACCAACACTCTCAAAAACACCCGTGGGACTTGCTCCACAGCCTCCTGTGTCAAATAACATGTGTTCAAGGCTCTTAAGCTCTTTGCTGCTCTCATACTCAGACTTCCCCTCCCATTCAATCTCCTTCACTCTCTTACTCATCCTCTCGCTCTGAATCAGTGTTTTTTCCTCTCGCACCAAAGAGTGATTCATCCATTAAGATTATTGATCAAAACAATCAGAGAGCAGCAGGGAGAACAAGGGAAAAGGAGAAAGAGAGAAAGAATTGAAGCTTGCTACTGAAGCCTACTAATCTCCCCAAGTCATGCACAGACAACCTCCTTCCCTAAGTGCCCGTCAGAGTTGAACTGGTCCTGAACTTCTGAGAGGACATCTCAGAGTGATGCAGAGCCATCTGGAACAACGTTTTTTAACCTGACTTGATATCTAGATAGACGCTAGCGTGCCATGTCAAGAAATTGTATGCATTTTTTTTAAAAGTGCAGTGTAGCTTTTACACACAATTGAATTTTATAGAAGGTCAAGGGAACACTGACAATGTCGACTCCCCCTGAATAAAAGGTCTGCGGTATTTTGTGTACCTGTGTTAGTGTGTGTGGATGCATGTTTGTGTACAGAGATAGTACACCAACAGGGCACATGTACAGACAATATATATCCCAGTTTGACTGAGTGATAAACCTTTCAACAGGCTGCCGTGAATAATCCATTCCATTAATGTTCCCCCCTCTGAGCCCAACAATGGGCCTCCTCAACTATGACCAATAGAACTTCATTACTTCCCATTGTGAGAGAGCCGGGCTTCCTATAACATTACAGCGGCGTGACCTTGACATCTTGTTAGAGCTAACATTAAACTTTATGGGCACTGCCTATGGTGTTTAACTATGTCTGAGATATATATGGAGTCTGCTCTTATGGATATGGACGGGAAAGGGGGGACGGATGAGGGGGAAGTCATGAGATCACAGATAGTGCTATTTGGTTTAGCTGGGTGCAAAAGACTGACGGAGTGTGCCGTTGTGTGAACAGAAATCCCATTTGTTTTAAAGGCTTATGAACCACTGAGAAGCTGTGATTGAAATGCTGCCATAATACCCTGTCGACTTGCCCGAGATGATTACTCTCATCCCCAGCCAGTGGGCCGATAGCTTGACCGCTATTAGCCATATTGTGTTAAGATGCTCAACGGAAAGCTGTTAAATTGTTCCCATAAATAAAGATTACATGCGAGATCTCGATGCAAGATGCTTTTCAGAAAAAATTATGATCATGGGCTATATAAATTATATAGATTTACACCGCGGCATGTAATGTCTCCTAATGCGGGGTTATAATTATGTCTCAAGAATTGTCATGTTTTACTGCAGCTGGTTTCTAAAATCATCAGGCCTGTGTCAGATTGTGTAACTCACAATGATCACAAGCCTGTATTATTTTCTATGCCTCCGTCTCAACTTGTTCACTGCAATTACAATGAAATGTTGGCCTGTGATTAGAGACTTACGCCTTGCAAATTAAAATGCCAGCTCTGCAAACCAGAAAGAAGACTTTGCAACCGTTAAGTTGACAGGCAGCGCTATATTAAATTTATATCACAATGGGTATGGGTTTATGAATATTAGATTTATGCACTAAGAGGGAGAGGGAATCCTGATTGCACTTTTACAACATCTCTGGATTATAACTGAAAAATCACCTGTGGAAATGGAGGTGGGCAGAGTTGTGGGTGGTGTGTACTAGGCTGTTATTAGCTACAATATGCTAACTGAACCACTGAAGAAAAATAACCACAATCACAAAGGGAACAAAGCTAAGAAAAAATATCATTTCAGATGCAGTCCATTCCTGAGCACGCACCCTCAGTGAGTCACTTCATATTTTCAGTGAATCCAAGGGCAAAACATGCACAACTTGTGTGTGTTTAAATGAAAATAGCATTCAAGTCTCAGAGCTATCATCAAGCAAGGCTGTGATCAAAGCAGGCAGAGCTGCATGTTGACGCAAGAAGAGCGCAAATGTCAAGAAATGTCACATTTTTATTATACATACAGAGCGGTGACATTTCTGTTTAAGAACATCCTCTCCAATTTTTTCAGGGTTGTAAATTCTTAAGAATCTTATCCTCTCTGAATATAATGTGTACGGTGGAATACTGCATCGTTTGATATTCAGTATTAGTGTTGTTGTGTACATACAGGATCTACCTGTTAATGCTTAAAGCGTGTTATGCATTTCGATAATGCTGCAATGATGGTATGCAATTGTTTGCGTGTATGCTCTTCCTCTGATGTTTTAGAGACCAAGGTGAGTGTTTTTCTCTTCCCCTCTGCCTGCGTCTGTCCCCTCTCTGTCTGTCTTTTATAAAAGCATGTCTCTTGGCTGAGAGAAAGCCCCTGAAGGACACTAAAAACTGCATATATTTCAGTGTCTACAAAATACTGAAAAAGTGTAGCATTAGCATCACAAAAGGAGGAATGGTGGCATTGTCCTATGTTGAGGAAGCAAGTCTGAGTGAATGAGTGACTGAGTGAATGAGTGAGCCAGGATTCCAGGTATCAGAGCCGGGCAGTAATTAAATAGGGAGGGAAATAAAAGAAACTTGTCAGTGGGATGTGTGTGTGTGAATTTGAGTCCCTTTCAGCATGGCTTCACTCAAGCCATCACTCTCTAAATATGGAAGCTTGTATTCCTGAACCTGCCCACCAGTCCAACAATACACGGCCAACAATACACACACGCGCACGCGTGCAAACATGCACTCACAGCCCGTCTCCGCTCTGGATGGCAAGCGGCTCTCAAAGAGCTGGCGGGTCTTATTGAATTAGATTTAAAGGAATACAAGATTTGACATATTTGGATTTGGAAGATGCCGCAACAACAAAAGTGCACATTTTGCGAAGGCATTCTCTGTATTCAAATAGGATGTGGAGACCAAGAGAAAATTGGGCACTGAATCCTCTAAATAAATTTCAAGCGACAGAGAAAAGGGGCCTGCTGTCTTCTTAGTTTTTGAATTCCAGTCACTTATGTTTAGTCTCCCCAACTGTGTAATCTGGGACTGGCACAGAGAGATGGGAGATTCTCCACTGTTCAAGCATTTATCACATCCCTTTGAAGAGGAGATTTGGTGAATTGCCTCATAATTCTTTTAAACGACTTGTTTATACAGAAATGAACTCCACTTGACTTGGTGGCTCCGAACACTTTTGATTGGTTAGTTTGGGGCCAAAGTTTTCTTCAGTGAAACAATTCTGACTTTGACTGAGCAATAACATACTGTATGAAGCCCCAGTCTTTCTGATTTGCAAATTAAACCAATGTCAACAGTTTCAGTCCATGAGCATACACTCCCTGACTAACTGAAGCTGATAAAATCAGCCCCATATTTCCTGTTGATGCAGCATTTCACCTCTTGCTGCCACGGTGCAATAGGAAAACCCAGAAATGACAGTTTTTCGTGAAGGCAGAATTTAATGGGCAATATGATACCCTTGCCTCATTTCATACTGGAGGTAATTTTGAAGATTTGTGTTGCAGCATATTGCCTGAGACTGGATTTATAGCAAACTACACAGAGAGATGCAAATCCAGCAGTCTCTAGATTCTTACTGACTGATTTACTTTGTTACAGTTTCTTTGTGATGTCTTCTGTTATCTACACAGCCTATACGCTGCAAAGGTAAATGGTTCATGAGAAGAAAGGAGTTCCAAATACTAAATCCATACAAACTTAATTATTTCATGAAACCTACAATGATGCACTTGCCTTTTTAAAAAGGGTTATTAAATAATAATCTAGGTGTCTGGCAGCATAGATGTGATGACAGATTTAAAGATATTAAAGCATCTCACCGTTTCAAATGAAAATGCAATTGGAGTGTAGACGATTATACCTTATTAGTTAGGGGAAATCGCTGGCATGATTCCTCCAAAAGGGAATATTCCGAAGCTGCGTTCTAAAGAAACTACTTTCTACATTTTGTGTGCTTGAACACTCACTTGATACATGTACTTAATTGGAGTATGCACTGACTACAGAAAACAATTTTCAGCATACAAGGCTTTCACCATGTTTATTGACTTTGTCTTTTTTTTCCCCTTAAGCTTCATTTCTGGAGTGTGTGTGTGTGTGTGTGTGTTCCTTGGTGTTTGACGTTACTGCAATCACAATCACATGTTGTCATAAGTGCAAAAGTGCAAACCAATTTACTGACAATCAATACAGATTTACTGTGCTTTGTTTCTTTGTTGTCATATGGACTCTCGAGAGAGGGCTAGAGGGCACACACACACACACACACACACACACACACACACACACACACACACAAACAAATGCTTTCCCTGCTAAAGGGACTCTACCACAGCTCTCTGTATTGATATTTCTATGTGGGAAAGTCTATGTGAAGAAAATAAGTCAGTTTAGACTGAACCTCTCCTTTCACAGCCAACTGTACTTTGCAACTTTGCAATGACAGTTGGACTGGCTACTAACAGATATAGCATCATCATATATGCGTTGAACATCTACTGTTGACTGGTAGTGAAAATAATATGAGAAATACAAACTATGATGCCAAATGTGCATATTAAGGCAGTACAGGAGGCGGCGCACATTCTCACCACAAATGATCCGCACAAGAGTTCAATTGTATGCAGACCACCTCTCCAAGAAGGCCTCGGTCCGGTTGTTGTGGTGCACACCCAAGTGTGATGGCTGTCTTCACACCTGCCCAAATGAACCACACTTAGGGGGCAAACTGAACTTGAGTTTTATTGAACTGAACCAATCAGGGCAGGTGTGAAAGCACCCTTAATCTGAGGACAGTCTCAGCCTGAACTATTTTCAGTGGAAGGTAACAGTAACAGTGACAATAACTAACTATATCATTCACTATTTTTTTCAAGCAGCCCTTAAATGCACATTTAAATCTACCTACAGTTTTATGCAGGCTGCTGTATTAACTCTGAAACTAAAATATCACGAATAGAGAGATGATTATGCACTAGAAACACGTCATGATTATTCTTGGTGAAGCAAAATCATTCCTTTCTTTCTTAACACATAATACATGTACAAAATACTGAAAGACTTAAAGACTGGGAGCTGTATTGTAACACTACCATGAAACTGTTTTTCACCATCTGTGTCCATATTATTTTGGCAGGACTAAAAGCATGCCTGATGACGCACTGGAGCCACCCTTAACACAACTCCTCCCCAGCTATATAAATACTACGTTACGACCAACGTCAGAGTGCATGGCATCAGTATCGTTTCACGATTCACTCCTGGCTATTGGTCAACTATCCCACCCATTAGACACAGTCAGTCCATGCCTTTTTTCGGTCCGTTACCTTTGACAATAGTTTTCTCCCTTCTAGCTTTAGTAAAAAGGTAAAGAAGAAAATTGCAAACTTGATTTTATCTACATGTAGCGTGGCAAATTAAAAACCAATAAATATTATGATTTAGAAACTGTACTGTTTTGCTAACAAGGGGTAAAGAAACAAGGGTTGCCTAGATATAATAATGTTCTCAAAATATGCACTGGCTCACAATTTCTGTGCAGTCCTTTTAGAGGATTGTGACAAATATTTACTGGAAAGTCATTTCCCCAGTCTACTGGTTTTCATCTTTGGGTCCATATATTACCAGGCAGACTCAGTGGCCATAATTTTCTCCCAGCATATTGTGCTGGCCACACTATATTGTGGTGCATTTATGGTGGTTCATTACATTTTAGATCAAAATGTTTCTAACAATATATCCAGTATTTCAAAGTGAGCCCCAGGTCTGTCTCTGAACCAGGATTCGGGGGGTATTAAATCACAAGGACTAGTGATATGAATCGGAATGAATGGGAAATCCACAGTTGAGATATTTCATTGTTTTTAATGTGCTCTAGAAGATGAAGGGAGAAAGGAGGAATGATACAACACTGCTGTTGTTAGCAGACCCAGCCAGTTTCCCTTGGTTTCATTTTGCTGTTCTGAAAAGAACAGGGAGTAATGGCCAGATAAAGGGCTTTTCCCCGCCGCACTCCATCTCTCTTTCGGCTTTCACTTTGGAGTGGATATGTTGCTGGGCAGCAATACTCACGTTCCTCTCTGTGGACCTGTATGATTTAGCTCCTGCTGTTGTTGCTACAATACTGACAACACTGGCTAGGAGCATTACCTATCACTTAACCACACAGAGGTAAAAAGTATTGCTAAAGATAGACTATTGCTATAAAAAAAAATGTAAGCTGACATCAGTTATTCTAGTGTCTTAGAAGCTGCTGCTCAAGGTTATAAGATGAAAAGTAGTACTTTTTAGGTCCATTTTAATCCTGTTTGACACGTGTTTGCAAAGTGTAATGTACTGGACTTCTAAATTGATCGTTCTTTTATCTATCTTTACAGTCACCTGGCTCAAAGAGCTTGGCTCTATTATCTTGGGGTTATTTTTGTAAAACTTGTTTTTACAGACTACTATAGAATATCACGTAGGTCATTGTCATGTTTATCTATTTCGAATGGTACATAAGACTAACACTGAACTGAAGGAGAAATACACTACACACCACCTAAATAATGTGTTTTGTACCCTCACTAATGTTGATTAATCATCAGAGTTTCATCTCCAACAACGTCATCTCAGACTAAAGCTGGATTTATACTTCTCCGTCAAACTGATGTTGTACCTACAACATAGACCCTACTTCAAAGCTGTCTGACATGCACCTCCCCAGAGATGTAACTTACCTGTTGCAGATGGAGACCTCATGTCTATTTTTATAAGCTGAAACCATTTCCCCCAGTATTTACTTTTATTTCCTAGATAAGAAACAATAAATTGTTAAGACAATAAAGCCTCCACAAAAATACCATTTTAATTCTTATGTGTGATTTATCCTGGCGTCATATATGCAGAGGAAATCTCCACTTGTCGCTATGCTAATGTATACAATGTAAAATACAATAGGCTTGTGCTAATAACATTAGCATGGAAAACGTGTTTAGTATAAGACAGTTGTTTTATCTGTTAACATTGTGAACTGCAATCGAGCCGGATTCTGTAACAGTAGCCTACCTTTGTTAAATGCTGCTTTTGTCCCTGGTTTCATACAAAAAGAGGAAATGTCCGCTAGCAGCTAGGCTAATTTATACAATTTAAAATGCAATAGGCTCGTGCTACAAATATTAGCATGTTGTATTTGTGAAGAAAATGTGTCCAACAAAGTCAAGTGCTTTGTCTCCGAATGCTGCGAGTTACAGTGAAGCTGATTTGTGTACTTGTGTTTGAAATGGTCTCTATTAAGCCACGTTAAATGTGTGTTTAATGTGTGTTTTGAATCAACTAATCTTTACAGCACTTCACAGAAACCCCATTGCTGTCTAGTGTTTTGAAGGTGTAACTGCAGAGTGATACAGACACACCACCACACTCGTATAATAAATGCTCACAACAGCATGTGCTCTGCATAGCACTGTCACACAAGTATAAATCCTGCTTCAGTGGGGCTGCACAGATTCCCAGCATACCAAGTCACAGAAAAGGCTGCTGCCAATAAAGCAAATTAATTAACATCAATTTCTTTCTGTTAACATGTACATTTTGATTACACACAATATGCAGCTGAATTGAAATCGAGAATGCATTTTATTTCCCGTCTGGTAGAAAGAAGTCTGATTTTCATTTCTTGACTTGGGGATTGTTAGCGTTGTCAATCACAGCCCAACTAAGCGTCAGGCTGAAAAGAGCCGATATCGATGTTCTGTTTTGCTGGCAGGTTACCACAGATTCCTGTTGAATATGAAGCAGTGTTGATTTTACATTGTGTCGGTGTTAATTTGATGTTTAATCAATGAGTGAATAACACTGATTGAAATAACATCGAACATTGATGGTGAATCAATATTGCTTTGAGGGGGCAAAATGGATGTTAAATGGAAGTGTTGATGCATTTACACAGACTCTGTTATTGCTGATTATATGTTTGTCTGCTATTTTTGCCTGGGGAGTAGACGGCCCACTAATTCCAAACCAGCTGCAACTGAGAACTTGGGGCAAAATGCAGAGAAAGCTATAACTATAATTCTTTTTTATCTTGTGAGGTATAATTTTGATAAAGGATAATTAAGGTTGATTCAAAGCAGAGTTTCGTCAGTAAAGCATGCAGAGACTGACAAAAAAAACTGCACCGTCTTTCACTGGAGTCTAATAATAAAGCTAATCAGTATGTGAACTAGATGAGGTGTGAAGTATTGGTAAATATCTGGTCATGAGTCAAACGTGGGCATCAAACACAGTGTATAATTGCTTGCACTCAGATTATAAGGTTAGTGAGACTGCAATGTGACTGGTTAACAGTGTGGCAACATTTTGCTGATCCATTTTACAGATTTAAGGCTAATTATTTTCTTGCAGGTCTTAACAGTGCAGCTGCAGCTGCACAGAGTTAAAGACACGCTGACTCTAGATCTGTGCCAATAAGCAGCCCTGACCTCAAACATTACACTGGGATTTCCTGTGAAAATGGAAACTGTTACACAAAGACCTGTGGGTCACAGCTGTGAGCTGCAGCAACAGTCAAAAACTCCTCAGAGCCTGCAGAATTCAGCAAAGCATATTTCTCAGGAGTGATCCATAACTTCAAATGTGGCTCTGATCAAAAACTGAAACAAAGGACGAAAACACTTTGTACACGTTTGAAGGTATATATCATATATATCTATCCATCTATACATCCACGTGTTTGTATCATTAGACATTTCTTTATACTGCTTGAGTGCTTATGAGATAAGCTAAAAATTTGCCAAAAAGCAACAGATCTTATGATGTAACCAACAGGCCTACCGAATTTATTTAGTCATAGCTCAGTCCTTATTAACAAACATCGCTGTATTTGAATGTCTGCAGTCTATATGTTATGCAGAGATGTATTTCACTCACAAAACAACCCTACACATAGGATTTATATCTTGTTATCTGCAGGGACAGATGACCAGACAGAATATGACGGCAGCGATCACCATGTGAATGACTGAGATCATCACTCAAACGTTTCCATATCAACAAATACAGTCTCGAGGGCTGCCGTTTTTGCCCCTGCAGATTTACATGATGACGGTGAAGACGTTACAGTATGTACGACTGAAGTCTGCCAAGACTCAGTCTGCAAGTCCAGAGGGTGAACATTTGGTTCAGCCTCAGACTCACCCTGAATCTGGGTCCACACCTACCTACCAAAGTGCAGTGTGAAAAAGAGGGGTGCTCACTCTGCAGCTAAATCTGGGGTCCAAAACATCTCTTGAAGTACACTACAAACTGACTGATGAAAAAAAAAAAAAAAAGAATGTCAACTGAGGGGTCTCCGATTGATGATATGAATCTTTGAATTTCAGGGGGCAGCCCTAGTTTACACTGCTTTGTTCACACTAACACCAAAGAAGTTAACTTCACAGTAACCTGACTATGATTTTGTATCTGACATAGCACAATGACTGAGTTGAAACGGCCACCCCTCCTGTGGGACGAACCCTTTGGCATCATTTTGCACATCTCAGCTCCACGTTTATTAAGCTTTACACAAACTGTTAGCCAGCTTCTGTTCAAAGTCTATTTACTTTTATCTTTTGCATGCTCACAGCGAAACCCTTTTAACAGTTAGCATGAAGGGCGAATCAATATAAAGAGACCACACAAATACACGCACACATTTAGGTGCAGGCGAATGATGTCTCAGCTTAGCGCTGTCTATATCTGCCTAAAGAAAGTATGTCAACCATTATAGCTGAGATCTACTGATATGACAGATTTTCCTCACTTCTTATTATCCCTGAGGATCACTATGGCTATGCTGCCTCGTTTCATTTACACTGTGTCTCTCTGTTCAATTGTATCCATCGTCTTTTGTTTACTGATGGCTTTATCTCTCTATCCCTGCCTTCGCCAGTCTATCCCTTTTCTATTCTCCTCTAAATTTCCTCCATCCATTCTGTATCATGTGAATCCATCTGTTTCTTTCAGTTTATCATCCACCCTTCATCTCTGATCCTTGGTTTTATCTGCCTATCTTTAGCTCATCTATGCTCTGTCTATCCTGCCTGGTTTTATCTGCATCAGAAAGCAGGGGCCCGCACTGGCAAGTATGGCTCTCCTCAAAGATGTCACTCGCTGCTTTATCTCCAGTTGTTTAAGGATTTCTCTATTGCGCTGATCTTTTTTTTTTCCTTTTGGGTTGCTCTGTCTTTTTCTCTGTTTTTCATATCTGCTTTGTCTTACTGTGTTGGCCACATTATATTCTGCCTACTTGTGCTCTCTTTGGTTTGTTTACTTTTTCTTATGCCTGGTTTGTTTCATTTAAACAAAAAATTAAATATAATAGTGTGCAACCACACTATTACTTTTTTCTATTTGCAGTAATTTTCGGTCTCCACATATCACCTACAAACCATTTTTATCCGCTTTTATTTTTCTGCTCTGTCTGCCCACCATTCTCCAGTTATGTATCACTTCTCAGCAAACACTGTTCTGTTTTCTTGTCACTGAAGCATATTCCAGTTTATAACAATTTTGGCTTTATTTTTCTATGGTTTTGACCATTATTCTGATCAATACTAATAACACTGTACTGATTGTGTAACATTGTGTTTATTACTCGTTTAATTGCTTTGCCCAGTCAGACTGTTGTACTGATGTTGCAACATTCACACAACTCAACAATTGCAAAATGTGTAGAAATTATGGCCAAAACCACAGAAATGAGGACCAAGTTGTAATAAACTGGAATTGTCCGTAAGATTAAGAGCATATCAAAGACTGTCCAAGCATACACTCTGTTTGTATGCACACACACACATACAACACTCTGCGAGAGCTCACACTAAAGCAGGATTTATACTTCTGCATTGAATCGGTACTGTACCTACAGCATAGGCTCTATGCAGACGCAGACGCTACCTTGAGCCTGAAGTGCATCTCTCCAGAGATGTCTATTTTTGCAAGCTGAAACCATTTCCTTCACTGGAAACAAAGCTTTTATTTACTTTAATTTCACAAATAAGACACAATAAATTGTTAAGACAATAAAGCCTCCACAAAATAGTATTTTAGTCTGGCGTGTGATTTATCCTGGCTTCATATGAGTAGAGGAAATCTCTGCTAGTCGCTTGGCTAATTTAAACAATGGAAATTGCCATAGGCTTGTGCTAATAACATGAGCATGTTGAATTTGTTTGGAAACCATGTTTAGTATAGGAGTTGTTTTGTCTGTGAACCTTGTGAGTTGTAATGGAACCGAACGTTGTAAAATTACCTTTGTTAAATGTTGCTGTTGTCCCTGGCTTCATATGAGTAGAGGAAAAGTCTACTAGCTACTAGGCTAATTTATATAATGTAAAATGCCATAGGCTTGTGCTAATAACATTAGCATGTTGAATTTGTGGGGAAATTGTGAGTTACAGTGAAGCTGAATTGTGTACTTGTGTTTGAATCTGTCACTATTAAGCCATGTTTAATGTGTGTTTTGGGTGTGTTTGGAATCAGCTGAACTTCACAGAAACCCTGCTGCCGACCAGCGTTTTGGAGGTGTAACTGAGTGTCACATACACACCACCGCACAAGTATAAATGTTCATAATGGCATAGGACACGTGCCTAGGCTATGGGCACGAGTATAACTCCTGCTTAACATTCATTTTCACACTCAAGTAGCAGTGTAAAAATACACTGATATGGATCGATAGATTGATTCAGCGATCAACAATCCACCATCAATGATGCAATGTGAAAATACTGATAGGCAACATGTCATCATCTTCAAGACACACCTTTGTTTTGAAATTCCCATGGATCATCTGTGTCACCATTTCCAGCCAAGCACACCTCCTTCCTAAACATTTAAACAGTGCTGGTGGTCTAGCACCAGACAGACAATGGCAAGCAGCCAATGAGGATATTTACTATTATTGTCTCCTATTGATCGCAGGCCCCTGAACTGAATCTAATTGAAATCATCGTATTGTGGCAGACTTTGTAATATCAGCACAGTAGGGACTTTTTTTTTTACAAAACAAAATGTCTAATCAAGCCACTGAGGGGCTAACGGGTGGACTTGTTATGGACGTGTGCTCTGGGCTAAGAATAAACCGATGTCCTGTGCGCTTTATCTCTTTGGATTTGCCAATCCATTTATTCTCAATACAATATACACATGCTCACCATAACATAGAAGGGCAACAGCATTGTCCATATTCAATCATTATTCCATTCAGCAAATGCAGTACTTCTAAGTAATACTTAACGCTTTCCTGACATGCTTACATAACGGTCAAAAACTGTTCTGCTTCCCGATCCACACACCTGATTTTCACTACCTGGAGCTTAGTGATATGCACACATGAATGCTCCACCTTGTGTTCAGTTTAATAACTGCATGTGTATATTTATATCTGCCTTGTGTTTAGATAAGGATAAAATAAACAAGCAAACACTATATTGTGGCTCCATGTATTGCTGTCCAGAGAATCAGCACAATACTGTACCATGATGAAACTTGTTATTTACACCCCTACATTCAAGTCGGCCCAAAACACAGAGGTGACGGAGAGACACACAGATATAAAAAAACCAAAGTACTTAAAAATAAATCACAAAAACTTGAAAAGAAAGATTGACTTCTATTCAGCAGCTCTGCAGTATCATTCTGGTTAAGGCCACACTGGGCAATGTCATGAAATCATCTCTGTTTCTTTGCACAGAAAATGAGAATCACTTCCTATTCAGCAGCACCTGATAAGTACACCAATCTCAATAACAAAAGGTCCATCTTTGTTTCTGGAGAGTTGAAACTGTCATCTACCATGAATTAATATCTTCTCAGTGCGGGTGTCTGAAGTGTGTGAAGCCTACATGGCATTATCCATATCTGTGGTGCAGATGTGACCTGAACAGAAGAGCCTTCTTTCCCTCAAACTCTCAAGTCATAGAACACACACGCACCAAACAGCTAGACCCAAGCAAAGAGACAGAAACAGACTGAAGTGGTTAGACAAACTGTTTTGTCATTTAGCCCACAGCCACATTACATGCACTCTCTCTTTCATCGCCTTGCACGTTTTCTTGCATCTCCTGTCCCATTTGGCTTCTGTAGTGAAATCAAAAGCCCTGTAATAAGATGGAGATGCTGCCAACTCCAGTCATCCCTCTGGCTCTGACAAGCAGAGAGACAGGCAGGCATGCACCCAGGAAATTACCCATGCATGCATACACACTTATTTACACTGTGTAAATAAGCAAAAAGCACAAAAATATTTGAGCTGAATGAAAAAAATGCCAATACATTAAACACACTTTTTTTTTTTTTTTTTGCCAGAAATCATTCTGCGATGCAATGGAGCAGAAGTTGCTTTTAACTTCTAAAATAAAAATGTATGGATTCCCTTCAGTGTGATTGTCATTTAGCAGTCACAAATAAGTAAAGAGGACCAAAATATGTCCTTCAATATTGCTGGCAGAATTCACTCTTAACTCATTAACTACGCATCACGTAGGCTTTGTATTGTAATCACCCTTAAAGCACATTGAGTTTCTACCCTCCCACCACCAGTTTCAGTTCATTTAACTGCAAAACAAAAATCTACTTGAACAGACTTGAAACTTGCTTGACATACAATAGGCAATTCATCACAGTGAATAATTCACTGACTTGTATCTGTCTATCTATGTGAGATGAGTAGATAAAAGTAAGGAACTTAATTAAACCATTGAAGTAAACAAAGACAATTATGTCAATAAAACACAGTATGCACGGCAACTCCAAAACAGACCTGTATACTTTGGAACTGATTAAGTGATGAAAATTAAGTTGTACAAAGTATTGGGAGTAAAATCGGCTAAATACCCAGCTCTTTAAAATGCACAAAATAACACTCACATTCATGCTCACACATCTACAAAGAGAAACGCGTACACACAAAGCAGCAGTTCAATAGCCCAGCTGGGGAACAGAGTTCTTCTAATCTCAAGTTGGAAAGATCTTAATATGACAGTCTCTGTGAACACTAGGTCCTGTGGGGCTGCACACAGCACAGTCTCAGAAAGGTTTGGTTTATCAGCAGGATAACGTTGCAGTTACAGGACATTCAGTCCATTTAAGAATCCTTTCAAGGTTGTGACAACATCTCACTTTGTGAGTTGACAGCTTTTGTCAAAATGTGTCAAAATTGTCACTGTAAAGTAATGAAGCAGATTTCTGCCTCTCTCTGCACTGTACACCGTTTGTTATTTTTGTCATTTTATGCATTTTAAGCTGTGCAAAGACAAAAACATATAACGCCTCCAGCGAGGGAGTTCAAGTATCTCAGGGTCTTGTTCACCAGTGAGGGTAGAACAGACCATGAGATGGATCGGCGGTCTGGTGCGGCTTCTGCTGTGATGTTGGCACTGCACCAGACTATTGTTGTTACTAGTCCATCTGCATCCCAACCCTCACCTATGGTCATGAGCTCTGGGTAGTGACTGAAAGAATGAGATTGCAGATACAAGCAGCCAAATGAGTTTTCTTCATGAGGAAGGGGTAGAGCTGCTGCTCCTTCAAGTTGAGAGAGGCCAGTTGAGGTGGTTCAGGTATCTGATCAGGATGCGTCCTGGGAACCTTGGGGCCCAGGGGCAGACCCACAACATGCTGGAGGGGTTACATATCTCATCTGGCCTAGGAATACCTTGGGGTCCCCCAGGAGGAGCTAGAAGGCGTTGCTGGGGAGAGGGACGTCTGGGGTGCTTCGCTTGGCCTGCTGCCCCTGCGACCCATCCCCGGATAAGCAGATGAAAATGGATGAATGGATAAAGCCACAATTCTTATCTTTAGCCCTTTTTAGATAGGAGTTGTGCAAATTTGCAGGAAAGCCCAATCAGTCTTTTTTCAGTAAATTCCGCCTACCTACTTTTGTTTATACAGAATGTGCCTTTTTCGGGGCAATGGGGGGCGTGAGCAAGTAACAAAATGTGTAGCTCAGCGTGTGACGTAAACAGTGACGTGGGAGGGAAGCTGCGGCTGGTGAGTCATTTGGCGATTCTCTCATAAGTCGGCCCGTCCTTCACCGTCCACGTCATCTGACGGTTAATGGCCTCTTCC
The DNA here is from genome assembly GCA_035609425.1 of Epinephelus awoara. Lineage (NCBI taxonomy): Eukaryota > Metazoa > Chordata > Actinopteri > Perciformes > Serranidae > Epinephelus > Epinephelus awoara. Next base: position 18,597,423 of record CM069302.1, read on the forward strand.
TTTGCAAGGCCAAGGAGGGCACACAATTCTTTGTCTCCCCAGCTGCTCATCTTTACAGTGTCTGTCAGGTTTGTGTTTCCTTCTTGCTACTAGCTGCTCATTCCTGCTATCAGCTGTTTCCTGTTTATCCACCGCCAGTGGGTCGCACATGCGGCGTCATCAACAGCTCCTCCCAAAAGTCATCAACAGCCCCTCCCATTGTGGAAGGCCGCCTCGATCTGTTTAAACTAAAAGGCGGAAAAGTGGGCACCTCAGATCAACTCGCCAATACGGCTCTGTGTGTCTAAATGCTCGCAGCTTGCCGGCTAAACGGCCAAACATTCGCCCGAAAATCTGGCAGTGTAAAAGGGGATTTTGTCTTTATTAGATTATGTATAAGGCTGCACAGTATGCAAAAAAATCATATTGCAAATACATTTCACCAGTCCTGATTTTAGTGAGAATGGTCATTTTTGTGTTTTATTTTCACTGAAACTATATACATACATACGTCTGTACCAAACATACGTGTTCCCTTACATTTGAAATATGATTTGTAGGCAGGGGCATCTCTGTAGCACCACAATGCTTAATTCCTGACAGCATGTTGTGACACATTTTACCTTTATCAAAAAACTGGATATCACACTTGGGCATACTGCGATTTTGATAATATTTCAGTTTTATGTGCAGTTATAATTCTGCTAATTAGAACCATTATTAGCTTTTGTCTCTATCTTGTGATTGTACACTGTATACATGTGCATGTTTGTACCTCAACTATGTGTTTGGGAGTTTGTATGTGTATTACTGTCAAAACTGATCAAAGTTGTGGTCAAAACTTGTGGAAGATGAACTCTAATGGGACTAGGAAGACAGATGTCGTGACAGTTAGATTGCCAACTTGAAAATCAAAGCAGTGCACTCCATCTGTCACAACTGATGGACAAGCTGTCATTGAAAGACAGCTATAAAAGAGGTAGGTTTAAAAAAAAAAAAAAAAAAAAAGCACACACCAAAATCTAAAAAAAAAAAAAAAAACCGAAGTGGGAAACATGGACCAATAGGAGCTGGGTTAAAGGAAGAGAACACATCTACAACAGTGTCCACTGTCAGCTCTCAAAACTCGGTCCTTATGTTCCCTGGTGAGCATAAACTGAATGACACCGTTTGATAGACCCAAACTTGTCAAACAACGTTCTGTTCAAGGATGGATTGTGGATGGCTACAGACAAAACTTCATAATAACTATCTAGAGACACAAACTTCATAATAATAGTACTGTCACTGATTGATGGAATCTTCCCTGGTCGGGGAGACAGTTCATTTTTCATACATGTGAGTATTTACAAGCCCACATTTCCCTTCAGACAAACAACCCATTCCCACTGACGAGTACCTGGAACTGCACTCAATACCTTATTCACCGCTAACAACTGTGACCTGAATACGTCGCTACCTATTCTCAAATTGCTACAACACTGGCCACTGAATGATGAGCTGCATTCTGAGGCACAAGCGCAAATCATACTATGGATCCTGCCTCAACTGCTGCTCTAAGCGAATCTGCACTGTAGGAAAACAGTTTTCCTTTCATTAGTGTGCATACCTCACACAGAGTTGCACCAGTCAGCCGACAGCAAAGGCCATTCTGGGGACCCATTACTAACTACAACTCACTCATCTTCCCTCAAAGTGCTTTACTCATTTACCTTCAAAGTCAAATTAATGTGCCTTTAACACTTACATAATATGCACTGTGTGACAATGAGAATATCTTAGTTTCGCCTGTTTAAAGCTGTTTGTACATTTGATACTAAATTTGGACAACATCTCTAGGGTTAGACAACAGGTCAGTTGCCTCACAGCACAAAGATGCTCGATTTAAATCTTGTTCATGGCCCATTTACTGCAGTAAGGAGTAGGGATGTTCCTGACAACTTATTGCCCTGGACGTATAAATGGAGGTTAAAACTTAGACTAGCTGACTAGTCTAAAAGTAAGAAATCACTACATGTAATGTAAGAGCCATTTGTTTTGTTGATCACAACTGTCAATGACCAAATTGTATTGTAGATGCCACTGAAATGTGTGGCTCATTGCACCTTTTCATTATGAACACTACAAATTGTCCTATGAAATGTAACTCATTAAATAAAAGTTCATAACATTTATTTACTGTATACTTCACTAATCTCCATTCAAATACAAACACAGGCACATTAACTTTGTCATGTATATGTGTGCACGCAAATTCGACACAAATGCACACACACATTCTCGTACTTCTATCTTTGTGAGGACCCACTGACATAAGGCATTCTGTAGCCCCTTACCCTACCCTTAACCATCACAACTACGTGCCTACCCCCAAACCTTACACTTACCCTAACCTAAACCTTGTTCTAACCAGAACCGTAAAACCAAGTCTTAACTCTCAAACAGGCCTTTGAAAAAGTGAGGACTCAACAAAATGTCCTCACTTTGCAAAAATGTCCTCACTCTGTTCCGAAAATACACTTTTTTGGTCCTCACTGTGTAGCACACTGCCCAGGCTTCTCACGATCTTCTGTGTGCCCAACCAATGACAAACTCAAACACCAATCCTCATTAAACGAGCAAGAAGACATGTAGGTTATGCAAGTTTGTAGCTGCTTTCCACGTTTCACTGCAAACTTGTACCAGTTGCGCACACAGGTTAGTTAGTCGTCTAGGGACGATAACAATTAAATGACCATTGATGAATCGGTCGTTACAAATTTGATCTAACATCTTAAATTTAATCGATCAATAGATAAGCTATGCAGTGTTGTCAGAGTACCTGCAATACGTTGCTGTGAGCTTTGGATACGGAAATAATGCATTTGGTATTGTTAAGTGTAAGTTTAACTTTTATGGATTTTGTGAATCATGATTCACAGATTAATTGATTGTTACTTTTAACAATAATTGATTAAGATAACTTGCAACCCTGCAGTCAGGTAACTGCACACATCCCTACTAACATGTACACATTGCATTTGCACAAGTTTCCCTCACCAGTCCAACTGGCCTGAAGATTCCTAGATGTGAGTTTGAATCTTTCACAGGACTGGTGACTTGATAGAGATGTTTCTCTCACCTTTATCCTCTCGCTGAACGCACACTAGAATAGTCCCCAGACTCCCGTAACCCTCAACAGGAATAAATGGTTTAATAAAATATGTATGTGTGCTGATTAAAGGTATTATATGCAGGAATTATTGGTTACTGTGAAAGCCAACCTCTGCTTGTCAGCTTGGCGTTTTGCCTCGCCACATTTGTGTTTTGGGATTTTTTTTTTGGCGCTGTATCCTCTATTTTGTAACTACCTCCCAGGTGTCTGCTGCATACAGTGTGACACCTGGCTGTTTTTTTTTTTGTTTTTTAAGTCCTGACTTATGACCTTAGTTGCATGCTGTGCCCAAGAAATGCCCTGAACGCAGGAAAATGAGAAGAAAACAAGAAAACAGAAACAGCAGGAAGGGTCTCTGCAGATAAACACACCGCCACAAACTTCTACTGGCTACTAAGTGATGACTACAAGGGATTACTTTTGTATGAGTCTATAGATTGTTTTTTGAAAAATCCTGCACAGTATGAAGAAAACTTTAAAGTTGGAAATAAGGGTAATCTTGTCTGAAGCATTTTGAGAGTATCACAGCCACAAAAGTCCATCCAAAGTGCAACTTCAAGATTGATGAATTGAAGAATGTGGAGAAGTGACAGAGTGTGAATATTGATGGGATACGATGTAGGTTCAAGCAGACCAGCTAGTGTTTTGTGAGTGTTGGAGTGTGATAGGGTGTCTATTGGATGACTATATTTAGTCGCCCCCCAAGCTGTGACGAGGCTTGATTCCTCTGTGCTTCGTTTTAAATGGACTCTTCTAAAAGAATTATCTGCTGTCAGTACAATTCTCTATGGACACTGAAGACCGTATAAAACACTTCATCCCTCATACAGCCACACAAACATGAACACACAGCTGAGGTGTTCACACACACAGCACTTTATTTGCACACACACACACACACAGTAAAGACTATTGTGCACACACACGTCAATAACTTCACTTTTTCTCACTCTTATATTACCAGAAGTAAAATGATGCCGTAAACAAATGATCACCTCTGAATAACATCAGCGCTTCTGTTACTGCCAAACATCACTGCAATGGAAAATAAACAACCACTTAAGACTCTCAGTAGCTGTTCAGGAGATGGAAATTGTTTATGGAAACAACTTCTATCAGCCCATTGCGTTAGCACTATATGCTCACGATGATATAAACTTTAGACATGTCTCGCTTATTGTGCAGCATATCCAGCTCTGCAGTGCTACACCAATTTTCTCAACTGCCACTGCACTCCTGCGATAAACGTTAAATCAATCTCTTCTGTTTTGTGTTGTTTGTTATGACACTTTCTCTGAGCTCACACCCAGCCTGCCTGGACCTCTGACACCTCACAAATAGAATTTCACTGAGAGCTGAGCTGGTGAGAGAGGGAGAAAGACACTGAGATAAAAAGAAAGAAAAACAGACCGTGTACAAGGGAGAATGCAGTTGAGACTGAAGAGCACGGTGAGGGGAGAGAGATATGACAGAGAAAGCAGGGAAATAAGGCAGAGAGAAGGAGAACAATGAGGACGAAGGAGGGGAAAAAACTTCACAACAAAGAAAACAAATAGCTGATGTTGTGCTTACATTTCCGTCTCTCCATTTATCAACCCCTGGCATTCTCCCACAGTGATTAACTTTGTTCTCTAATGCTTTGTAGTTCTTCGTGTAAAGCATTTCTTCTTTCACATATAGAAGGCAAAAAAAGGTGATTTTGATGTTGCTTTCCATTGCTGTTTGCCCCAAGCTGGCGACCTTGGCTTTGAAAATTATGCAGTTGAAATTTTTTTGGAGAGTAAACAGGAGAGACTAACAGAGGAAACGAATAGAAAACAGATGCCGGGACATGACAGAGGTGCTGAATTTGGCTTCGGGAAACAAAACACATTGACATGTCGAGTACACGGTTGATATTGTATAATTGGAAGAGACTGTTCCACATGGATTCACATACACACACACACACATATACATTTGCTTAAAACAACCACAGACAAGCTCAGACACCACCTAGATGCAGAAAAGTACCTCAAATTTAAAAATATCTCTCCGCTATCAATATTAATCACTCTATTCTAAACCAAGGCACGCGTTTGCACACACACACACACACACGCGCATAAACAGCGCAGACAGAACTGAATCTTAGGAGAAATGAGATCCTGTATAAAGACTGTGCAGAGAATTACAGTAGCTGGTTGGGGGATTGCCAGGGACAGCAAGAGAGAAAATAGAAAGGAGGAAAGAGGAGAGAAATTCAGATTAAAAATAGAGGGGGATAAGCTCTGTATTTACATGCACACAGGACAACCAGGTTATGGGGGAAATCAAGTTAAGGCAGGATGGATTCAGAAGCTCTGCAGTAACCTGGTTACTGTAAAGCTGCATCGTTCACATGCCACTGGTCAGTAATCACATTTTTTCCACTACCACTGTTATATAACACCACTCACTACTATTTTTAAACCAAGGCCGGCATATTTTCAATGTATTTCAATGTACTGATATACAACATGGCACAAGTGTATATAACTTAATCAAAGGCAAAACTAATGGGTTGCTTTTAATCCCGTACCCCTTTAGGTAACCAGGGTTCTTGTTTTTATGATGTTTCAGAAATTACATTACTGCAGGAAGACAACAATAACCACGTTACCTAAGTGCCTGTAAACAGAGAGAGACAGACAAGAAAAATACAGGCCAAGTGTAACACACCTTATTGAACTTACACATCACTATGTTTAACATGCATCTTTTGAGTTTGGATCCATATTCACAACAGGATATTTAGTCGCATCTACAGTGATCTATTCTCTTATCCTCCTCTCACAATAGTCTCATAAAGCATTGAAATAGTGTTCGGCGAGCTACTAGGGAATTGTAGTGAGCTAAGCTACCAGTTATTCTACATCAAAATGAAGTTTCAGGACATCAAAGCTCCCCCCAGAGAAATGTAGCAAGCTAAGCAACAAGCAAATGACAAAAGTAGCTTGCTACTTCCAAAGCTAGTTGTACTTTTTTACTTTGTGTCAAATCAGTGTTACCTCAGTGATAAGAAAAATCTGTCAGCCAAACAAATAGGCAAGCAAAAACTGTTCACTTTAACTGTTTACTATAAATAACAGACTTAAAATTAAAACTTTCTTTTCTTCCTTTGTTTTGAGGACTTTGTGACATCTCAACATGTCAACATACGCAGGGATGCATCGATACCACTTTTGTTTAAACCAGGTACAAGTACTTACAGTTGGGTACCATTTTATCAGCTAAACATTGGTATTGGCCGATATTCGCCTTGTTGACTACCACTGGCCTATCAGAAAAATAAGATGACATTCACCAATGTCAATGGCCGATGTGTTTCCTGTTGTGTCACGACAATTTTGCACAGGTTTAAAAGCAGGACTTGAGACTAACATCCACAAACTTAAATCAGTGAGCAGGAACAAGAAGAAAACAATGACTGTTTGGCAAATGGGCTCTCTGATCTCACCAGTGTGTGACGAGACGGCTCGTAGCAGCGGCTCCTGTTATCACACAGACAATAGAAAATGGGTTTTGGACAAACAGAGATCTTCCCTGAGATGCCTTCAGGGAGAAGAGATGCAGTAAACTCATCATCGTTGGGTCAGAGGACACACCCTATTGTTTCCCTGGTAATGCTACATTGTGAACAATGAATATGTGCTAAAATCAGGAGGAGAGCAATATAAAGTTAGCTCTAAGCAGCAGGTGGCCGGAACTAATTGCTCACTAACGTTCTCAGGGGGTAGACCAATGGCAAAGCCCAATAGAGAGCTGTCAAGGATGCATGGGGTGGGGGCCAGGATTGGCAGAGATTAAGGAAGAAAACAGGGACTTAAAAAGACTATGCATGTTAAATACTAGCTCAGCCCATGTTTTGTACAGTTAATTAACAAATGAGGTAAACCTAAACAATGGCTTGTTATTAGAAAAGGGCTACACACATACTCAGAACTGGAGTTACATCTGGCAGGTAACTATTTACCGTTTTCTGTGATGTGGTGACGGCTGGGAATCGTATACTTTGGCTCCACTAATGTTACACTGAGTAGACGGCAACATCCTCTATGATCTACAACTGGCAGATGGTCATCAAGAGCAGTGTACTGGGTAAGAGCTTCTCCGCCCACGGGTTGCCTCTGGATATATTTGCTTGCCTCTCCATCATTTCTTGCAAAGCTGGTTGTTGCCATTTCCCGTTAGCATTAGCAAACTCATGTAAGTCTGCGTTATGTTAGTTCTCTAAAGTTTGCCAGAGCATTGTTTGCAGAATGCTTTACTTTCGACATCACTCACTTGATAAGAGGTTAATGTCATGCTGCCATATATAAGTATCAGGTCCTGTTGTATTGGAGTCGTTTCACGGGTACAATGTCAAGTACATACGCAGAGTATCAGACCAATACCTGAGACTAGTATTGGTGAACCCTACCCTTGAATATCCCACAGTAACACTGCCAAAAACCCTAAACTCGCCCTGTGCCTTGTGAATAGTTAACTACTTCCTTAGTTCAACCATAATAGTGGTTAATAGTCAACAGTGAGGCTCACTGTCATTCTGTGTCACTTTTTCAATTGAGTTTGCCAACAAGAGTCAAGCTTTGTGCTACTACATGTTATTAAATTAGCATATTCTTGTGGGTTCTGGTATGTAAATTGCTTTTGAATACAAGCGTCCATATTTTATCTTATTGGTACCTCTCTGAATTTATGATACTTGGAAACATTGTAAACACTTGAAACAGCTCATCATCTCCACACATGGCAACACGTATGTACTAAGAAATCCCGAACAGATTCCCATCAAACATCTTTGCCATCTAAGAGCCAATTGAACAGTTACCCAAAAGTCATAGACAATTCAACACATGAACCATCTCTGGCTCTTATGTTTTATTTACTGCAGTGCAGCAGTGGCCTACTTGAACACATATGCAGCAAGGCAAAATATATGCATACGCACTCACAAAAATACATGTACATCAACAACAACAACAACAGAGCAAGAGGTTAAGAAACAGCATCAAACACAGAGGAATAAGCAGGCTGAACTAACCACACTAAGCTGTCCAAAAAATGCGATGGGGTAAAGGTCATACATTATGAAGAGTTATGTGTTTAATGATTCTACATATCTAAAAGAATGCCAGCTTACAACAGTAACATGGCGTTCTAGTAGGTGTTCTGCTAATGTGCAGTTACAACTGACATTTTAAACAATATGGAGTCACCAGCTGAGTTAGTGACTATGAGACAGACAGACATTTTGATAATGACTATTTACTCTCCAGCATGCTAAGTGATTTGACTTTGAAATCACCCAAAGGAATAAATATGCATTAAAGAACAAGCCCAATTGTAATTTATTGGATATTCTGATGTTAACCAAAAAAACAGGTGTCGTCCAAGCTACCACTATAGTTGCTAGTACAACAACAGAGTCATGATCCCCTGCTGGCTTCCCATATGTATACCCTGAAAACTGTGGTCTTTGCTGCCATTATGAGTCAACCATTTTACTCTCACCGCAAAAAAAAACCCTTTTGAGGGAAAAGCCGCTTTAAACTGCACTGATGGTTGTTTTCAGTGCATTCGGTACTTCGAGTTGACCAATACTCTCACTGGTCACTTTATTAGGTACACCAGACAATGGCATTTCTCTGGCCAGACAAATGAGAACCAATCTGCAAGAGAAATGCCAGACTGGTTCAAGATGATAGAAAGGTAACAGGAACTCAAATAACCACTCGTTACAACCAAGGTCTGCAGAATACCATCTCAACAGGAACAACAGGAAACTGAGGCTACAATTCACACAGACTCACCAAAACGAACAATAGAAGCTTAGAAGACAACAGAAGAACACCACTGGCCTATTGGAAAATGAGATGACATCTACCAATGATAGAGGATGATATTTTTCTGTTGTGTCAAATCAATTTTTCACAAGCTAAAAGGCAGGGGTCGTCGGTACAAACATTTTTTTATTGCCCCTGGGCTGCATTCAGAACCAAAAGAATACAGTAAACTCACTATCAACGTGTCAGGAGACGCACATCTTTTTTTCCCCTGATACATTGTGAACAACAAATCTGTGTTGAAATCGACAGGAGAGTGATTAAACATCAGCTGTTAGCATCCAGTGACCGGAACAGTTCGTGGAGTTGAATTATGATGCATTGAAGGCAAAGGTAATTATAACCTTATCATGATGTGTTCAAATGTCATCTTGTAAAAGGTCGTTTTTGGCAAGAAACTTGAATAAATACATTTTTGTTAATGTTTTCACACCAATCAAACACAGAGAAAATTATTATATATTATATTTAAGAAAGGTTTCTGAAGCAGTTTTTTAAAAGTGTTTTTCACGAGAAATGTTAAATTAAAGCTTGTTGCGTGAATTTGTATGACTGAATTTGTGTTTATTTAAAGATGGTTTCTTAAATGGCTGAATGACTTTGAAACAGTTTTTCTGGCACAAAAGAGAGAATAAATAACAACAACAAAATAAATAACAAACAAAATGGGCCAAGAATTTCACATTTGGTACTTCTTTAAAAAAAAAGTACCAAGTGTTTACTAGAAACACTGTGTATTATTTCCTCTATGCTTTCTTGTTTTAAGAAACTTGCAGTTCATGTCTACTTCCATCATGACTCACAACCACTTTCATCTGTGTGGACCCTATTAAACAGAAGACCTGGAGTTGCAGCGAGTGTTCTTATATTTTGCTCACAGCGGCACCTTCGACAGCAGTCTGGAAACACGTCAGCATCAATTTACTTTGGTTTGTATTGCCGGCTGGGAAGCCTTGGGTTGTACAGACACTATGGCACCACATCTTTCTTCAGTTATTTTCTCCCGCCTTTTCTTCCTCCTTCAAAATCTGAGGTTGATGACTATTTACACAGTGTAGTAATAAAATCTATAGGTACAGTTAACACAGTGTGAGAATGATTTCTTTGTCTGCTCCTTCACAATGTAGAAGGTTTTGTAAAGATTTTCTTAATCGTGCACTTAGATGACCCTCTGCCTGGCTTTCTTTTTTCTGTTTTGAGGAATGATAGAGGAGACTGACACAATATATTCATATATCTTATAATCTTAATATTAATTCTTCTTTTTTAATATTAATCCGTTAATGACTTATTCATTGTAATTGCCCTCAGTTCTCCTCAGATCTTTTTAACTTTCCTTTTTTATTCTCCCGTTTCTCACTTTGTGTTACCTCCTCCTCCAAGCCCCCCACATCCCCAACTCTATTTCACTTTTGTTTTCTCATTCTCTTCTGCTCCTCCCTTGTCTCTCTTCTTTTTCCCTCCCACTGCAGTCAATGTAGATCAAACCTCGTCCTCTGTGACAAACTTCAGGCAGATCAAGGACTAAACTGTTGACAAAAGGAGTTCTGAAAAGTTCACATTTAACTATAGCAACTAAATAAATTCCCAGGTATTTACACCAGATTTCTCCATTTAGCACCCTCTGAGACCTCAACCTGTTTACGCCCATCGGTCAGTAAACAAAGGAAGGAGAAATAAAGGGCTGCGCTACTCCAGAGGCTATTGCAATTTAATCCAAATAGGTTTAATAAACACTGGGTAGGCAGCAAAGCCAGAAATGATAAACAAACTGAAACTAAATTAAAGATATTGTGTTACAGCTTTATTTTTTCCCTCCATACAAATACCAATACAATCCCTTCAGACATGATACCTAGGCTCTAGCGTTTCCACCACAAACAGTCCTCCTAAATGTGGGCGGGGCTGTTGTCACTCACTGTTCTGTCCAGCACTCATATTATTTCCTCATTACCGGTGACACGGATGGAAGTCTGCACCTCACTTATCGTCTACGCCTGTTGCATGCTGACATTTTCAGAACAAAATAAACAGGCTAGAGTGAGATTCTGTCTTGATGGGATGTTTAAAAATAGCAAGTTTGTGCATGTAGTCCCTCTAAGGCAAGTTCAGGGGTTTGGTGTTGCCAGAGCCCACAGGAACGACGCTCCACAATGCTTTTTTTTCCTCAAAGTGAGGGTTAGAATATATGTTGTCTACATGACCGGTCGAAATTAATATATATAAACGCTTATAGATCCACTCATTACTGAAAGTGTATGTCATATAAAAACTAAAGTAATGGGCAAAGTTGTCACAGTGATATCTAAGGTGTGCTGATGGATTCACATCGTCAACTCATGCATTACGTAACATTACAAGTTAATGTTCCACCTTAAAAGTCGCCGGCAGTCGGCCCAGTGAATTAAGTTATTTTTTTCTCAGACTCCAGCTGCTGCAAGAGGCAGCAAATATCCTTTCATTTTATAGTTACAGTTTACTAATAAAACTCTCCATAGTTTGAACAGTGGTTACATGAGCCTCAAAACCAGCCACAACTCAGCCCTGAGCAGAGTGACCGTCCGCTATTGACCAATCAACAGACTGCAGTGTTCACAGCTCCACCTTTTAGTACCAGATCTGTGTGCTAGGTACCTCAACAGAGGGGGGACCAAAGATGGGGACGGTACAGAACGGTCCCAGTGGTACCATCCACAACTTTTCACAGTGGAAACGGCAAGAAAAGCGTACCAAATTGAACTGAACCGTACAGTACTGCTCAGTCAAATCTCTAGAATTTCAGTACAAAGTTGTCTGGAGTCAAAGGCATACTGGCACTGGTGTTACATATTTTCACACAAATCTATTACAAAAACAAGTTTTATTCTCTTTTTCTTCCAGACTTTTTTTCTGTTGAAAAATGGGAATGATGCATGGTTGGAAGAGAGAGATTAAGTTTCAGTCTGCAATCAAACACGTAACGGAGCCTATACTGCTGCAATGTGAAAGCCAATTTAGCTGTCAGACTGTGCAAGTCTGAGAGGCCACTAAGGCCATTTACTCTTTTCCTCTTTAATGTTGACTCTAATGTCTGTTTGCCCCCAAGCCACATTCTTCCTGTCCTTTTCAAATGTCAATTTCAACTTTTTTTTTTATTATTGGCAGACATAAATCACATTTCTCTGTTGAAGAAATTATATACTGCTTATATGAAAAGTGGAAATTATGACGACATACACGTCTCACTGCATATCTCTACCTCATAATTTCTCTCGCTCATATTTACAGATGTTCCCATCTACATCTATTTAATTATTGCTTTAGCCTTTTCTGCAAACAACTTTCATCCTCTTTCCTTTTACTTCTTCTTTTCACCGTCTCCCATTCCCTTCCCCTCTCATTGAGTCATTTCAAGCACCACTCCTGTTGCTTAGTTACTTATGAGAGAGCCAGATTGAGGAATCATCTGTAGCATCTGCTTAGCACAACTGGAAAACAATAAGAGTTCTGTGATGGATACTAGAAGCAGTTAGACGAAATACGCTCAACATAATGACATAATTATAGTTTTACCTGGTTTCAAAGGAGAGCAGCACTTTTGTTTGTTTTATAATCACTAAAAATGTCATCTGACAGTAAGAATGATCAAGGGCATCACTTTGTGTTGGAAAGTGGTGGTGACATAAGGACCTGAATAAAAACACCTTTAATTGGTCTTCAACATGTGTGACTTCAGGCAATGTAAAGAGGGGGATAAGTATGTGGTCAGAGTAGATAATTAGGCATCTACCAGGATGTAGGTTTTGTTTCAACACTGGGGGGGTGACACATACAGTAAGAAGCAAGACAATTTGGAAATGTCATTCCCTACATTCTGAATGAATATTTATGCACCAATTTATGGTGGAAATGTCTTCATTTATGTAAAGGAAAAAAATTCAGGCACCAGGTGACAAATCCAAATATAAAAATATAATGTAATATGTTTTACAGTAAGGCACTCAGGCATTCTGTATTGCTTTTTAAAATTTTATCCTCCTGTTGATCAAATATTCTCAATTAATGGTTTCCCTGCTGAGTCAACACACATGTAGGCATGACCTTTTCTTCAGTCGTCATTCGGTTGGGGAAGTTACCTCTTTAAATGTGCATGTTGCACCTATTCACATTGATGACACATTAATTTACTTTAATTAATTTATAATTAATAAATTAAATTAAACGAATAAATAATTAAGCTCATATGTTCCAAAGCTGTGTTTACTAGGGGATCGGTTGCAAATATCAAACATAACCAAGTGTGCATTTTCTGTCCAATAACTGTCAAGTTATTCTGAGACACTTGGAGACAATAAAGGCCCCAGAATTGAAAGAATGGGTAATGCAATGGTGGAAATAGCACCTTACGAATGTATGCTCAGTAGAATGAATGGGGATCAGGACAAAGGAGAGTCTCCTTGGGGCTGGTTATGGACTCATATCAAAATGGAAGATAAGGCTACAAAATTATGAGCTTGCTCTGTGACTATGTGACCCTTTAGAGTGATGTTTGAGGACATACATGAGACATGTTTTTGTTTGTTAGTGTATTTTCTTCTCTTTCCTTCTTGACTTACTTGTTGATTTTTCTTCATGTACTGAGTCCACCTTCATATTATAAAAAAAAATATGTGCCTTGTGTTCTTGTATGCCTGGAAAATAATGTATGTATGCCATGTACCGAGCCTTACGAACTAATAAAAACTCATGTGTGTTGTCATACAGAGAGGGAATCGAAAACCTGGACAAGAAAAAAATTGTGTCAATAATTTCTTAAAGTGTCTGATTTGTGCAGGCATGTTTTCTGGGTCATTTTTTTGGACACTGCGCATGTGTTTCTTCTTTACTTACGTAGCATAGTATGTGTGTGCAGATAAACTTTTCTCAAGGCACTCTCATTTGTTAGGTTAACATTTTTTGTTGCTAGCTGTTTCGGAACATTTTTAACAAGTTATGCTTTTAAAAAGTGATAGGGGCAAAACTGTCCATTCAGTGGCATAAGGAAGGTACATTGGGCCCCAGTGCACACTATTATTATAGGCCCTAGTGCTCGCTATCATGCATGTATTGCCTTGACACAAATAGAGACTTGACATTGGAGGACATCAACATACATACTACCCAGCAATCATCGCTGCATATCTGATAAAAATATCAAAGAAAGTAAGAAATTAATGTTTGATTAATGTTTAATTAATTCTATAGTATATTCATTGACTTTATACTTACATAGAAAAACATATAATTTTGTTTTAGATAGCAACTGACTAAACATGACACAGATGAGTTTGCCTTTTTGAGGACAAATATCAAATGACACCTTTATTCAATTAATAATATTCTTTTTTTTCCTCTTTCAATCATCTTTGAACACAGGGAAATTTCCACAGTGGCAATCTGAATCACTTGCAACGGTGTCCCCAATGTCCTCAGCATCCCCAGAGTAAATGACACCTATGGGAGTGTGGGCTGAAAAGATCGTCTAGCCATAGTGTGCTTATGTCATAAGACTGACCACAGTGAATAGTTTAGATACTTGATGAGGCTGTTCTTTGAGTTACATTATCGAATTTATTTCCAGTGATTTCCAGTGTTCCCTTGTTCATTTCCACACAGTGCACACACGTTCAGACATACCTACAGTTTTACATGAATCTCCTGGGAAGTAGTCGTGGGCACCTGATCAAACCTTGTCTCTCTCTCTACCCTGTAGCAGATTCCACTCCACCAGCTATGCCAGTGGAGCATGTTTCAGTCTGTAACACTGCTTTTGAGAAATTATGCATCATGATGGTCGTATATGCTATCGAGGATGACAGCCTTTCTTATCTGCATACTATGTCTGACATCAGCAAAGTCCCAATCTCTCTCTGCCATTCTCTTTTACATTCCCTCTCTTCCCTCCTCGCTGTGGTTTAATTTCTTCCCTTCAACTCCTGGCTGGATTTCATTGCTTTATTTATCAATGTAGCCCTGAAACCCGTCTGTGCGAGCAGCCATGTGGGTATTCCGAAAGTACATGAGAAAAGTTTTCAATTAAAAAAAATGAAATAAGAGAAGTTTTCAAAGATAATGAAAATTCACATTGTTTCTCTTTATTTAAAGAACAGAGCTCATAAATGTCTTATGAGCATCTGCCTTATCTCGGCAAGGCCTGAATAAGAACTGAGGGAGCTGGTAAATTATTTCTGATGTCTGCATAAGGAAAAGAGAGACTATGTAGCCGTATGAAGCAAATTAGGTCTGCATATTGTCAAGAACATCACAACATTGTTCCACATCAGTGCTGTGGGTCGCATTATGATAACATTTGTTTTGGCACTGATGTAAGGATATCTATACTGTGTGTAGTATGTTGTGTGTGTTGTAATTTCATTTAAATGAACCACAATATTTAATTTTATATTTAATATTTTATACAATGTGTTGTTGTACTGCTGCTGTATTAGTTTTGCTAAGTGAACTAAGAATGAAGGACAAAATGTGTTGTTTAGTAAAGTAGTATGTACTTATATAGTAAAGGGGAAGCAAAAACAGTTCACGTACTGCATCTATGTTCTGGTTAGTGAACCCATTTTAAAATCCCATTGATGTCTACCTGAACAATATGGTTAAAGCATCAACACTGGAACACTATTTTGGAACTGGTTGTAATTTAATGACTATAATTTGTGCCTGTGCCCATGTTCTACTTTGGTGAGTCACAATAAACATGGCTGTGTCTACAGCAAGTGGCAGAAGGGCATGTGCCAGCAACGTTCATGCTGTGCAGAGTGCAGTTTTGGTGTCGAGGATTACCTGGCTTTGTACCTGTTTCCACTGCGTGCGCTCAAACCATGTCGGAAGCAAACGGTGCAATGTGCAGTCGTACCCTGTGCTGTTTCAACGATTCTACCAACTGATGCATGCACGCAGAGATTCCAGTGAAAAACTAACCAACCTGTTTTATGAAGGACGTACTGGCCAACACAGATGCCTCAGAGAAGGCATCCTGTGGTGGATCTGCTCTGACATTTTTACAGAGCTGTGATGCAAAAACAAATGTTATTACAGTATAGTGAAAGAGGTAGTTTGATCAGCCATACCTAATATATTCCTTTTGAACCTAACCCCTGGCACCACCGATGGGCTGCCAATCTCCATCTGGCTTTGAGCTAAAATCTGACAAAAATCCGATACCAAAAACTTTGCACTTACAAAGTGCTATGCACCATGCACCACTAGTTCATGGACCTGTCCTGTTCACAAAATGGAGCATGTGTAGTCCTGTCATGAGATGGAAATTATCAATACGCCATTCCTTTGCCAAACATCAGCATACAGCTCCTTTGATGACACTAATGCAAGGTTCTGTATTTTTCTGTCTAAACCATGACACAATGCACCGAGCATCACCGCATGCGTTTCATTTTATTCCGGCTGTGAGAGAGCCTACAACAAAGACATGTTTCATCACAAAGTCTGGTGGGAAAAGAAAGAGGGGGAAAGAGACAGACAACTACAGAGATGTTAGACACAGATAAGACGAAGAAATCTGGCAGACAGGTGATTACATTGCTAGTCATGTTCTCCAGTGACCTCTTATTGACCCTATCAAAGACACTAAGATATACAGACATAGCGAAGAAGGCAGGAGAAGATAGCTGAAAAACTCTCTGTCTTTTTCTTTCTCCTCTCTTTAACCTCTGTTTCCCTTTCATTGTGTCTCTCTGTTTGGTCCTTTTCTTTTTCAGTCTCTTTCATAATTGAGAAAGGGGAAAAAAACATTATTGTAGTTTCCATAATGGAAAATGCTGCGTCCTCTTCACATAATCTCTTTGGTCTGAAACAAAGAGAGGGTAAAAGGCAAAGCCCCTGCTTGACTTCTGTTCAGTATTTTATGTCAGTGAGAGATACTGAGGAAGGGCAGACCCAAACAGGGAAAGGAAAAAGTGAGGGTACATTTAAAATGAAAGCACCAGATATCTACAATAGCTGATGGGTAGAAGCCCTTAACCTTTTCCCTTGCTTCCTAAAAAAAATGAAATATTTGTCCCATATCAGTTTGGCTGCTTAGCAAAACAGTGTCAGTGGACGTTCACTTCTGTAGGCTGTAATACAACTGTGTTTGGGGTTGTTCTTATTTAAAAATAATTGTGTTGTGATTGTATTTTTATTTTATCAACTGCTGTTTATTCAGGGAAAATTGACTCAGCATTAAGCTCTTTTACAGCAATGCCCTGAGTTAACTTTCAATGGGCTGGAAGGATATAGATATACAATAGCAACTGCAAAAAAGTGATGAAAAAAATCCATAAAAACAAATAAGTAGCAGCAGTGTCTATCAAGGATTATAAACAGCAATAAAAAAAAAACAGTAAAAAGGCAAAAAGTTGAACAATAGGAAGAGTCTGCCATTAAAGAGAGATAGATAATGACACCAACACTAAAAACAGTAACGTAGAAAATATCATGCCTGCCAATTAACCAAAGCAGGAACACTGTAAAACAACCATATAATCTAGCAACACACTTGTACTTCTTCTTGTAACTTGTTCCATTGATTTGGGGTGAAAATACTAAAAGCTAATTTCCTGAGCTCTGTGCTGATCTGAGGGGTTTCAAGCGATAAAAATTCCTGTGAGCATGTGTGCTGAGAGATGGTTATGATTTTTAAAAGACAAGTGAGGTAGAAGGGTAGTTTTCCGAGCAACACATTATAAACAAACGAGACATATTTTTCCCTTCTATCAGCGAGAGATCATCACCCCACATTCTGATTTAGCTCACAGTGGTGAGTTCTGAAACCATCCCCGGTAATAAAATGAAGAGAACTGTCGTAAACTGTATCAGGTCATTTTAGCGTGGATTAAACTGCATGCATAAATGAAATATCGCCATAAATTGACTGTGGTTGTCTGATTTTATGTCAGAGCTCCTGCACTAGGATTATACCAATATAGTTAAAGAAACACAGAAGGTTGAATATTAAAAATATCACTATGCTGATAGCTACCTTAAGCAGCCAGTGTTAATGCTGATGTTAATACGATTGATGTGTGAAATTTAATATTACAAAAAAAATAAAATGAGCAGTGGTGGAAAGTAACATTTACTCAAGTACAGTCTTAAAGTACTACTGCTTCACTTGAGTATTTCCATTGTAGGCAAATACTTCTAATCTACTGCATTTCACTGGAAACTGACAGCTGTAGTAGCTACATTGCAGATTAAGAATTTAAAGCACAAATTAAATGCTAAGCTTATAAATTACAAAACAAACAAAAAGCAGTATCTACCTGAGGCCCCTCGTAGGTTTCAGACATTCTGTCTGTGAGCTGTATGCTGTGATTTCCCCTCTAAACCTCTCAGACAGTTTCATTTAAGGTCAAAAGAGGTGAAATGATTAATATTTCATAAAAAGCTAGTCTTAGAGCAAAGGAAATTGTGTGCAGTTGCCCTTAACCCTTTGAGACCTGTATCAACATCAGTTTTCTTGTGCAGCATTCAGATGCATTTCACAAGCACATAAGCCTACGAAACCTGAGCAAATCATTGGATTTTATTTGTTTTTTCAAAAACGCAGAAAAATAAAATGACAATGAGCAAGAAAATGACAAATCAATTATTAACCAATCAATTATTAAAAATCGAGAAAGACAGAAAATTCTTAGAAAATTATTTTTCAAAAATTAGGGAAAAATGTCCAGATAACCACGGTTATAGAAAATAAATATATAAATGTCCAGAAAACTATATGATTAATATACTCAAACGTATGGAATACTGTATAAACATGTATGTGGGGGTTTTTTTCAGATTTTTTGCCCTTCTTCCCCAGGTGATCTTTTTGTAACTTACTTTTTTTGTTTGTTTTTTAAAGAAATCAAGACAATGTGCTCAGGTTTCAGCAGGTTAAAGTTAGGGATCTGTTTATGTCTGCCACCAATGCTTGTGAATGGCTTACTCACTTTAGGGGCCTCACATCAGTATGTGTTATACATACAATTAACCTATCAAGAAACTTCTTAACCCTTCACAAAATAAACCTTCAATACTGAGGACAATCCAATATGTTCCTCTGTTTGATTTGAGTGAATTCCTTCACAGGAAATGTGTGTCCTCCTGGAATTAGCTGAGCTGCTAAATATAATGATCTAAATGGATTGTTGTGATCAGTGATGAGCCGCAGATAGTATCTGGCTTCTGAGAATGATGAAACAATCTGAAGCTGCTTGTACCATTTGTCATCAAAAGTCAAGTAAGGCAGATCAAGCTGGCTCTTCTCATGGCTATCACACTTGATGCCAACAACAAGCGCCAGCAGCACCTAGCCTGTATGTTGGCAAAGCAGGTAGCTGACAACACCTCATCAGGTCCCATTAATGTCCTGCCAAGACAGATGAAGGGAGAGACTTACCAGCCATTGGCACTGGTGATAGCGCTGCATGGGTACATTCACTGAACAGCCTCCGAGGTCAGTTAGGATGATGCTTCCATGGAAAAATTAGCTTTAATAAGAGCTTCTCTGAGCCTATAATTTTAGATACAAGCAACACATTTAAAATTCAAATGTCATAATCTAAACTCTGGCTGTTTGTGTGGGAAAATTTAAAATAAGAAGCTTTGGTTTGATATGGGAAGACAGCCCACAGAATGTTGGCGCCTGTCCCTGCTGGACATTACTGCCCGAAACTAAAGTATTTGCATTTAAAAGCTGCATTTGCTTAGAATAAAAAAACAGGAAACAAAGCACATTCTTATTCAAAGCCTGGAGGTGTTGAATTTGACTTAACATTTGATTTCACAACTTTTTTGCTCCTTCCTGCTTTGTCCTGGAGGGAGAAAAGCTGTTCTGTTAGGCTGACACCTGTTCAAAAACTTGCAAGGTATTGGGCTTTTTTTTGTTAATCTTTGTTCTGTTCTGTTTACTTTTCTGTAGACTGTTTGTTCCCTATTGCAACATACTCGCTAAGGAGTTGTGGTAGCTTATACATGATGGCGTATGCCGTATATAAATATGTATAATAAAAGAAGAGCAATATAATACATGTGGAGCTTCAGACCAAAGAACTCAGTCAATAGTAAGTTATTAAATAATACAGCTTGGTTGGTAATTGTGACAATAATGATATATTAATAGTAAGTCAGTGAGATACACATTTATCAATCTATGATATTCTGATGAATCTCAGAGTTATCTGAGAGAAGTATGGCTTTTCCACATGAGGAATGAACTTAACTTTTTTCCCTTCATAAAGGTCGTGGCACCCTCTGGATCCTCTGGATATTACAACTCCTACCCAACACGGATACAACATCATAGCTGAACCATGAAATGACCTATAAGTATCCTCAGCAACTGTCAAAATATCCCAGCAACAGCAGGGTGCAGAGCAGGACCTCACAAAAGTTGGCATTATGTGAAAGAGGGACTGCTTATCTTTGCTATGCTTAGGATTTCCACCCAGAGCAGCTGGCAAAGGCAGGAGCCCAGCTCAACTGATATGAGATAGTGGTGCTGAAAGAGCATGTACTCTACCATTCCTGCATCACTCTGCCAACGGCATTCCCTTTAGACTACAGTCACTATCCATTGCATAACAACCCAAAAAAGCATGCACATAAACCAGAAACATCCAACCATATGTCTTAAGGCCACAGCACAAACATGCTGTTGCTCCTTGGATTAAAGTGCATAACATGTTCTCATTTTTGGCTGTCAAGGACATTTTTCTCCCACTGTGTACCAACTACTAACTCAACAAAGTCCTCCCAATATCTGCTGCTATAAGACGACAGCTGTTACAATATGTGCATTACAGTCTGACACATTGTACATGAAATCTACTTCACAAGGCAATGACTCTTTCTTCCTATTTGTCACAAAAATACAGGCTTGTACATTTTTCCTCCATGATACAAGGTAGTGATGTTGTTGAGGATTTATTTCCTTTTCAAAAAAATACTCCCCTAGCCTTTTTGCTGCCACATACAGTAATGCCTAAAACATAAAGCAGCAGCACTGTAATGACAGGATCGACATAAATAAACACACCACTTGGCCTCTTGGACCTTTATTCTAAAAACATCCAGATGTTTCATCCCAGGAAGCATTACTGTAGGTGCAACTGTAGGTCATTGCACTGCAGGCAATGACAAGCTTGATCGTACGTGTTGGTGGAGGTTGATAATGCCAACAGAAACGACAGACAACAAAGCCATCACACTGTCCATTTGTATTTTCACACATCACATCAAATTCAACAGCAAAAGCCCAGTACTGGTTATCACACTTTATTTCCTGATAGGGATGGATACACTCACAATAAGCTGATTGTGGTGATTTTCCATTATTGGGATAATTGTGAATATTGTGTTCAGCAGCATTCAAAGACACTGGTGAGCAACCAGCAACAAAAGAGACTCTGCAAAGACACTCAAGATTAACGTCACCAATTCAGTGTCCGACCAAATATCTTCTTCTGTTCTTGAGTTATGATGTTGAGTAATGGCCAGAGAAGTGTTTTTGCAGAACATTATGATGTCAAAGTGAAGCTGACCTTTGACATTTTGGAAATAAAATGTCATCACTTCATTTTATCATTTTAGACATTTGTGTAAAACTTTAGTCAAAATTAGCATATGGATTCTTGAGTTATAGCCAAAACATGTTTTTGAGGTCACAGTGACCTTTGACCACCAAATTCAAATCAGTTTATCCTTGACTCCAAGTGGACCACGTGCCAAATTTGAGAAAATTCCCTCAAGGCCTTCTTGAGATTTTGCTGGCAATTTTCGAATATTCACAAGAATAAAACAGATGCAAGGTCACAATGACCTTGACCTCTGACCAGCAAAATCCAATATGTACATCACTAAGTCCGACTGAATGTTTCTGCCAAATTTGAAGAAAGTCACAGTGACTTTGACCTTTGAGCTATGACCACCAAAATCTAATCAGTTCATTATTGAGTCCAATGGATGTTTGTACCGAGTTTGAAGAAATTCTCTCAGACAGACGGACAGACAACGCGAAAAACAAAATGCTTTCGGCCATGGCTACTGCAGGTGTAGAGGCAACAAGATTTGGAAGATCCATGTGTGATGGAAGACAAACATTTGTTTCTTAATAAAATGAAAGGTAAAGCGTCTTTCCTGTGTTTTTTAGTGCCATTAAAATAGTTTTAAGCATATTTTGATGATTAACCGGATGATATTGTGAAACACAACTCTTTAGGCCAAGACAATTACAACATGACATTGTCCCATGCCTACTGCCTGGTCTGTCTTTTAAATGTTATAATATCTGATGAAAATAAAAAGCAGCATCTGTGCAAATCATGAATCCTTACATGTATCTTATAACTCTATTATACAGTATACCAAAAGGGATACTCTTCCTAGAGATTATAAGATAAAGTTTTGAGGTGAACCGACACTGTTATGCGTATACTTCTGTGCACACGAAAATAGTTTTATAACATAAATAGCACCACACCCCTCATATCATTGACAAAGTGGAGTCATTTTCTGCCTGAAGCATGGGATGGAAGGTCATTACCACTATTGACTGTTAATTCTTGTCAAAATGACAATGTGTCAAGTTCAAACTGCTGCATCAACATCTCTCTGACAACTGGGATGAAATGTGAATGAGGGCAAATCAAATAAACCTGATGGGATTAGCAGAGCTTTTAAACATTATTTCAAATGAGCAGACTGCATAATTAGCTGCTGTTTAGACACTTCCCACTGGAATGCATAATGCTGGCTCACTTCTCACATTTTGTCTAACCTCTTGCTTCTACTGTTTCTCTCTCGTAAGGCTACATTTCAGCAGTGCTGTAATTTTCCCCCTTAGGAAACTAAGGCCCATTACACATTACACAGCAGTTCCCCTGCATTCTGCCTCTATTCACAGACACAGGCTCCATGCGCACACACACATACCGAAACATACTGCACATAGGTACACACATCATGCCAGCACGTACCCAGGTACACTTTCATAATACATCCACGGCAAGTCAACACATGCAAGCACACTCAAACTTAAACATACTGTACAGATCGTGCACCGAGGTGACCCTTATATCACACATACAGTAGAAGAGCATACATAAACGCCTGATTTGGTTTGACTGCACAATAATGCTCAAGGGTTAGAGGGCTATCCAGTGTGCATAACCCTCGTCGACTACATGTAGATGGAAAAATAAGACTGTCTGTTCTCATATTCTGCTTCTCTGCTGAGCTGCACAGCCAGACAGGATGGCCCTGGTAAGGAGTGGAGTGTCTGTGTGTGCTTGTGTATGTGCGCATTAAAAGCTGACGGCCTTGGTCTACAACTTCTAGTGTGTACTGTACATCTGATGCACATACATTCAGACAGATACAAATACATAACATCTGCAGTACTGCTATCAACGTCATGAAACCACATTTGAAATTTTAATTATTACCTTTATCACATTTGTTTTAAATAAAGGCCATCGGGAGGTTCAGGAGGAATCCTTGATGGCTTGTCCACTCTAGTCTGAAACCCGCCAATAGTAATAAAGGTTTTATTTTTCAATTTCTGCAATCAGTAGTCTAGTTAGTATTTAGTCCTCAGCCTTGGCATGGGCTAGCCTGGACCTCGCAGCAGCAGACCGCACAGACCGGAACACTGCCCATCAGACTGGGCCAATCTATTACTTTCAATACTGAGTGGGGATATGAGCAGCCCCTCCAAATTTGGGCTGAGCCTCATTTTTGTTTCAATCCGATTGGCTCAGCCATTTTCAGAGTAAAGCGTTGCCATCAATCTGACAATTTTGTAGTAAACGTAATTAGCAAAAATGGCAAAAAGATGGAAGACAGGAGATGAAAAGAACTGTGTGGTGCAGAAAAATTACAAGCTAAAAAGCAAATAAATGTTAGTGCAAGAAGCAGCTACATGCCCCAAACTGACTGATCTTTTCTGTGGTGAAAGGGCCAAGGTAGCCATTGCCACTGTTTGCCAAGCTACTGATGACTGCTGGACTGGTCCAATGCTTGCTGGTGTTGCGAGGTAGGAAGGTCTCTATTTATATGGGGGTTGGAGAAGGTATAGGCCTGTATATCTTGGAGGTTGATTGTTTTTGTCTCTAAATATTTGCTTTGAATTTGATAATAATCTGCTTGTTTTTAATATCCTTTTATAACACACACAAACACGCTCTTTTTTTAGGGACCACATCACCGCTTTTGATTATGCACTGAAAACCACTGAGTGGGAAAATATACATGTATCAATCAGCATTGTTAGCTGCCACACCAAGCCGTGCCAGAAATTGACCTTCTCAAGAGTAGGTCCAAAAGCTGGGCCGCCCGCCCTCAAGTGGGTAGCAGTGACATCTCGCCAACTACAGTCAGCCCCTGAAGACCCCTGTTCTCCTCCCTAAACAAGCACGTGTGTGTGTTGTGAAGCTCTTCTCACTATACTATAGAGACAGCCATCATCAATGTTACTAATTTCATCTTTGATTTCCTGCTGTGAAAAATGTCAAACTGTCTGCCATCAAAAAGTTGTTTATTGCACAAACACAAAACAGATACAGAGAAACAACTTCAATAATGATAATATATTTAAAACTAGAGGGGCACTCAGAGAGCGCAGATCTCTGCTATGGCCAAATGGCCTCATCTTGCAATGTTAAAAGGTGCAATTTTACTGCAGACAGTCTTACTTGCATAGCTTCTAACTAAATATCTGTGGTTTGGAGTTTAGTTTCTCTCCTGCGTCCTGTTTTTACTTTAGATACCTGCTTTATCTTACGTATTAGTTGTGTGATGTTGCTGCTCGAAAACTTGACATTTCCTTATTTTGCTGCTTCACAATAAAAGTTTAGACACAACAAAATAATGTGGGACTTTCATTGTGAAGAATCTATAGGTAATGTGTCATCACTGAAATAGCAGAATTCGTTCAGCAGCTTTTCTTCAATAAATACTGCAGGGAGGAAAGTGAAAGCATAAACAGCCACAGTGAGATGTTCATGAAGAGCTGCAGACAGCAGGCTCTTACCGCACCTCTGCAAACAGCTCACCTCCAACAGGTAAACTTCTTTTACCTGCCCTGCTGTGGAAAAACACATGCAGCAAAAATAACAGGGGACTTAAGCCATGGAGCAGCCCGCTGCTTTTAAATGTCATCACTCAAGACAAGCCATCATCAGTTTAAGACACAGCTTCAAGAAGGTAGCCCTGTTGTAATGGAAATGCAAAACCCTGCTGTGCTGGGCTGATGGGCCAAACCAAGTCAAGCCAAGCCAGCCTGTGACTGTCAAAAAGAGGTATTAGGCTTGCTCATGTAGTGACATGCTTACAATCTGAGGAGGCAGATGTCAACAAGACATCCTGAAGTGTCCTAAAGGTCTTCAGCATCATTAGATTCTATTCATACAACAAAAACTGTATTAGTGTTCAAATCATTGCCAAACAAATTGCATAAAAGGCCTCTCCATCTCAAAGTCACAAGCTGAATCTCAGTATGTCACTGATAACAGCATTCAGACATTTATGAGACACATGTCAAATTTCCTTTGAGAACAACTATAGGATTAAATGTTTCCATAATGCCATAGTAAGCCTCGATGTACTGCTCCTGCCTATATTGTACAACCTTGACATTACACTGAACCAGGTCATACTTTGTTGACATAATGTAGTAATCCACCTGCAGCCCTCGCACATGCATGGAAATCCAATTAAACAAAACAAACTCATGACACAGTACACAAAAATGTTCATACTATTACTACAGTATGACCAGCTGTAAAAAGGAGTTAGAAAGCGAACGTGCATTAATTTCGCAGCTCTCTTTCATTGGCAAAAGTCAATTCCATTTTAGTGCTGTGTTGACTTTAGACTCTTACTGCCTTGCGCCACAACACATAGTAATCCACTCTTGCTCTCCCTCTCACCACTAAACCTTTCCTGAA
Source organism: Epinephelus awoara (assembly GCA_035609425.1). Taxonomy (NCBI): domain Eukaryota; kingdom Metazoa; phylum Chordata; class Actinopteri; order Perciformes; family Serranidae; genus Epinephelus; species Epinephelus awoara. Next base: position 18,623,387 of record CM069302.1, read on the forward strand.
TTACAGCATTGTCCTACTGTGCATGTCCTGTTCTAAGCTCTGCTAACTCCCCTCAGTGTGTGTGCATGCGTGCGTGCGTGAAAGAGAGAGAGAGAACGTGCGCCATAGTTTTTGGATAATGACAGATAGACGATTTGGGAATGGAACACAAATCAGAGTGACCTTTCCCTACAAGCATTTATATGCATACACAGAAAACCGCCCACTCATACTCCCTTCCATGCACACGCTTACACACAAACACACACATACACACAGAAACACACACACACAGGTCACCGGAAATCAGTGGAATTAATAGGACCAAAAACAACAATATCCTGACGATTAGAGCTGGGACCTTCAGACTAAAGAGGATTTGCAGCTTAACTTTTTAAGATTTAGCTACAAGACTTATGCTCAGGACCACAGTGTAATTGAATAAGACATTTGCATAAGGATTACCAGTACCCAGTTCTAATTCTTTTTATTTAATACCGCAAAGAGATATTTTCAGTCAAGTGAATAATGGTTACAAATAACAAAGGTAAAATAAGCACACACTCTATCTCTCTCCTCTCGTTGCCATGTGCTTTGAAGGGTGAACAGAGTAAGCAAAATAAAGAGATTCAAATTACACTCATTCAAACACTGTCTCATGACTTATAGCCCTAGATGCAACTGCATTAGCGGTGACTCTACTTGGTGCATATAATGTAAAAATTTCAGGGGTCCCATTTCTTTTTAAACCATGACTACACATTGCCTGAAGTTCACTGCTTTTTCTGAAGCTATAAAACAAAGGCAAGGCTACGTTTTGCACAGCAGTATCCTATAACTTGTCATTTTATTGAGACTATCCAGCATGAACAGGGACTTGCCATAGGGGGGCAGAGATGTGGGGACAATAAAGGGACCCTACAAACAGTTAAATGCAACTGCAATAGTGAAATACAGGTTTGAGGAAACCCGAGGGGAAAGAACTACAGACCTACCCCCTGTTAAACAAAAGATATCTAATGTAACCAGATGTGGTTAGAAACTTTTTTAAGAGTAGAAAAGGTTTACTGTATGTGCATGTTTCTTCTTTTTATCTTTCACTTTTGAATTTATTGAGAAAGCATTAAAGCGTTGAACATTTGGCTTTATGACACACTGTGTTTTACATTGTTACAGTTGGGAAAAATGAATATACAAGGCATAGTCCCCTATGCCAAGAAGGCTATGTTCTTAAGTTTGATTGTTTGTCTATTTGTCAGCAGGATTATGGAAAAACTACAGGCCCAGTTTTTAACGAAACTTGGTGAAGAGGTGTAGCGTGGCCCAAGGAAGAACCTGGTACATTTTGGAGCACATCTTTAGGGCAGATGCATTAAAATAATTTTCACTTTGAATGCGCATTATAGGTATCACAAAAGACGGCTTAAACTGTGATATATAGTTTATTAACATGTGCCATGTATTCCCACATTGCATGTTGTGTTGAAACAGTGGCATTGGGAGACTTTGCTAGTTTTGAAATTATTTTAAAAATCCCACAGAAATTATACTTCTCTGAGACTATCACAAATCACAATCACATATCACATCTGATCGACCTTTTGCTTAGTAGCCAATTTTGGTGCTCTCTAAACTCATGATGTAACATTAGCATAATGATTTGTACATGGACTCTAAATAAAGATACATATACACTGGGATTTTACTCAACTTTCAGATACATTAATATAACCATTTATCAGGCACCTAAAACAGAAGGACATTAAAACTGTACATCTCAATATTTGTTTATTTATCACGTGTCACATCATCATTGCATTCTCACTTATCACATGTTCTCCTGATATCGTGCAGGTCTAGGTGAAATCTGAGGGTGGGCGTTAAACTTCCACAATGTGGCTGCCCAACCACTGTGGGTCGAGAGGGTGTTTTCAAGGGTGCTAACGGTGCTAACAATGGCAACAGTGTTGACAGAACTAACAGTGTGTCCACATGGTAGGGCTCATACCTTCCCATATGAGCACTGCTCTCCCATGAATGCCCAGACGTGGTAGTGTGCAGTGCAGAGCAAAGGCAATACGTTAGCCAATGTAGATTTAAAAAATAGTTTGCTGCTCAATCAATGTTCTGAATTTTGTATAGTGCACCTTTAACATTGCAAGATGGGAGCATTTGGCCTTAGCAGAGGTCTGTGCTCTTTGAGTGCCCATCTAGTTTTTAATATAGCATTATTACTAAAGTTCTTTCTCTGTATTTGTTTTGTGTTTGAGCAACAAACAACTTTTTGATGGCAGACAGTTTGACATTTTTCACAGCAGGAAATCAAAGACGAAATTAGTAACATTGATGATGGCTGGATCCCATCCCAGGGCACAGTCACTGTGCATGATGGCTCACTGGTGTGGCTTCCTGAGTCATTTAAATAAATGTGTCACTGTTGCTGATGTTACAGTTTCCACCTGGAGTTATTCTGCTACGAGAGTTTTAAATGTTTAGTATGGAAAGGATCTATTGGCATGTGGAACGGCACCAAAACAAAATCAAGTGAACAGATCTGCACATTTTTACATCAGAATGGTGGTGATGATGAGGACGGAAAAAATAAAAAACGGAAAATAGCATCACTAATTTCTATTTAATTTATTTTTTAATGTACTGCCACTAGAGTTATCAGTCGTGGATAATGTGGCTCACTGATCAGTGGTTGGACAAACAAACTATAAACCTTCCTTTCTGATAACCTTTTGGGTTTTACATAACAAAAGTTATGTTTTGTAAAAATGTTGCTTCCCCACAAATATCTGACTGATAGCAGACAGAAGGCAAGTATGAAGTGAGGAAAGGGAACAATGCAATGTGTCAATATTGAGACATAAGTGCCGTTAAAAGTAAATGAAAGCCAAAACAAGGAACTGTCCATCTTTACTCTACTGACAATTTAACTCAAAAGACAGTTCTGCCAAATGGAGACAGGCAGGGAAAAAGTGGACTGCGACAGCAAGTTAACGCAGTTTAATTGGCAGGTTGAACCACAGGAGAAAAGAATCCAGGAGCTCAAGCCACTCATAGCGCAAAGATTTTTTTTCAAGCTGTGGTCTATTGTGGTAAGTAGGGATCAAATCTCTCTTTGCAGCATATGCCTCTGAGTTTCGGAGCACATGTCCAAGTTTTTGCTCCTCACAGCTGAACTACACACATTAAGTGTTGTCAGTGACAGCACTTTTGAATCAGTAGACTATTGGTGTTAATGATGTTGTAGTCATCTGCACAGTGCATAACACAAAATACAGAGATTCAATAGAGGCAAATATCTGCTGGCAGAACAAACTTAGTTGTTACTGTATGAATGAGTACAGCTATGAAATGTTCTCTCTGAGAGAGTCCAACACTATGAATTCATGAAGCTGGTAACAAGAAGACTATGCTTCAGATATTCCAAAAGATAACCCCAAAAACAATTAGCAAAAGAGAGGAGCAGAATATAAGTCTGATGAAGCGAAAAACAGATGTGAATTTTCATTTGATTGTAGGTCAGCAGACAGTTAAAGAGCCGGGAGTGAAGAAAGTGCCTGTGTGGGCAGGAGGGGGGAGCAGAGGAGAGAGGCTGAGACAGTGGAGTAAAGGAAAAACAAGTGAATAACAGAGGCCAACCCAGAGGGCTGTCCGCAGCCAGAGAGGTTCTAATGATGCTGTCTCAACAACAGACTCCATTGTGCACCAAGCACTGGTTGTGCTCAGATGTACTCTGAAGTAGATTTTTCTTTAGGGGTTCCTAGTTTGGAATCATGGGAGAAACATTTCTGTGTGCTACTGAAATATTTCTTGGATACAGAAAATGTCATAGAAAACAATGGCAGCATACAAAAATGCGTAACATGTGTTTCTACATGTATGCTGCCACATCATGTCGATTTCATATTAATTTTAGTACCAGATTTAATGCCAAATGGTTCAAATATGAATTTGGAGATATTTAACCTCACTGGATTCATTAAGCATATCATCTAGTTTAAGAAATAACAATGAGGGAAAGGTAAAGAAGACACAGTCTGGGGTGGAAAACACACAGACTTCGGCATGCTAGCAAGTTACCCGGCCCCACGTAGTCAGTGTCCAACTTCTGAAGCCCCATTTCCACCAAACACTTTCGCTATGGTACCTCTGGAACCAGAAGTAACCCTTCAGACATGGTACCTAGACCCTAGGTCAGTTTAGCATTTCCACCACAAACAGTACCCTTAAATGTTAACAGTGGTTACATGGGCTTCAAAACCAGTCACAACTCAGCCCTGAGCAGAGTGACCGTCTGTTATTGACCAATCAACAGACTGCAGTGTTCACAGCTCCACCTTTTAGTACCAGATCTGTGTGCTGGGTACCCCAACAGAGGTGGGGACCAACATGGTGATGTATGGAACAGTTCCATTGGTACCATCCGCAACTTTTCACAGTGGAAACAGAAAAAGAGTGTACTGTACTGAACTGAACTGAACTGTACCGTACTACATGGTGGAAACGGGACTTTAGAGGGACAAGTGGCATTCAGCCACATAAAATTGAGCAATTACAGGTCTGTAATGGCCTTAGATGTCCGGGGATGCATGCGTGCCACACTATATGGATCTGAATGTGTCCACCCATCACCAAGAGGCATGGGTAACCAGCTGAGATCATCTTATGAAAGGGATTGCAATTATTTCACACGAATGAGTACATTCCCAGTGAGCATGGGTCATAGGATCATGATGATTAAGTCCCTGCTATTCACACTACCGACTGGATGGCTGAGTGAGATTCATTAATTGGTCCTGCCAGGGTTGACTGACCCTGGTGGAGAGCTGAAAAGACAGTCAAACTTGTCTATCAAGAGAAAGCAAAAGTTGCATCAAGGTTTACGTATATGAATAGAAGCATATGACAGAGGACAGGAAGGAAAAACAAAGAGAAAACCACAGTAATGATGATGACTTCTAACAGTGCAGTACAACTGTGTCTAGACCACAGGCTGTCTGATAAGGGTCAGGGCACACTGCACAAAAAGCAGCAAAACATTTCTCCCGACCTACCTCCAGTACCTAACATCCAACCCCTTTAATCTGGATGCTGTAACTATTACAGTAACTGTGTAATCAGCACAAAATTGCAGCCATAATCAATATGCTAGCCTCCTTGCTACCAGTCCCAGTGGAATCCATTGCTGTAAATAACAATGAGGTTTTTATTCGACCTGCTTGTGGATACAAATTTGTAAGCTATTATAAAGCTGTGAATTATGTCACATTGGGGGCAGCTGGGAGACATGCACTTGTGGATTTATTAGGAGCTACTCACAGGAGCTACTCAGAACACAATGTCCTGTGTATGTGAAGTAGGACAATAATGTTGTAAAACACTGTTGTATGTTAATGTCTGAACTACTTCTACGCATCCTTAAAAGATGATCACCCATAAATGACACTGTTGAGATATGCTACTGCGCAAACGTGGGATAGTGCAAGTGGAAAAACTAGCTTACTGTACCTACAATAAGACCTGTACAGTAAGACCTATGTCACATCCTTTCTGTTTGAACGGCCATCACAGCCAACTCTACCCCCTACTGTCACTGTCTGTCTAACATTTATTATTACCTAATGTTGTTTGCACTGCATGCAGTGTCTGCATAAATCATTTCACAGCACAGCTTTTTAGCCTCAGGATCTGTGTTGTGATGTATTTGTAATGTATTCCATTATGTCAGTGGGGGTTTGGACCAGTAGTAGTGCCTCTGGAGCCATGAATAGAGCAGGTGTTGTTTTATCACCTCTTCTATGCATGTGCAAAAAGACATACATGTACATGTAGTGGTTTGTGTTTCATGTGCAAGTTCCCTGTGTTTGATAATACCTATACCTAAACAGTGTTTGTTTAAAAGCTCCACAGAGTACCTTTAGCAGTATGCCCTTGTCTCTGTGTATGATGTCTGCTCTTATGCACAGTGTGCTCTTCAATTATTATGATAAGAGAAATACATGTTAGCTCATATGTACACACATCTACACTGATCAGCCAAAATATTAAAACCACTGACATGTGAAGTGAGTGACATTGATCATCTTGTTACAATGCAATTTTCTGCTGGGAAACCTTGGGTCCAGGCATTCATGTGTACGCCACTTGATGTGCACCACCACCCCCAGCAGGACAAAACGCCATGCCACACTATAAGAACTGCTCAGGAAAGGCCTGAGGAATGTGACAAAGAGCTCAAGATGTCAACCTGGCCTCCAAATTACCCAGATCCCAATCCAATCGAGCATCAGTGGGAGGTGGAGGAACCCCACCTTGCAAGCTGCAGGGCTCAAACAATCCGCCGCCAACGCCCCGGTGCCAAACACCACAGGACATCTCTGCCTCCACAGGTCAGAGGCCCCACCGTGGATGGGATTTGGCTCTGGCCTGTCGAGGCATTGACACAGACACTCAATCAAATTTGGATCTGGGGAATTTAGAGGCCAGGTTGATACCTTGAGCCCTTTGTTGGATTCCTTGGGCCATTCCTGAGCAGTTTGCAGTGTAGAACAGCAAAAACATTGTCCTAATGGGGAGGCCACTGCGATCAGGGAGTGCCCTTGCCATGAGGGGAGGCAGTTGGTCTGCTACGGTGCTTGGTGGTGTATATTAAGAGGCATCCACATGGACATCAAGACCCAAGGTTTCTTGGCAGAACAGTGCGTTGTAACAAGATGATCAATGTTATTCACTTCACTTGTGATTGGTTTTAAGGTTTTGGCTGATGAATGTGCATTCTTGCTGTTAGTTTTCCCTCCAGGGGAGTAAAGGCGATAGAAAACATTGCAAATGTTAGAGCAAATCATAGATATGTTACATTTGCATGTTATGTAGCGCATACATTAAAATCTTAATTTCAACAATGTTGTTGTTGATGTGTAGCTTGGTTTAGGCAGGGAAAACCACTTGGTTATGGTTTGGAAAAGATCCTGTTTTGGCTTGATATATCCAGTTTTGGGGGCACAATCCCAGCAGGAAAAGCAAAGATGCTTTGGGAAAAAACAAGCCTTTTGGTGCCAGTATCCCTGGTGAAAATAACACAGATGCGTAGCAACAAAACACCCACATTTGCAGCCTGAAAAGCTGACGAAAACACAGCAATGACTTGCTAAAACAACTGGTTTTGTTGTTTGTTGAACTCAAACAGTGGTTTGGAGATGTTTGAAGCTTGGCAGCAGTTGTGCCTTGGTGACATGCCATCCACCAGCCCCTCCACCTACTGATGAGAAAGTCAGCTGACATATATTGTCACCTTTAACAAATGTTGATATGATACATATGAAACATGCAAATGTAACATATTCAGGGAATTCATGGCAGGAAATCACAACACCAACATTTTCTTCTGGCGACAGGGCTGGTTCCAGAGATTCAGCTACACTGCAGTGGGTCACTTGGTGAGGGTTACAGCTGTAGAGGGAGGCTACGGTCACTGAGTCAGGCCATGACTAACGCACAATTGGTTTGAATCTGATGTGCACTTCAACACATTACATTAACAGGACAGAAAGAGGCCGTGCATAATGCAGCATCTATTGAGCTCTCACCTTTCCTCTCGTTTCTGATTTGTTGAATCACCATTTATTCAGGTTAACATAAGTGACTAACTACAGTAATCTAATATTGTGGGCATGAAAAGCAGCACTATCCTTTAATTATAACTGTAGGCAATAAGTGGTCAGTTGCTCCTTATCCGCATACTGGGGAGAGAATGTTCAAAACATAAAAATGCAAACCATATGCAAATGTCTGCTCTTACTGGTCTCTCCCACTCAATTTGTTAACGTTCTTTTTCAGACCCTAAAAGAACACCAGAATAAAAGCTAGAATCCAGATGGGCACATGCAGGCAGCTCTGTGTCGTGTTGCCAAGTGTGTCAGACAGAGACAAACAAACGGCACATTACGAATCACAGTGATTAGCAAAATGTTCAACACCTCTCATTTCCGATGCCTGTTTCTGTGCTCACTGACAGCATATCAAACATCAAGAGGGAGGTGGAGATCAGCAGAGATGGGCCCAGAGAGAGAACGGTGCATTCCAGAGAGTAAAGGTAAAGACAAAGATTGAGGCAGAGGCGAAAGGGGGAGACAATAAAACTGAAAATGGACCAGAAAAGTGGAGGGGAGAAGGATGAGGCAGTGTAAGTGAGACTGGGAAGGATTGAGAATGAGAACAAAATCAAACAGTAAAGAAGGGAACGCTGTAGAAGAGTACAATAAAAGTAAGGGAAGAAGATTTGACCGACAGCAGGCACAGAGAAGTAATGTGGAAATTCCATTGGTATTGTGTCAGGAGGAAATTAAATTACCAATATTCAGCAGGAGCACATGCGCACACACACACGCACCATGGATTTACAATACCAAATGTGACCACAGACAAGTAAAGCTCAATCAAAGCAAGTACAGATTAGCCACAGCAGTGCAATACACCTGGAGGGTACATACTATTTGAATTACAACTCAGTTGTCATTTATTGTAACTACTAATGCTATTGTTTTTGCTCTGATTGTGTGTTAGCAGCCTTCCATAGCAAGTGGTTTAGAATTAATTTATAGTTCTGCATGCCAGTTATATTGTCTATGATTGCTTGTTTCATGTTACACATGCTCTAGTTGATACTGTTGTGTTTAATCTTTCAGAGCCTTTACAAGGAAAAACACGCTATTTACATTATTTGTTCCTTTATCACTTCTCTTCTCTACTATAAAGACTTATCAATACAAACATGTATTTACCATTTTAAAAATAAAGCATTTTGTGCTTCAATGCATGCAAAAATTATCACTTGTTTTCTACCACTTGTACACTTCTTTCTGGACATATGAAGAGGACTGTGGGTGTAGTGTGATAATTAGCAGTGACGGTGTGATATACAGTGATGAGAGGTCTGAAATCTGTTATAGCTTCATCCCTGCTCAGTCAACAACATGTGTGATGTGTGCGGTGAGTGATGAAGGCAGTGAAGTTTTCACATGTCAAGACACAGACAGTATGATGCAACACAGGAGAAAATACAGTACAAATAACAATCAAATATATGTTATGTGTTATTATGTCTGTTCTCAACTTCTTAGCAGCCTTTGGGATAATTATTTTTTTACCCTGTCAGGTAGAAACATTGCTCACATCAATAGTTGTTCTTGTTTTGAGACTTTACTTCAACAGTTCTACTCAATGTTTTTTATTCTTGTATTGTTTGAAAGGGTTAACGCAAAAGGTAAAGGGCTGGGTGGCAGTGTTCCTGAAGCAAACATGTAGGGTGGATCAAAACCATGGCATCATGGGACATGCATGTGCTCCTACTTGAAAGACTGTTGTACTGCACAACCATCTTCACGCTTTTGTTCAATGAATCATTTACCAGCGAATGAAGCAGGGAAAGACTGTAAAGGATTCCTGAAGTTAGTGCTGTGTGTGTGTGTGTGTGTGTGTGTGTGTGTGTGTGTGTGTGTGTGTGTGTGTGTGTGTGTGTGTGTGTGTGTGTGTGTGTGTTAGGGTGCAGATGTTTTTGATGCTGTGTGTGTTTTTCTTGTGTTCACCTTAGTGTGTGAGCGCATACTTTAATTTATATGAGTGTACACACTGGAGAACAAACGTGCCACTGGCATGCTTTCTGTGTGTTGTAGAGCTGTGAATAGCAGCCTGCCCATGATTGGTTGTAGGGGAAATAATTCAGAGGGACAGAAAGGCACTGCCAGCAAATCACTCACACACATGTGCATGAAACACACACACGCCCACGCTGGCGTGTGTCCTTAATGCAGTCCCGACGTGCTCACAAACGAGTACTCTGAGATGCCTGAAAGTGCGGGCAGTATGCACACTGCTTAATGCATGAGCATGCTCACACACATGCGCGCCCAAGTTGCTTATGCACATACAGTATATACAGGAAAATTCATTTTATGCACATTCAGGGCACCCAGTGAGACACAGTGCACATTGCTGGAAGACTAAAACAGCATTTGTGTCAGCAGAGAGAAAGCGAACAAATCTATGAAAAAGAAAGAAAGAGAGAAGGTGGAGAGGGCAGCTGTAAATACTCACTTTGCTGCATGAATGTAGAAGTACAGTTGTTGAACAATGCACAAGGACATTTACACCCCCACATATACAGTATATAAGCATGTAGCACATACCATTAAAATGTACACATGTGACCACACACACACAAACCTAACAGTCATGCTAGTCCTTAGTCCCTGACAAGATATTTCTGCCTTCCTTTGAAGTTTTCCTCATCATTAGCATGATTCAATAGACATAATTCACATTGCATTCTTTCACAAAAAGACTCACTACATACAAATGTTAATATTCTATCGAGCTTCACTGTTTGTTCAACATATTTGTAGTTTGCTCATCCTGGAATAGCAATTGCCAAATAGAGTGACTATTCTGATCGCAGGTTTCACATCCTCCACAGTTATCTCCTTAACTGTGGTTGACTACCACAGAACTTTGGTCTTAATCATAGCTGAAATCTTTTCAGATGGAGGTCCTTGAAGAAAAAATGTATCAAATGGGGGTCCCTAATCTATTGTGTATCAATTTAGGGGACCTTAACACAAAACATGCTGAGCTAGAGTGCTGTGTGTAGTGTGAAATGTCCCAACTCCGGTTTTAAAACAATCTTAAAAGCAGGCGTGTAAGCCTCATACAGCATGCAACCATAGTAACACATTATGAGAAGCTGCAAAATCCACCAAGTCTGGAACATTCTGGGTTTTATTCAGCTATCTTCTCCAGAAATCTCAGTGAACTTGAGACCTACAACAGGTCTCTGGGGTGGCTACTGTTGTATGTTTTAAGAATAGCAAACTTCGAGCTGCTGCACCGCTTCTATAACCAGCTAGCTCTTCAGTCCACAAACAAAACACTGACCAGAAAATGTGAAAATGTTATTTAAAACACAATCTCCAGAGTATAGAGCCAGAGAAAAAGCATGCCCTTACATTATTTCAAGTATGTGTTGTTATGACCCTGTGGTTCATTTGTGGTTCTCTGTGTTTTGGTGCAGTGTTTTCTCTCTCCTTGGTGTGTGTGTTTTTCATGAATGAGTGAATTAGGAGCAGGTGGTGTTCGCTGATTGGCTGCCTCGTCTGATTGCGGCCATGTGACTGGTCAGGGGGCGGATCCCCTAACCTATTTGAACGGCCCGCCGACTGCAGTCTTCCTCCTCGCCAGCCTTTCCACCCCAGGAAACGTCGGCACGCTGTACTTTTTTGTGGTTTTGTAGTAAGCTGATAAGTAGTGATCAGATAGTCTGATGCTCTGTGTAGTTCTCTTGTGACGCCTCTTGAAATTGTAGAGAGTACCTAAAATATAATTCTTGTAAATACCTGTAAATACTAAAAGAGCAGCTGTAGTAGGAGGGGGAAGCCTTTTGTTTTAACCTTCTTTTCTCCTGTTTATTAATTTGGTAGGAGGTAGGTTAAATATTTGTCATTTATTTACTTTTACTTTTGTTTAGGGAAGGTAGGGCTAATTTAGAAAATGTTTGTTTGTTATGTTGGCTTATTCTCCCCCCGAAGACAATAAAAAACTGCTCATTATGAAGTTGCTGGCCTTTCTTGGAGTGGGAAGACTGGGGGAGCACCTTTACATGTTGTGCCAAAGGTTTCCCTAGGCCGGGGCATAACATGATTTGGGGGCTCGTCCGCTCTTTTTCTCGTTGTCCTTCGTTGTGCCTGGTAAGTGTGATTTGTTTTTCTTCCTCGTTGTCTCTGATTGTTGGTTGGCAGTCTTTCCTTTTGTGGGGGTGGCGAGAATGGAGTTTAAATTGGATGATTTTACTACTGATCCAAAGGTTGATAAACTTGAGAAGTGCAACAAAAGTGATCTCATTTTAATAGCCAATGCTTTTGATGTGATTGTGCCACCTAACATTAAAAAGCAGGAGTTGAAAGAGCTTCTGCATACACAGCTAAGTGGAAGGGGTTTGTTCGGTGAGCCAGCCCCTGCAGAGGAAGCTGCGCTCGGTGCTGTGTCTGGTACTCCTGCCCCACTCCGTACCTCCCCAGTTCAAACTGTCATGACGGCAGAAGAACTCAGAATAACTCTGCGCATAAAGGAGGTTGAAGTGAGACAAAAGGAGTTGGAGGTGGAGGCCATGTGTTTACGGTTGAAAGCTCTGGAGCTAGAGCGGGGAGCTGCTGCGGCAGCCAGTCCCTCTACCTCACAGTCACCGCCGACTAGTATGCCCCATGACGGCTTTGATGTTAGTCGGCACATCGCATTAGTCCCACCTTTTAGAGAATCCGAAGTGGATTCATATTTTAGTGTTTTCGAACGCATTGCTGCTACATTGAATTGGCCTAAAAGTGTTTGGCCTCTGTTGCTTCAATGTAAACTGGTGGGTAAAGCTCAAGAAGTGTGCACTTCTCTGTCGATTGAGGACAGTCTAAATTATGACATTGTGAAAGCCACCGTCCTCCGTGCTTATGAATTAGTGCCAGAAGCATATCGGCAAAAATTTAGAAAGTGTGAAAAAACTGCCACCCAAACATATGTAGAGTTTGCGAGGGAGAAAAGTGCTTTGTTTGACAAATGGTGCCAGGCCAGTAAAATTCAAACCTTTGATAATCTGCGCGAGCTCATGTTGCTGGAAGAATTTAAGAGTCGGCTTCCTGAGAAAATTGTGATTTATCTGAATGAGCAAAAAACGACGTGCCTTGCTGACGCCGCTGTGTTGGCGGATGAATTCGCTTTGACGCACAAAAATGTTTTCTCTCCACTTGTTCGTCGTGATCCGGTCCCCGCTGACCGAAGAATTAGATCCCCTAAAAGTAACCGCCGCAACCCTGTTGCTGCTTCTACAACTACGGAAACCCGCGAGTGTTATTACTGCCACGAGCAGGGACACCTGATCGGCTCCTGTCCCACTCTTAAAAGAAAAGAACAAGTCAAAAATGTCAAAACACCGTCTCCAATCGGTCTAATTCAGACTAAACCCTCCTCCACGCAGATCATGAATTTGGCAGAAACAAAAAAAAACCAAATTGATGCTGATTTCAGACCATTTGTTTCAGATGGTTCTGTTACATTGGTGGGAAATAAAGAACCGGTGTCTATCACTATCCTGCGCGATACTGGAGCAAAACGATCATTTATTCGCGGTGACGTTCTCCCTTTTTCAGCTGAGTCTTACTGTGGCTCAGATGTTTTAGCGTGGGGAGTTAAACTGAGTGAGGTGCGCGCCCCTCTGCATTTTGTGAATTTGACTTCTCGCTTCATTTCAGGCAAATTCAAAATTGCCGTCAGACCACAGCTACCGATAGCTGGGGTTGATTTGATCCTCGGGAATGATTTGGCCGGTGGAAAAGTTTTCCCTTCGCCCGAGGTCATTGAAAATCCGTGCGCGGATGTGTGTGTATCTGACCCGGTTGGGCCAGACGCGTTGCCCCTGTTTCCCGTGTGTGCCGTCACTCGTGCTCAGGCACGAAAATTTGGTGACTTGGTGGATCTGAGTGACTCTTTTCTGAGTTCCCCTGATCCAACAAGCACGTTTCCAGAGTGTAAAGTAGACACACTTGTTTCTGTTGAGCTTCAGTCTGATGTTGAAAACATTGCGCTGCCAGTAAACAAAGAACAACTGATGGCAGCCCAGGACTCTGACGCTACCTTGTCCTCTTGTTTTTCTATGATGAAAAATCCAAAGTGTGCAAAGTCCGTGTCTTACCGCCTCGATGAGGGTGTCCTCATGCGCCACTGGTCTCCTGGCTCTGGTTTTACGCACGAGTCCGTGTGCCAAATTGTAGTCCCACAGCCGTTCCGTTCAGAAGTTCTGAGTTTAGCTCATGATCATTGCATGTCCGGGCATCTAGGAATTAAAAAAACGTACAATCGTGTCCTCCGTTTTTTCTTCTGGCCAGGGCTTAAGTCCGACGTTGTGAAATTCTGTCGTTCATGTCAAACCTGCCAAATCTCTGGTAAACCGAACCAGGTGATTCCCGCTGCTCCTTTGAAGCCAATCCCTGTCCTCGGTGAACCATTTGAGCATGTTATCGTAGACTGTGTTGGTCCCCTTCCAAAAACAAAGTCCGGTAACCAGTACATCCTCACTGTGATGTGTGCTGCGACACGTTACCCTGAGGCTGTCCCCTTGCGCTCTTTGAAGTCCCGTGCCATTGTGAAAGCGCTCGTGAAGTTTTTCTCCACATTTGGACTCCCGAAAAGCATTCAAAGTGACCAAGGGTCAAATTTCATGTCTAAAATCTTTGCACAAGTCATGTCTGAGCTGAACGTAAAACATCACATTTCAAGTGCGTATCATCCAGAGAGCCAGGGCGCATTAGAGAGGTTTCATCAAACCCTAAAAAGTATGCTTCGTAAGTTCTGCACTGAGTCAAACCGTGAATGGGATGACGGTTTGCCGCTGTTGTTGTTCGCCGTAAGGGAAACTCCGCAAGAGTCGCTTGGATTCAGTCCAGCTGATTTAATCTTTGGACATACTGTGCGCGGTCCTCTGCGTCTGCTGCGTGAAAAATGGCTCGCAGAGAAAACCGGCCCCAAAGTAAACATTTTGGATTATGTCAGCTCTTTTCGTGAGCGTCTGCATCATGCTTGTGATTTGGCTCGTAGTTCGCTGGCTGTCGCCCAAAAGAAAATGAAAACAAAGTATGACAAAAAGACTGTTGCGCGGACATTTCAGTCCGGCGACCGCGTCTTAGTTCTGCTGCCCGTTATTGGTTCTGCACTGCAGGCGAAATTTTCCGGCCCGTATGTGGTTGACTGTAAACTCAGTGAAACGGATTATTTAATCCAGACCCCCGATCGTAAGAAAAAGACACGTGTGTGCCACATCAACATGCTTAAGAAGTATGTTGATCGTGAAGACTGTGCAGAACCGCCGCTAGTTGTTACCCCTGTTGCTTCTGTGTCTGTCACACAGCCCCCATACCATCCCGGTGATGATGGGCTGGATGACAGGCACAGTTCCGTGTCCTGTGCGCGCCTTCGAAACTCTGAGATTTTGTCGACATTAGATGTGTATTTAGCGCACCTTTCCGACTCTGCTCGCTCTGACGTTTGCGCCCTCATTCGAGAATTTCCAAGTTTGTTTGGTGATGTTCCCTCTCAAACAAACGTATTGAAACATGACGTTGATGTGGGAAATCACACGCCTATTAAGCAGCATGCTTATCGTGTTAACCCGGCAAAACGTGCCGTGATGCACAAAGAGGTAACGTATTTGGCTGATCATGGTTTCGCCGTCCCGAGTTGTAGCGCTTGGAGCTCTCCTTCGCTGCTTGTGCCAAAATCTGATCAGACCCCGCGCTTCTGCAATGATTACCGCAAGGTTAATGCGATCACAAAACCTGACTCATTCCCGCTGCCCCGAATGGATGACTGTGTTGATCGTGTGGGCTCTGCCAAGCATGTCACCAAATTAGACCTCCTTAAAGGCTACTGGCAGGTCCCACTGACTGAACGCGCATCCGAGATCAGCGCCTTCGTCACCCCCGATCACTTTTTACAGTACACAGTCATGCCATTCGGGCTGCGTAACGCACCAGCCACTTTCCAGCGGTTAATGAATACTGTTTTGTGTGATGTCAGTAATTGTGAGGTCTATCTCGATGATATAGTGGCCTATTCATTGACATGGACTGAACACTTGAAAACCCTTCGTGAGATCTTTGACCGTTTGCGCGCCGCCTCTCTGACGCTTAACCTGGCCAAATGCGAATTCGGTAAGGCAGTGGTTACCTACTTGGGTAAACAAGTCGGTCAGGGCCAAGTTTGCCCTGTTATGGCCAAAGTCCAGGCCATTGTTGATTTTCCTGCTCCCCAAACCCGTCGTGAGCTCCGCCGTTTTTTGGGGATGGCTGGATATTATCGGGCGTTTTGTAAAAATTTCGCTGACGTCGTTGCTCCGCTTACAGGCTTAGCAAGCCCTAAGTCGCCGTTCCAGTGGTCAGAAACTTGTCAAGCGGCATTTGAAGCTGCCAAAGCTCTCCTCTGCAGCGCTCCTGTGCTCGCAGCTCCGACCTTCGCGCGCCCCTTCAAGCTGGAGGTGGACGCTAGCGCGCTCGGCGCAGGCGCGGTGCTCCTGCAGGAGGATGAGAATGGTGTTGATCATCCGGTTTGCTACTTTTCCAAAAAGTTCAAAAAGCACCAGTTGCACTACAGTACCATAGAAAAAGAGGCACTGGCCTTATTATTGGCTTTACAGCACTTTGAAGTGTACCTTGGATCCAGCTCGGTGCCAACCGTCGTGTTTTCTGACCACAACCCATTAGTGTTCTTGACTCGGATGCAGAACAGTAACCAACGCCTGATGCGCTGGTCATTATTGCTTCAAGACTTTAATGTTGAGATCCGTTATAAAAAAGGCCTAGAGAACGTAATTGCTGATACCTTGTCTCGATCACATTGAATCGCACATTTACTGTAGGGGGTAAATGTCCGATTATTAGGTAGGGGGGTGTTATGACCCTGTGGTTCATTTGTGGTTCTCTGTGTTTTGGTGCAGTGTTTTCTCTCTCCTTGGTGTGTGTGTTTTTCATGAATGAGTGAATTAGGAGCAGGTGGTGTTCGCTGATTGGCTGCCTCGTCTGATTGCGGCCATGTGACTGGTCAGGGGGCGGATCCCCTAACCTATTTGAACGGCCCGCCGACTGCAGTCTTCCTCCTCGCCAGCCTTTCCACCCCAGGAAACGTCGGCACGCTGTACTTTTTTGTGGTTTTGTAGTAAGCTGATAAGTAGTGATCAGATAGTCTGATGCTCTGTGTAGTTCTCTTGTGACGCCTCTTGAAATTGTAGAGAGTACCTAAAATATAATTCTTGTAAATACCTGTAAATACTAAAAGAGCAGCTGTAGTAGGAGGGGGAAGCCTTTTGTTTTAACCTTCTTTTCTCCTGTTTATTAATTTGGTAGGAGGTAGGTTAAATATTTGTCATTTATTTACTTTTACTTTTGTTTAGGGAAGGTAGGGCTAATTTAGAAAATGTTTGTTTGTTATGTTGGCTTATTCTCCCCCCGAAGACAATAAAAAACTGCTCATTATGAAGTTGCTGGCCTTTCTTGGAGTGGGAAGACTGGGGGAGCACCTTTACATGTTGTGCCAAAGGTTTCCCTAGGCCGGGGCATAACAGTGTTCGTTTGTGTGTAATCTTTATGCGTGCTCCGGCTCACAGGGGCGGTTTAAGTCAATCTCCACAAAACGCAAGCTGACAATCGTTGTGGTGAACATCAAAGGTACTTGTCCTCAGATGACACTAAGCGTGTGACTCCGCATGTGTTCACGGGATAAACACAAACGCACAATACAATCATCAGGGAACACGGGCCCGTGTTGTACAAGTCCTTCCCAGGCCATCTGGTCTGTTCTACCTGCATCGCTGACTGCTGCGGTGAGATGAAGCACCTTCGGCAGGGCAGGGTTGTCTCTACTCGCCTACATCTGCAGTCAACCTCAGACAAGCAATCATACTTCTTCTCACAGCTACCTGTCAGTCCGTCTCAACCTCAGAAACACACACACACATATTCCCTTTTTCTCTCTGTGGCCTGGTTAAGAGTTCTGCCTCAGTGACCAGGTGCAGACGTCAGAGCTGCTCCCTGTCTCTTTCTTTCACAAGAGGATGCACAACGGTCTCAAATATCTCACAAACATACACAAACCGGACACACAGTTTTCAACTCTGTGAATCCTATGCACACACACACATGCATTAAACACCACTATTCATGCAAACACAAGTGTAAGGATACTAAATATTGCCAGTCAAACATGGCATGGACCAGCACATCTGTCAGCACTCATGGGCACATAACTCTAAAGATGTGAAGCATTTAATACACACTGCGTTGCGCCCACCCTCCTGAATCGGTGCATAACTGAAGATTAAAATACACACACACACACACACAACAGAAGTTGATAGTTGAGAAGAGGAAGTGGTGTTGACAGCTGTGAAACTCGTAGACAAAACCAGGCAGAAACAGCCATTCACACACACTGAGATGTTAAGAAATTCTTCTCCATGGAAAAGACCAAAATAGCACCAAAGTGAGAGAAAAGCCAAGCCATGCCGGGACAAACCAACCTCTCTGTTGTTCTCCCACAAATAATGGAAACCTCTCATTCCATCTTTCACCTCTTTCCACCTGAATGACGGAAATCATTTGCTGTCTGCTGTTAAGAGACAAACCCCACGCACACTAACAACACACTCACACGCACCATAGATCCAATAATCTCTTTGTCTATCCCTCGCTCCCTTCCTCATCACCTGAACTGAACTGGGTGTCTAAAGAGTAAAACAACTTTTTAATTCTCTCTGTCCCTTTCATCTAAAAGACACAGGCCTCCCATACAGTAGCTTACCTGGTCCACAATAGGATCCTGAAAATCTGATTTCAGAGACTAAAACTGTATCACATAAAGATAAAAGGGAAATCAATCAAATAAATTCTAATACATTTAAACTACTGACTGACACACAAACTATACATACATTTGAGGGATTTTTTTAAATTCAGATGTTCCTAGAATTTAATACTGATCAGATTTTTTTGATTGTGTATCAGTGTCCATGAAACTGCTCGACTATCTTGTTTAAATGTGCCACCCACGAGTGAATTTTTCTACTCTAAAAAAATTCTACAGTTTAGAATCTGACTATAAAATGCCTCAAATCTTTGTCTACATAGAAGTTGTAGGTCAAAATGTGCATGCTAAACAACTGCACTATAGTGGGAGCAGTAAAAAATGGAGCTCAGTGGACCTCAGTTATCAAGTCTGATATATGCTGATGCCACACTGAACTCAAAGAGCCAATTCTGAAAGTACGTATGCTGGTTTTTGGTAGCCACCCCTTGACAAACCGAGAAATACAACACACAAAACAGTAAGAAATAGCAAACTGAGTTATTTTACAGATATGCAGCACCTCTGGCCTCCTTCCTGCAGAGCATCAAGCCCTAAATGTTTTGTTTAGTCCTTAAATTAAGTATCTAATTTGTCTAATGACCGCAGAGGTACAGTAACAGGGTCGGTTGGACCAAATCCCTCTAGAATCTGATTTTCTGTGTTTTCCTCTCTGCTTAGTATCGCTCTCAGTATACCTACATTGCCACAGCAAGGTAGCACTGTACTTCAGAGGTGTTGCATAGGTGCTTTTAAAAAGAGTTGACAGTATATAATTCATCAATGATTCAACAAAATTCTTGCCAAGACTTTGTCAAAAAAAAAAAAAAAAAACACTTGCAAAATGGTTAAAACTCAGCAAAGACTGATTTACATATGAAGCGGACTCTAATGCGCCTATTCACACTGTGTCATGTACAAATTTCATGCTGTGCTGCCGGATAAAAGAACCCACTGAGTTTCCTACTATGATTTCAGGTGTAACACTGTCGATAGAACCCATTGGCACATCACATTATTGATGGCCACAATGCATAAGGGATGACCGAGTCATGCATGACATGACATAGACATGCAAATTCAACATTCCATTAGTAATTACACAACTTTATCACCTTATAGTGGTTGTTGGTAACATATTGGGGAACCCATTTTTCCTCTCACCTCTTCATTCAAGTATTCATTCATTTAGTTTCTGCTTTGCTGTGATCTAGCCAGGAGCAACAACAGGAGACCATAACCACAGCTGTATCCATAATATGTGGCTGCAGTAGATAAAGACTGTATGTCACATGAAGCCATCTTAAGTTCATTTTAATATTCTGTGCCTTTGGCATTTGAAATGTGCGAACAGCTCAAATGATATTAATATGTAGGCTCAGAACAAGCATTAAAACTCATAAGTACAGCCAGGACAAATCCAATAAACTGTATCTCAGTGATTGGTATGGGAATAGTGTGTGACTGTGCATGAGGAAGAGAGACAGAGAGAAGTGTGCCAACACACAAAACATGATCTGAACCAGGCTCATTTGCGAGCTTCTTCCCCTCATCTGTGATGCATAGTGAGCAAGTGGATGCACTCTGACACACTGCATGGCTAAAAACCAGTGCGACTCCAAAGTGAGGACTTAATCTGGCTGCATAAATCACAGTGACTTTCTGAGTGTAACTAATCATGAAAACACAAAAACGCGCACTCTTTCGCTAACACACACTCACACGTGCGGAATCTATACGCACAACCCTCATAAAGCAGAAGAGCATTGCCATGCAGCACACGATGCAGTGAGGGCCAAGAGGCAAGCGGACTCCCCCCTTCCTTCTGCATGCTGATCATTAGAGAGAGAAACAGAGATGGACGAGGCAGTGGTGCCAGCTCCCCAGCAGCTCAATCACATTTAATGCCTGGACAGTGCAAGATGAAAACGTCTGCCGGTCACTGCTGTTAATATCACAGAAATAAAGGCAACTGTGTGATAGGACAGCTGAGGCTTTCAGTGCAGGCCGCTAAAACTGCTACATGATGACAACACAAAGTCCACCTTCTCGCCCCCCTTTGATATACATCTCCCTCTCCTTGTCCATCTCTCTCTCTTTCCCCCTCATTCCGTCTTTAGCAGCAACAAAGAGATTAAAGAGGGATTACTTCTGACATGTCAATGTGATGTGCCTGCTGGGTATAGTATTTTTTTCCCTTTCTCATGCAGTCCTAAGTCAATATGACACACACACACACACACACACACACACACACACACACACACACACACACACACACACACACAGGTCAGCACTGCAAGAGTGTGAGAGAAGATGGAGTGAAAGAAATACCTCAAAGTCTTGAGGGATGGAAATGTTCTCCACTTGCAAAATGCAAAAATTCTGATGTGCCTGTACTTGTTTCCGCTTCATCTATACCCTGGTTTATCTGTTTCCATGGTCTGCTCAAGAGGCGAGGATGAGGAGGGATGCGTGAGGGATGGAGTGTGAGAGAGGCAGAACGAGAAGAGAGGTATTGTTTTTGGGGTGATAACCCTTTGTTGTGATTCAAAGTAGTTGTGGCTAGCAGGGAAATGAACTATTGATTAGATATAAAGGCCGAGGGGAGAGGGAGAGGGGAAAAAAGACACTGACTGAAAACACACCAACCAACCAGCCGTCCATGCTCACGCTTTGTCCTCGAACACACTCACACACTGACTCTTGCGTGCACATATGCCTGCTTGTGCAAGGGGAGGGGGCAAAGCTACCCGTAACACACTGCTTACATGGAGCTGTAACAAACCAGGAATAAATCCAGCCAACCGATAAACAACACACTGCTTCCACTGTCTATTCTACTAATTGGAAACCACTCAGTAGCCTGGTTTGCACTGCAGGGGCAAGGAGGAGTAGCTGGGTTTTCTCGTTATCCATGTCACTAAATTTGCACCTCAAACATATATCTGGGATTTGTATGGATTATGTTGCAAATTGGAGGTGATTTGAGAGTGTCTACCTCTGTAAATCCCATGTCTGCACAGCCTAATTTCACCTGCTGACTGTTCCAATACAGTGCACTGCCATATTTCTGCTCATCTTTATGTTTACCCTTCTCTTAGTACATAAATACAGACATACAGATAAACACAGACACTGAGCACTATCAAAAGCCTGTATCCATTTATGGCTATTGTTGAGTATGCAATCTGTATGTGCAGTTTATCTGGGCACTAATGAACTGCATACAATTATGCTGTTGCAGACTTATAGCGAGCCTGCTACAAACATATAAAACATATTCCTAACTAAGTCTACAATATATGTCTCTGTGCAAGTCATCAGTCATGAGTTATTTTAAAAAACAAACATTCATATTTTCAGAAATGTTCACAGACTGCTAAACGATGAATAAGTGATCTATTTACCCAGCATTTCAAGGACTCATTCATATTCCAGTAAAGCAAAAACCTCAAGTAAGCTTTCATGTTACTGGACCTCACTGAGTCTATTCCAGGAACCTAGAGCCAGTAGGACACCATGTCTTAAAACTATCATCCCAGTTTTCTGAGATATAAAGATTAGAGACCCCTTAGTGTACATATAGAGACCCTTGACCTAGTTCCAGTAGCTGACAGAAGCCTCAGTGTAGCTACCCTACATAGATGAAGATCCCGGTCTTAGTCTTGGTAAGCCTAAGAACGTCACATTTCTAACACTCTTAACTATAAAAAAAAAAATTAAAGAAAAACTAACAGTCAGTGAGCTGGTAAAGTTTCAGCGTCTTGCTGTGAGACACTTGCAGAACATGTGGCTGCTGCTGTGATCAAACCATCCAGTCACAGGGTGATCTGTCTAACCAGTGGATTACACTGCCACCCCTGTAGGGCCAGCATCACAGCCCCCAACAGCATATGTAGGATGACACTTCAGCACCTTGTGACTTTAATGCTCAATCAGCCCTCCTACTGCACTGCACTAAAATGCCTGTATAACCCTATGTGAATATCTTAAAACCAAACTCTATGGCAAGCATCATCTGAGATGTTTAATTTCCCCAAAATTTGGTTTCAACCTGCTTTGGTTGGCATACCACCTGCATTTTCAATGCTCTGCAAATGACATAATACACAGTGACTATGTACTTGACCTGTGTAAATCTCATTCATTTGGCCGTGCTGCTGTTGTAAGTCCGATATGAAGCATCAGCTTGGTCTACGGCCCAGAGAAGACTTCGAACAGATCCAGCTCCTGGCAAATTCTGTCGAGGTAGCCGCTAAATTGGCCTGGGGTCTGCTCTGTAAATCAGCTGGCCAGGGCCTAAATGGATCAAACAGGCCAATCCTCCCTCCCTGGCAGCATAATGCAGTGGGTTAGATTGGGGGGCGGTTATAATGTGTAACGTGTGTGTTTTGAGAGTGGATGTGCGTGAGTGTGTGTCTGTGAAAATATGGATGTGATCTTGGCCATGTGCATGATGCAGTCAAAAACAGTTCAACATGGACAGGTGCTTATCTTTCTGCTGCCGGTTTGTGTTTGTGTGTGTGTGTGATGTGTGTGTGCGATTGCTCATCACTCTCACTCACGCACCTACACACTGCTCCCTCTCTGGTCTATCGCCCATTGGAGGCCACCGAGCTGTGCAACGATTATGTGTGCCCACCACCACCTCGCGTCCTCATCCTGCAAGACACGCTCTCCAGCGTCATCTCTCGCTTTCCCTCTCTCATACACGCGCGCGCGCGCACACACACACACACACACACACACACACACACACACACACACACACACACACACTCAGTCTCTCTCTACCTATAGCCGGAGCAGGAGGCGCTGCTACATCGCCTGAAAGAACAGGCTCCCTGAAGTCGAAATCACACTCAACACAACAGTGCCACACTTAGCCGGTGGTGGTGGAAGGCGGAAAAGACGTTAGGACATAAAACTGTTTTTTTTCTTCCCTCTCCTGGCACTGCAGCAGCTCACGATGGAAGGTGGAAAGTAGAAAATGTGCTGCCATCCTGGGTAATCCCTCTGCCATGCAGGGTAACATCACGCCATCCTAAACCACCTGTTTTTCGCGCATCATGTGCGCACACAGCCATTATTATATATCAAATCCTAGAGAAATGCAGCACTCGGTAAGTGCAGTCACTCTGCTTGGCATTACCAGCCTTTATCGATAAATCTGTGTGGCCATTAATGATATTAACCACCTGAAATATACGACTTCTGAGGTATTAGACTTCACATGTGCAACTGATGCTCAATAAGCCCTCAAACTTCATTTGAACGATGTGCAGAATTGCGCAAAACATCGTCATTTCACCACTGATATGAAGAAGTGGATATGCCAAAAATGTTCGCATGAAATATATGTCAAGTATGGCATGCAATAGTCCCAGTAAATACCACAGGGCGTCAAAGAAATCGCCAGCAATGCTGTGATTTAAGCAGCGCAGCGCATATCAAGGCTGAACCCTCCAATCTGTTTCCTGAGAGACGCACAGAGAGCCTTATTGTGGCCGCGAATTAGAGGAGAAAAAAGCGCAGTAACTCACCGATGTGGATGATTGAATCCGAGAGCGCCGACTTCCACTCCTGGCTCCAAAAAACGGCAACGAGCAGCATAGCTGAGATAACTTTCATCTTGTCCAGAAATATATTTCCTCCCCAAAACAAGAGAACACCACGGCTCTCTGAGTGAGAGCGAACAGAGTTAAAATCCCGAGAACCGAAGCTTCTTTTTTAGTCCATCTGTAGGGCGGTCAAGGAAATTCCCTGTAATCTCTTCCTTGATATATTATTCTCTTGACGTTAGTAAGTGATGCTTGTCTGTAGAGGAAAATAAGTAGAGATTCCCGGGTAGTCACAGACTGGCACCCTGTTGAAATTCCTCCCAACATTAAATCATATTCTGGGCGAGCGGAGAGACGCTGAGCCGCAGAGAAAACAACCCGCATCCAAACGTCGCCGCGTTAGAGCGAACTGAGGGGCTGGAGGATGCAGCCGCTCGTTTAGAGGAATAAATCTGTAACCATTCGATAATGTGAGGGGAAAACCTAATTATCTTGAAAAGCGGGTCCTGCTGTAATGACCCGTGATTCCCAGCCTTTCAGACCTGGCGACGCAGTTTCCCCCCTGCACCAATCACCAAACCACCAGCAGCAGCAGCAGCAGCCTCAGCGGACCAAGCCAACGGCCAAAACTTCCATTTTGCCCAGGGGCTTTTTTTTTTTATTTCTCCTTCACTTAGCCCCTCTTTGAATATCACCAACGCCACAACACACAGGCGAACCCAGCGACTTTTGTTGCAGGGGAAAGAAAGACCAAATGATGAAAAGCCTTGTCACATGGCATTACCACGGAGATGTACCATATTCCGAAATTGTCTCTAGTTTCCTGTAGAGATGAGAGAAAAAGAGAGACTGGGATGGAGAGAGCTCTTACACATACAATGAAAGAGAGCTCCAAAGCCACTCTTCTTTTCTGCGTCAGGAGGGGAGAGAAAAAAATGTAGGCTAGGCAATCAGGAACAAAATTAACCGAGGATGCGCGCAACGACACTCCGCGGTCCGCACTCCGCACTCCGTATGCGGGTACTCGCGTCAGCCCCAGCACGCACGGTGGCTGGTGAAGAGGAGGTATGCCGCGTCCGTGCGGGAGAGAGAGAAAGAGAGGAAGGGAGGGAGGAGGGGAGTGATGGAGGGAGGGAGGGAGGAGACCCAGGAGAGAGAAAAAGAGAGAGAAAGAGGCAGCAAGTATGAGCAGCAGCAGTTGCCAGCCGGGGCGCGCATCTACTGTCTGGAATTACCTTGGAGAAAGAGAGAGGCGATGTGTGCCTGTCAGGGCGGGCGGGGGATGCAGAGGGGTGTCTAACAGAGAGACAGACAGATGAAGAGAGGGCTAATCTGCCAACCTCAGCTCACCATTGGGCACCTCAGGCTGCCATCGATCTGGTATCTACCTTTCACTTCACCAGGAGCTGGGGATGGAGGGTGCTACTTGGTTATCACTCCTGATATTTAAGGTTGTCTGGGTTATAATTTAAGCCCATCATCTTTACCCTGCTCTTGTGTGTCTTGAGGAGAGCCTTGCATTATTCTCCTTCTAATCAGCTGTTTAATTGTACTCATACCTTCAGCCCATTAGTCTCTCCATAAACTTATTTTCTTCTCCTTGCAACTATCCCCCCATCCTTTTGTCCGTCCATTCTACCCCCCACTATCATCCATTTACCCATCCCTGCCTCTCTGAAGGACTGGAGTCCCCAGGGTTCCTCTTAATCTGCCCCAGACCTTGGATTAGGGATTAGGAGTGTTGGGAGCCTGAGGCTGCCATTGGACTGACTGTTTTGTACGCATTCAAGGAATGGGAGATTAAACTGACAGTGATACTGATGCTGTGAAAGCTGCTCTCACTTCTCCTATTTGACGCTATTGATTTATTATTAAATGTTTATATAACCACTCACGTTGAAGGGGAACATCTCTTGTTCGGCGAGTGAGCTGTAGCTGAAAATACAGAGATAAGAGAAAGCAAAGGGAGTGTAAACAAAAAGAAAATATTTTGGAGGATAAAAACAAGATAAAATACTCCAATATCTAACATATTTTTTTGCTGGCATCCAAATGAAATACTTGCAAAATGTGGTCTGCATATCATGATACTGAAGAAATGATTGACTACTGAACAGAGACAGTATGCTGTTTATTTGCACTCTAAACAGATGCTTTTTGGTTTTTGCTCTACTTAAAAGAAACATTATAGACAAGTGACAAGTTTATGTCTTTGTGGTAAGACTGATTTGATTTCACAGTATAGCCCGTCCAGCGCAGGACCTTTCTAGACCTTTGATTAATATGGATGAATTCTACACCTTTTATTCACATGGTGAACACAAAGACACGGACGCCCCTTGAATTTATGCAACTCTGAGACATTCATACCCAAACTCTTGCATATAAATCACTATGCAATCGCAAACTTTAATTCACTTTCTGGCAGGAATATAACAAGTTTCATGCCATGAAATAAATCAGTACAAAAATGGATTCTCCTGTTTGTTGCGAAGCCTCCAGTAAAGCAAGACCTTGGACTTGATGCTTAAACGTCTAACGTGCTGGAAAATATTTGGACTGCTGCTGAGCAAAGAGACTGAGAAAGTCTAACCTTGAACAACATCCCTGCACAACACAGTTCATGTATTTCTGGAAATCACCTACTTGAAAGAGGGATATCTTGCACTAGATGGGAAGTGGACACTCAGACCTCCATATCTATCGTGTGTGTTGGCTGAAGATTGATACTTCACTGTAATCCCTCTATCAGTGCTGTGCTGGGAGCTACATATGTAGTAGCCGGTACCAGTAAGTAGGCCGATACTGTGCATATATGGGTGTCACTGCTTTCTGTTTACAAACTCCAAAATATAATTTAAGGACACATTTTAGGATCCTGTAAATCTTCAAATTCACTGACAAAATGTGTGATTGTCGCATTACAGTAACAGTACTGTCTACTGTATACGGCCTTGATAATTTACCCCTTTGTTTACCTCCTTTTGGACCGCCATCTTACTTTCACAAAAATAATCCTCTGAGAATAAGATCTCATCATCGCACTAATCTTTAGAAGCTCAGTGTCTTGTACCCAAGACCATTTGGATAATACATGTTTTACACTCTGTTAGTGCCTCGCAGCAATGTTTTACTTTTGCAGAGCTTTTTCACTGTCTAGTATACTCTCCTCCCTGGGGAACCATTGTCACCACCAGCAGCAAGACTTTCTCCTCAGCACTCACTGCTGGTAACTGTAAACAAAATTAAAAAGGCAAAATTTTCCTTTGTAAAAATTAGGTCCATGGACACAACATTAAATTGGGTAACTCTCAGTCACACAAACACACAGCGAGTGTATACATATACCCACAGTAAAAGGATAAAGTGTCTCATAGGTCCAGTTGTGTCCGTCATGCAACATTAACTACCAGGCTCTGTGTCATTAATGTGACATCCTTGTTCATTAAAACTGCTAATTGAAAGAGATGTGCAATAAAGTAAAAGATAAGCTCCTGCGACTTGAGAAAAGGGAAGATGAGAATAAAAGAGGTCAAGATGAGGATATATGCTACGAGGAATGGACCTTTTTCACAGCAGACATTTTGACTTGTCTTAGGAGAAAAAGCACAGGTGAAATTGATAACATTAAGGATGGCTGAGTTCCATTCAGTGTCCCAGTAAGCTAGTAAAAATTAGCCAACATAGACAATACTGGGGTTGGAACGCAGCTGTCATTAGTGTAATTAAATACACCCGTGCTGCTTCTACTCTGACATGTCAAAATGTCTGCCGTGAAAAAGGTCTATAAGCAGGAAATAAAGGTTGTGTCACCTGAGATGGTCGAGGGTCTAAAGATGGAGGAAGCTGCTGTACAGATTATAAAGGCCCCATTTGGCAAATGTAGCCCAGAATATGTTGATGTCTGCCATTACATTCAGAGATGTGTTTTTTCATTCCTCAACCAATGATTATTGCAGAATTTTTTCCCCTCGAGTAATTATTATTCACAGTTTATGAAATGCTCCAAGTACAGCGTTCCCACACATTTTTAGCAATGAATTTTTCAAACTTTTTCCATAATATTATACCTATTTCTGCAACTTTATTTCAGAAGTTTAAAATAAGGGCAATGCCAGTCCTGTCTATGTTTATCACATGATGGCAGTGAAATTACAACGGTCATGCAACACAGCATCAGATCTTAAATTAGCGCTACAAGGAATCATGTTCATGTTAGACATGTTTGGAGATTTGTATGAACACAATTTAAATAAGACCTGAAACAATGTATACTAAATACTTATCTGAAACATTGTTAATTCCAAATTTTTCTGTTTTTAGAACTTTCCCAGGAGTTTCATGACTGTAGGAACCCTGAAAGTACAGTCAAATACCTATGTCAGTGATATTTAAAAGGTACTCAGTTTGTCTACCAAATTTATTACTTTCAAACTCAACTGCTTATATCTGCTTGTATTCTTCCATCCTCTCCACTTCTCATGGCAAACTGCTGCCTTTTCCTACTGTCATGATTGGGGTGTGCATGTGCATCTTTGTTGCATGCTGGTTGAAAGTGCTTTAAGTGGAACTCACCAGAGCACAGTACCAGCACTTTTATACTGTACTTTCTGGTGTATTGTGACTTTTCACAAGCTGCCTGTACTCTTTTCTGCCCTCTTCATATCAGGTTGTCTGGGCGATTCATAAATGCCCCAAACAGCCTACATTACCCAGAGAGCACTGAGGGTCCTGTGTGGGCTGTAATGTTGGCCAGAGTCAGAAGATGACACAATAGAGCTTCAAAAGTCAAATCTTGCATCAGTAAATGCAGCAAGCTAATGTTAGTGCCACTCCTGGCAGTGAAGAGCCTGTTGATGTAGGCGTTTGCATCAGCAAATCCAATTGAAGCTACTGCCACCGCCAGTGATGAGAAGACCAGTTGTTTCACAAAATCAAGTTCATGTCATTCACCTACCACTAAGTGACTCATAAAACAATTCTTGTCTGTATGGGTGAGGTGTGGGTGTGTCCTCTGGAAAAAAAAGAAGTGTTTTAGCCTCTGAATTGTACTGCTGGTAGAACATTTCATTCAAACAACACAGGGAACACATAAATCAAACTTTGTTCCAGAGTTTCCTTGGTGGTCAAAAACAACTGTTTCAGCACTAATGGTGGAAAGTAAATACTTACATTTACTATACTTCAACCAAAATACGTGTTTTGAACACAGCACTTTTACTTGTCATATCAACCCAGTCTCACTCCAAAGAAAGCAAAATCCAGCACTTGGGCAGTGACTTGTGGCGTCAGACACTGATAAAAAAGCTGTCCTTTAACATCGGCACAGTACACGATTGCTCTGCGGCATCAGAGAGGAACATGGCAGGACAAGAACGAAAGTTAAGGCGATGAAAGTCCAAGTAGGGCAGGCGGAAGGACCGACTTTCACCTGGGAGAGGGGTGTTCATGTCCTGTAAGATTCAATAGCCAAACCCTGCTCTTTTTTCCTAAACCTAACCAAGTGTGTTAGTTGTTGGAGGAAAAAAAAGGCCTATTCACATTGTTGTACTGACGTAGTGCGTTTATTTTGAAAGAGACAATATGTTAACAGTAAATTTCCTGTGAAAACAGAAGTGAATTTTGAAAGAATACAATGCATGTAGCTAACAGGCAGAACTTGACAAGGCGCCCAAGAACATCAACAACCAATGCACCCAGGGTACTCTGCACGTTGAATGTGAACATAGAAGGTCCTTGACCGAACGTCAATATGTGATGAGGTCGGAGTGAGAATGTGTTGGTAGTATGTATATTTTACATTTTAGAATCAACATTTATACATAAAATAAGGTCTCATAAAAGTGGGATGTCTCCTAGTGAACACTTTCCAAAGTGAATGGAACAGAGAAAAGTGCAGATTACCCAAATGTGTTATTACAGAAATACAAATCCACTTCACTATAAAGCCTCACATTCCTCATGTCAAATGTATCTCTAGCTTGTAGGAATGAAACGGTACTGGATGAAGTCAGCATGTATGTTAAATCTGTTGGTATAGATATACTGAAGTATATACTGAAGAACAGGGTTCACTAGTTCTGTGTCAATTTGTGGACATGTAAACGTCACTGAACATAATTTACTCTTAGCAGGGCACCATTTTCTTGTTTGTAGCAGTCGCTTTTCCTATAAAATACATCACTTGTCAAACACATTGCGAAAAGTAGTTCTCCAATTTATGCATAGGGTTTTTCTTTTTACTAAAATGACAGAAAAGTGCCTGGAGCCTATTTTATAACATTCTGAGAAAAACATTTACAGACACAAATATTGTACCACTTGATAAATATTGAATAAGATTTCATATGTCACAGGAGTAGCATGTTATACTAAGTTAGGAGGCTTTTTTAGGATGCTAAAAACAGCACAACTATAAAGCTCATGTACACTAATTTGATTGACCACATACTTTATCCATTGAATGTAATATGAATGACACAGAAAACATCTAATTGTAAGAGCCTGCTTTTTTAAGCAGCTACTGCCCTGTATGCGTGTAATCTGGTCGAGAGGAGTCACCTTGGAAGTGTTCAGGGACGGGTCAGTGTAAGTGAGATTTTATCTGGGTGCTATAGAGGATATATGTAAAAGCCTTGCGACAAGCTTACAAACCTGAAAAGCCACACACACACACACACACACACACACACACACACACACACACACACACACACACACACACGTGAGGAGGAGCAGACAGACACGCAAACACGCCTCAAAGAGAGACGAGTAATTCAGGTGTGAGCTGGGTGGCTTGTTAGTATGCATGCCTACTGCTGTCACTAGCTCTCAAGGACATTGTCTGTCTTGAGGGGGGTAAACGTAGACGGAGGTCTGCATCTGTATATTCATGTTGACATGGATGTGTGTGTGTGTGTGTTAATGTCAGATATTTTGCACAACGTATAAAAACTATGCCTGTCTTTCCATGTGCCACTGAAGCCATTAAGTGACAGGGCAGCAAAGACCAACATTACTGTGTCAGAAGCAAAGCCTGCCAATGATGAGCTTGTATGTGTGTGTGGTTGTTTGTGTGTACATGTATGTGTGCTAGCTTAGACGTGGCAGCAAACAAAAGACCAGACAGCAATTATTAAGCCTGAGTACCATCATACACTTTCAAATGGCCACTAACAACCCACAGAGATGATTTATTCTAACACATAAAACAAACAACAATCAGCATTGCATCTGTGTTTTTATAAACAATGAAGAGCGGCACAGTGGTTAGCACTGTCACCTCACAGCAAGAGAGTTCCCGGTTCAAACCCAGGCTGAAGGGATCGAACCTCGGGGTGGGGGAGCCCTTCTGTGCCGAGTGGTAGTCCAGCTTCCTTCCACAGTCCAATGACATGCAGGTTAATTGGTGACTCTAAACTGCCTGTAGGTGCGACTGTGAGCATGAATGGTTGTCTGTCTCTGTGTGTCAGTAATAATCTGGCGACCTGTCCAGTGTGTACCCTGCCTCTTGCCCAGTGTCAGCTGGGATAGGCTCCAGCACACCCACGATCCCAACAAGATAAGCCAATACGGAAAATGAATGAATGAACAAGACCCAAGTTTTTGTTGTTAATTTGTTTTAACGCTCAATGGATGACGTGTCGACACTTCAGATTTAAACAATGGAACTTAATGGTTTGCAAATACTACTATCCTTTTTCTATTTTGTGTGGTGATTCAAACAATACTTAGTAACTGTGCTTGGGGATTATCCATTTTTTTCATACCTTCCTGAAATTTCATCATGATATTCGGACTGTGACAGTATCTGTGCACCGCTAACTACCGTCTCCACCATTAGCTCGACTGCAGAGTTCGCTACCTTCTGCAAGCTCTTAGCTTTTTCAGTCTAATAAATAAACAACATTAACTCACAAAATGTTAACAAAAGGTAATATTTTTACACTTCATTCATTAATTAAACAGAGAATTAGTTTCTCTTTTTCACCAAACTAAAACTAACATTAGCTTAATTGCCTTGTCATAAGTGCAATATCATAGGCAACTGGACTTACTTGCGTTTCTTGAAGACGTTTCGCATCTCATCTTCTTGAGTTCTAAATGACAGGTACGAAGTTGCAAGCTTTAAACCCTATGTGTGTGGGAATCCTTGCAGAGTCGTAGGGGTCACATGTGAGCTCTTAGTTTCAACGACTCAAATTGTGACCTTAACGACTCTGAAACTAAGAGCTCACATGTGACCCCTACAACTCTGCAAGGGTTCCCACCGACACGGGGTTTAAAGCCTGCAACTTCCTACCAGTCTTTTAGAACTGAAGAAGCTTCTTGGATGAAACGCGAAACGTTTTCAAGAAATGCAAGCACGTCCAGTTGCCTACGATATAGCACTTATGATTACCATGACCTGGATGACTGAGAATGTTCACCGACTTAATTGCCTTGTTGACTTATTGTAAAACACTCTTCATTCAAACTCACCTAAACTGTCTTAGATAGTCTTGTTAGTCTACTGTACAATCACCAACTCTGGTTTGGTCGAAATAAATCCTTAATTTACACAGAGGTAGATGTAAAAATATAATGTTTTCCCTGTTGTTTCTTTCTGACAATGCTGCCTAGCTATTATCAGTTCGTAACATTATCCCCACCTCTGGCAGCCGCCATGTCTGTCAGCTCAGCTGGCTGTTCCACCAATAGAGACTGACCTCTAGGGGTGGGAATCACCAGAGGATCCACGATACGATATTACCACGATACTTCGGTTACTGTACAATATTATTGTGATTTTAAATATGATGCAATATGCTGAATATTGCGATAAAATATATTGCAATACATTGTGACCTTTTATCTTTTTTCAACTATAAATAATGTCCCCAAAGGAAAACCTTGTGAAAATTCGTTTTATCTAATAAGGTAAATTTTTCAGTCTGTTCATCTCACTTCAGCCCTTTTTTTTTGGCAGCAAAATGTATCTAGTCAACTGAATACACAACTGATTGAATTATTATAATCAGCTCCCTAAAGTTTAATTTGTGATATCGCGATACTATGCTGTATCGATTTTGTCCCCCCCACCCCTCATGACCTCTGGTGGCATGTGATGTGCACTACATATAATACATCCTGATACCTCAATATGGATGTAATAGAAAGAGGAGCGTCTGTATTTATGAAGGTGTTGAAAATAACACTGTTGGTATTTCTACATAACCTGGTATACAGTAATACTGGGATTCCTGCCAAGCCTATTAGCTACACTGAGTAAATGTTTGGCATTTCTCTCTTTGGTATTAGTGTTTTTTGGTAAAAATGTCTTGGTGCTTGTATAGTGTAGAACTGGGCCACACTCAGGAGAGAATATCACCAAGACAACACCAGGCTATGTATCAAGCCCCCCTTCCAGGAATGCAATGAATTACCACTGTTCTCCTAATAATTGGATGCCGCTTCTTATTTAATTATATTTTGTGTTTGTCTAGCAATATTTTAGAGGTGCTTCAACTGTCCACCTACCCATAGCTTTTGCCTGCAAGTGGCTTCCCTAATGTGGCAGAGAAGGATGTGTTTTGGGGCATCAGGGGGCCCAATCTAATCCCAAACACACCCAAGCAACATGGCGCTATCTCCCAAAGAGAGCATTATCCCCAACCACTGTAAATCTAACTGTGGCATTAAGATCGCACACCACACAAGCATACCATTATCCTTCCTCCCCACACACAAACAGAACCGAGATCTAAACTCATCTTAAGTGAATAATTGATACACTTAAAGAGTTTTCCTTATCTAAGAGTGGAGAGACTGGAGGGGAGGGCAGACAAGTGGAGACAGGCACACAGAGAGAGAACAAAGGGTGGGGTAAAAGAAGCAGAAAATAGCAAAGAGATTTTTTTGGTTTTTATCCTTTTAAAAAAATATGTTTGGTTCAGGGATATTTCCCGAGGGGTGAGAAAAGGTTTGTGCTGTGCAAAGATAAGAAATATGATCAAGGCTTTGACCTGCATGTTTTCAGTGTGTATGTGTGTGTAGAATTCACATATGAGAACAGCTGACTCCCCACCATTTTCCCCATCTCACTGTCTTTAATTAGTAACAGTTTCACCTCTCTATCAAATGTCCGGACTTACATGAAGCCTTCTGAAGTGAGCTATAAAATCAAATCCCTTTATACCCTTTATTCCCCGTAGCCCAGGAGGCAAAGAAAAAGGGTAGGGTGGGGAGAACTGGGAGTGATGGGGTGAGGGGGGTTGGATGGGATGGGGCCTGACAGGCAAAGATTGAAAGATTGAGAAAACATAAGAAAGACAGAGAGAAGGGGTAGATCCTAGCCTGGGGCTTAGGTATTGAACTAACTCAGGGTGCTGAGAGGAGGTTCTCAGGGGTAATTATACAGGAGCGCACCTTTCTTCCTCCTTTCTTTCTCTCCCTCTAATCACCCTCTCCCCTTTTCCCTGCCTCCTTGTATATCTAATGGCTCGGACTGTCAAGTGAAAATGAGGAGAGGAATATTTCCCCATGGCAATCATGTAATGGTGGACATTTGCAGTACAAATATGTGACATCTTGACTGGCTCAAAGACCTACTTTGAACTGGCCAGGACTGTTCTTATATTATCGTCTTGTTGATTCTCCCTTTACTTGTTGAGCTGAGAGGAGTGTTTTTACTTAGCAGTCAAGCCGCAAGGTAGAAATAAACAAACACAAAACACAATCATTCAAGGTTAAGGTTGGCTTTCAATTGGGTTGAGGGTTTGAACATTCACTAACCTGTGTTTTGGTGAAAATAATACATTACAGCTGTTGTCGCTTTGCCAGAAAGCACCAAAGTCATTTAAGGAGAGCTGTCCACATGCAGTGGTGCTGAAATGCTCAGCAAGGCTCCTGCTCAGCACTGGAGCTGTCCAGTAGGGTGGTGCTGAAAAGACCTTTAAAAACCTAAAGTCTGGCACCTTCACACATCTGAAGACAGTGTGAGGTTTTTGTCACAAGCTATAAGATTTTGCAAAGACTGGGGAACTTGAAAGGTCACTATTTGCAGGACAACAGCTAGATCCCTGTTGAGATTACTTCCTATCCTGCTCGGGGTGAAAAATATTACACCAAATCTCAAAATACGACATATTGACAATTCCTTACATGTCTTCAGCAACACATAACTCCAAAACACAAGATAAAAGGTGTCATATGTCGATTGTATTCTTGTCAATGCATCATCAATATGACCTATGATGGTAAACTGTATTCACGTACAAACATTACATTTTAGATTTTGTTGATTCAATTCGCTAAAAGTCTACACCGGTTAACTGTGCTATTTAGTTTTTTATTATTAAGGGAGGAGACTGTGGGAATGAGAGGTGAACCATTCTGAAATAAAGATTTCTCACAAAAATACCACTGACCCTTTTCTTCCCATAGTGCCACCAGTTTCTTCTCCTTTTCCACAGGACAAGAGAACTGAGACTTGTTCATGTTCATGTTCACCTCCACAGAGTCCCCTCCATGTTGCATCTCCCTGGTTTGCTGCTTCCCGTTCGGTGCTGAAGAGAGTGCACCCATTAGTCGTTGACAATGTTCACATCATTGAACTTCAGTATTTGCATGAGCCAAGACTAAAAATTTACAAGAATACGAAGCATGTTTGATTTTATCGGAAGTCAAGACAAAAAAAAAAGAAAAAAGACCTAAGACAAAAGAGCTAAGACTGACTTTTATGACCACCTCACACCAAACGATCGAGATTAAAGGGAGCATGCAACAACTTCCTCCCCTCCAACCAGACCCAACCTTTGTGACATCCACTCGGGCCGTCTTCTCTCACGAGAACTATAATCAATAAAAATATAGATATAAATGTGTGTGTATGTGATTGTGAGAATGACGTGATGAGTGTGTGTGTGTTGTTGGTAAATATGTGAGTGTGTGTTTGTGCATGTGTAAACATTTATATGCTACGAACTGGACTGCTCCGACAAAGCATCGTTGTATAACATACATTGACAATAAAGGATGTATCTGTCTATCAAAACTTTCTGAAAAATTGCTTGAGAAGTCCTTCAGTGTGAGGCTGGCATAAACTGGAGCAGACCAATGGCCTTGTTCACACAGCGTCAAATACATTACACAGGCCGTATAGTGTCTAGTATAGTACTTGATAATATTGTACATCCTATTTTGGCCACAACATGCCTAACTATCCCCTCTGCCTGGCTGATATATATATTTTCCCTTGGAGCACTTTCCATATTATGGGCTATCCAAAACCAAAAGAGGGGGTGGGGAGTAAAAATAAAAATCATCTAACTGCAAGTGTGAGTCAGTGCAAACTTAGCCATACTCCACTCCCCTACACAATGGCACACCAGGGAATGCCCATGCAACTCTTTTCCTTACACTGTGTTTTTATGGTGAACTCAGACAAAATTACAACATGTAGAGCAGTTTAAAAAACAAACAGTTGACTTGCATTACTGTATTTTTTATACAAGTAGCAATTTAAAGTGCACATATTATTTATCATACATATGGAATGTACTGGAAATGGAATATTACATATTTAAAGGCTGAGAGACCAAGGTGTTAATTTGATCAATGTTGACACCTGTTTCTCACTTACAGTCCGCCATCTCTGCAAGTGTGCCTTCATGTGAACTGACACTCCATAGTGAAGTGCTGGTGGTTTAGGGAGTGATTAGGGAAAGGGCCTGATGATGACTTGCACCATTGCACTAGCATTGGAAAAGACGCTTGTGTTTACCACATTCAGGTTCTCAAAAACACTGTGACAACATTTAGTTGGCGACATTAGCTAAAACTTAGGGCATGAAAACGGGTATACTGGTTTGGCTCTCGGCTTTAGGACATTGAACTGACATACACAGTATAGATACTCTGTCTCTCTGTATGCCATCATCTCTGCCATAAGCCTATTATTAGGCTCCAGCAGTTAACAGCATGAGACATATCCAATATAGTGTTAAAACTGAGAAGTGTTCACTCTGCAGTGTTGAAAAGTGGAACTTTTTTTTTTTTTTTATCAGACTGCGACAGCCCACAGCATTGGAACATTCCACTGCGGATGCTGTTGAAGTCAGGAGTGCTACATTTCATCCATTTAAAGTGACTTACAACACCATAAGTGCATGTATTTTACAAATGGTGCCCAGTGGGAATGAAAACATACACTGAACAGCATCAGTGACTGTGCCTGTGGGGCTGCTGCCACATGAAGGTTGCCTGCATGCTCTTTATCAAACTAAATGTCCATCAGGTACTGTCAGGGATCAATTCAATGCATGCACACAATGTCAGAGAGAAATTTGACTACCAACATTAAGCTTCAGTGTATTCAGTGAACTGATCAGCTTCTATTATACCGTGTAATAGAGAATTTGGCAAGAGGAAGCTTTTACAAAAAATATCCCAGTAGCCGTCCACCAAGGGAGGAAATTTAAAACCACATTCAGAAAAACCGCATAGGGAGCTGTGCTCACTCAGTGGAGCTGAAATATGGTAATATAGGCCATTAACATGTGATATTTGGTGGATGCTTTTATGCTAAGCGGCTTACAGTTCCATGAGTGTGAATCTTTTTTAGCATGAGTGACCCCAGTGGGAGTTGAACCCCGAAAACTAAAAATGCAATCCTGCAAGATACTTGATCTGTCTTTTGTTGTCCTGACAAGACTCGGGATGAAAAACTGTTTTACTTCTTGTCTACAAGAACAAACTGTATTCAGGTCTAACTCCCGGGTAAACATAAATAAGCCTTGCGAGATAATAGCATTATGTGTGAGCATGTGCTTTATCTCTGTTTTATATCATGGCCACTGAAAATTCTCAGTTCTGATTGGTGAGAATATGTGGATTTACTTTTAGTACCTGGACTATAAAACTGGAAACCTGTAATGTCGGTGTTTGTGTAACCACCATCAGCACAAAATATAAAAACTTTTCATTTAAGACCATGCAATTTTAATTTAAAAAGTCTTTTATATGTGGATGAATCTGGACGTACAAACCAAACTCACTGTAGGCGGTGGAAAGAGAAGACCTTTGAAGTAACAGTGAGGCTGCAGCCTGCGGGCTCTGAAGTGAAGCTGCAGGGAGAAGCTGAGAGAAAACCTAAACAAAACCACACAGAAAACAAGGAAGGAAGTCAAAGGTATCAGTGTGAGAGGGAAAGGGCGACAGAGAGCTAACCTGTCAAAATCCCTTCCTGTTTAGCAAGATATTGCCTAGCAACACAAGCATCAGGAATTCTGAGGCTCAAGACCTTTATTATGATGTTTAAAACAGAGAGGCAAGATCAAAATGACTTATGAGTAAATGAATGACTACCATATGTCATCAAATCAAATTTTCATTTTGTTGGCAAGCAGCCACAGTACAAGCGGGATAATACGCTCCAAGGCCAACCTTAGCCCCTGCGTCATCCATTACAATCTTGGAAAGCACTTGTCGGGTGTTATCGCTTACATATGTCACTGTCAAATGATAAATAAATCTGTAACTTTGGGGTTTGTGGCTTTTGGGCCAACAAACTAAGTACCTTAAAATATTTCACTCTGTAGTCTGATGACTTGTGATGGCCATTTGTCTTTTTTTTTAATCTACAGACTGAACAATTACTTGATTATCTAAAAATAATAGGTAATACGGTCAGAAATCAGATCAGGAAGGACCCAAATGCAGAGCAGGAGGCAGGATGAGGATTCAAACAAAGAGTGAGCTTTAATAAAGCTGACAAAAACATGCCGAAGTCCAAAAGATCGAAGAACCAAAACTAATCTGAAAACCAATGGGGATAACACAATAAACTCAGGGAAGAAATCCAAACAGAACTCAGGACACCAGGCAGGAAACTGATGAACACAGACGAACTAACAAAGAACAAAGGGAAACACACAGGTATATATACACAGAAAACTAATCACAAGAACAAGACACAGCTGGAGTAGGACAACACAGGCAAGAGGAGGGACATGGGGATAGGCTAACAACAAGGGTGTGGGGGGGACCACTAGGGTGGAGCAAACAAGACTAATACAGAATAGGTGTGATGGGAAGACTCTGGGTCTGTTCCGAATCACATATTTTTTCTTTTTACTTTAGCAGGTACTGCAGTTGTCCTTAAAAAGTACGCACTGTTGCATGCAGTTTGCACACAATCGGGACATACCACTGTCTCATAACATTACGCCCTAAGCTATGGCCCTCTTGCTTTTATATCCGTTACCTTGGAGTTAAACAAACACTACTTGCTGAGTCCGCCAGAGACGAAGATCAACCCAGAGAGATCTGCTGTTGTTACTTTGCAGTGTATGTTGATTAACAGATTGTAGATTGGAACAAATTAACTTGTGACAATGAAATTACATCTGCATTTCTCTGTCATTGTAACTTTTAGTCATGTCCTGTTGTTGTTTGTAATATTTATGATTACTGTATGTTGTTTACTTAATCAATATTCCTATAATTACTATTTTGGTCATCAGTTACTTGAATGTGCTGTTGTCCGTCATTGAGACTTCTGACAGCTGTCAATGAGCTGTCATCTGTTTGTGGATCAGATTAGCTAGAAAAGCATGCTAGCTTGCATACAACAAATCGGACCGGATGGAGTAGAACATCCTGGGGTTTTTTTGTTTGTTTTTTTGTATACTGCATTTGACATACTATGTATTGGGACACACTTAATATTTTTCTGGCATACTGTATAGTATGGTAGTATGGGTATTGGAACGCACAGTCTGGAAACAGGGCAGGACTAACGAGACTGGTGGAAGACAGGTGTGACAGGGAACAGGCGGGAGACCATGCAAAGACAGGAGGTGACACCAGACATGACAGGAGGGGAGAATCTACAAAATAAAACAGGGAACAGGTTAAACATAACACAAAAAAAGGAAAAACACAAACAGAAAACCACAAAACAAAGTCCACTAGATACCAGAATATCAACACAAACCCAGGACCATGACAAATGAACTCATATAGCACCACTATTCTATTTAATTTACCCATACTAAGTTGAAAATTGTACTTTTTGCATCTTTCATTACCTTTCTGAAATATTTTACATAAATTCTTGACCTTCTTAACTTGGTTTTTAGTTGCATCATATATACAACTGTCACTCATTCTGCATTCATTCAAGTAAAACATATTCAGAAAAGGCTGGTAAAAATACAAGGTAAAGCTTCAGCATATCCGTTAATAACATACAAATGTTAGGTATCTGGGGGTTGCAGAAATGTGCAATGCCAACATTTATTCTGGCGATTGGGTTGAATTATCACATCTTCTTGTAACTGTTGTGTCTTCTTTAAGGCTGCTATGGTGCACCTGCAGTGTGTATGTTCCCAGCCAAAACCCATTTGAACAGTGCATGGGGCTTTTTGTTGTTGCTGAAGCTGAGTCTTATACTGCATGCACTGCATTCCTAAACAAAGGTTCTACAATGAGACTTATTGGCGTGTTTGGTAAACAGACATGCTGTCTGATAAGCCATTTTATATCAGTACTCCTACACTCAGAACCATTAACAGTCCTCCCCTGTTGCTTTCAGTCATAGCTCTATTGTAGTCCTTGGGTCTGTTGTGTAACACTATCCGATCTAAAGGCCATTATCACATTAAAGCAGCTCACTGCACAGACAGAGCCTATAGAGATAAAACACAGCTTTTATCTGAAATCTCAGTGCATGCTCAGTCGGAACAACCACTTTGTAACTTTAACTATAAAGCACAGCATGCACATTTTATCATACATGCAAAACAATACTGACACAGGCTTTTGCTTCCCCTCCTATCATACCACATTATTGGAGTTATCTGTTATGCTAACCTCTTGCAGTCAGCAGCTTTCCACAGCCTGCCCTATTGAACACTGAAATCACCATAGTATCCTGGCACTGGCTGCTCAGGAATTTTTAAGTCCAGGACACTGAGAAAGCCAAGAGATCAGCTGGTACTGCATGATGTAGTGTGATATTCAAATGCTAAAATATCTGGGCTACAATTCATACAAGTATCACAGATCAACACTGTGTAATGTGGACAGAAGGTGGTGAATGTCTCAATGTATGTTACTGTCTTACATGACCGAGAGCATCACTTTCTGCCAGTAAAAAGCATTAGAGCTGCCCACTGTGGCTTGTGCAGAAGAACAGATTGCCCTGTTCTGTTCGGGT
This sequence comes from Epinephelus awoara, assembly GCA_035609425.1. Lineage (NCBI taxonomy): Eukaryota > Metazoa > Chordata > Actinopteri > Perciformes > Serranidae > Epinephelus > Epinephelus awoara. The sequence continues at coordinate 18,664,565 of CM069302.1, forward strand.
TACTGTATGGGATGAACTAAAGCACAGTGCTGTCTAGCCATGTTTGTCTGTCTTGTTTTCAGTTTCATTTGATGGGTTTCCTGAACAGATACACTACTTGAGCTGAACAAAGTTTCTTACAAATACATTCACTTACACCATAATGCATTGTTGTTAATGGGGACCTATTATGCTATTCTTCAGGTTCATTGTTGTATTAAAAGGTTCCTACTAGTTTACATGCTGCAATAGTTAAAAAAAAATCCCACCTTATTTTCCTCATACTGTCTGGACGGGAACAACTGTATTCACCTTCTGTCTAAAATGCCCCATTTTAACACCTCTCTCTTTAAGGCTGCTTTCACACCTGCCCTGTTTGGTTCAATTCAATTGAACCCAAGTCCACTTGCCCTCTAAGTGCGGTTCGTTTGGGCAGGTGTGAACACAGCAATTGTACTCGGGTGCGCACCAAAACAACTGGACCTAGACCTTCTTGAAGAGGTGGTCTCAGTCTGGTTACAAACAAACTCTGGTGTGGTTCGTTTGTGGTGAGAACGTGTTCAGACCTCGATCTGAACCAACTGCAGTCACATGACACATTGTTTGGGTTAAACATGAGCATGTTACAGTCCTGGAGGATTATTAATGTGCACCTCCTCCTGTACTGCCTTAATATGCACATTCAGCACATCCAATGCATCAAAACATTGTTTTCTAGTTGGAGTATGGTTTGCCTAAAATGAACAATGACAGCAATATAGTCCACGATGAGCAGCGCTAAAATCAACCTGCGTAGTTGTCCCTCTATTGTGACATCAGAAAGTGTCACATTTATCTTGCAGGTGAACTCTTCTTCAATGTTTTGTTTACTTCCTGGATTTTTCCTGCATGGAAATTCTGACCAATCAAGAGCAGCTTTCTCACACAAGGCGTTTTATCTGTCCTCTTGTAAATGCTGCCTTGAGAACACAAACCAACTCTAGGCTATTATGCAACTTTGTAACACAATTAGTCCCTGATTCAGACCAAAGCAAGACAGCTTTAGCTCTGAAAGCACCCTAAGTCCCCCTTCCGATAAAGCCCTGTTTGCTCTGATTAGTAAGTGTTTCTGGGTCTTCCGCATCTCCACACCTCTGCACCGTCATTACAATCCAAGAATGAGTGTAGTGGATATGTGGATATGTTCCTTTTCTGCTGTGAGGGTCCAAGTACAGAGGGATGTTGTATGTTGTAAAGAGCTCTGAGGCAAATTGTAATTTGTGAAATTGGGCTTTACAAATAAAATTGAATTGAATTCAGTTGAAAGAAATCTGGCGCACTATAAGGTCAAACTGTAGCCAGAGTAGAAAAAAGCATTGAAAACAGAGTATTGCGAACAGTTTGAAACCTGAGGTTCTCTCTCACAGGGATTACTTATTATGTTACTGACCAAATATAACCTTGCTGAATGTTTACAGACACTGGATTTGAAATTCTTACTGTCTTCCATACAGGTAAAAATATCATTATATGTTGAAAGACAGCTGTGATGGAATCAGACTTTCTGTCCAAAGTTCAGTGAACTTAGACAGCATACTGATTAGTATGTATTGATTCATTTTGGATAGCCTGCTATTTCACCTTTCTGTCTGTGCACTCACTCGTTGCTACTAAAATGCCAGTCCTTTCTCTGTTTAATGCAATCACAGCTGGAAACTGTCCTCCGTGATGTTGATGAAAATGAAATTATCCAGTTTTAGAAACTAGCGGTACACAGTTTCAACTTTCTCCCAAAACAATAGTAAAATATGCTGTTCAGTCTCCCTATGGTGCTGAAAACTTTTTTTTTTTTTGTCTGTATAATACTGTCACAGCGGGCAAGTGTTGTGCTATGAGTGATGCTGAAATGTGGAAGTTAGCTTCAGCCACAAAACCAAAAACATTTCCCAACAAAGGCAACACTGAATGCAAGACGTTGGTCCAGGAGTGTCAAGCCATGAGTCAACAAAGCACAGTGCAGCTCATATGAAATTGGAGCAGCAACTCAAACATGCTTTATTTGGTCTATAAAGTGAAATAGTCATTCTTAGAAAGTCTGGTGTCCTTAATGCTGAGGCATTTATCATCATCCAACGAGTTCTCTACTACCCCGGGGAGTTTTCTTTTGTCCGTTTAAACTGGCTTATATGAACCTATTACAAGATTTGCACTCCCTGCAACATTTCATGCATCACTGTAAGGGATTCCATGAAGAGCCCAGCTTGAGATCAGCACTCAAGACCAAATCCTGAAAAATTTTTGAAGCCTGCCTAAGGCACCACCTTGGCTAGAGCCAGCACTGCCGATGTGTCATCAAAATCCTTTTAACAAGGACAGAATGAAACTCAGTTGGTGTAGCCTACATTTCAAAGTCTGTGAAAACAACACTCCAAGCAAACCCAGTTAGCGCTACACAGGAAACAAAAATAATAAAATGCTAGAAACAGCAATAAGGATGATCCCATGGCAGATCATAACATACATATCCACAAATTCAACAGGTTCAATTTGTATGAAAGATATAGTGTACTGTCTTAGCTGCCATGCATTTCTATATATGCTTCTCTAAGTGTTGCACCCCCATGCCTTAGTGGTTGGGACGTTGACCAGGGACCGCAACATCCATGGTTCGAGTATGTCGAGTACTTTGTTGTATTTCTCTCCCTCATTTCCTGCCATCTCTCTGCTGGCTCTGCTTTCCATTAAAGGCAAGAAATTTACCTCAAAATGAACATTCTGTAATTAAAATTTTCAACTAGCACACTCCTCACAATACAAAACGAAATCCATCCTCAGCACCACTAAGATCATAAAAATGCTGCTCTTAAGGAATGCCTTTGTACTTACCCTCCTTAGTTGCCAGAGGTAAGGTACCAGTTCTTAACTAAAAGTATATTAAAATTCAAAGCTACTTTAAAATGCAGAGCTACTTGCAGGATAGGCGGTTTTTAGTAATATTCATTTACTTCGGTTCTCATTAAAAATTTCACTAAAAGAATGCATACAAAAAAATAAAAAATAAAGTTGTTCTGATACCAATACCAATATTGGAAATGGCTCTGATACTGCCTAAAATGTTGCATCGAGCCCTGTCATTCAATAATGATAGTGTCGTTGATAAAGGGTTAGTAGTATACAGTTGTTTTTTTTGTTGTTGTTTTTTGTTTTGTTAAGCTTTAGTTTTAGGGTCGATGTCACAATGACGTTTTTTTATTAGCTGGAGGCAAAACATGACTTGCCGCCATATGGTTGTAGGCCTGATAAGAGTCTTAAAATGTCATCTTGTTGTGTTATAGGGTGCCAGAACAGAAGGAGTCATGGCTGTAGGGATAAATAACGTTATTTTACATTATGTCATGTTAAGTTATCAGAAATTGGGGAGGTATTAAGAGGAGTATTGGATTTCTCTATTACGCTAAATTTTAGCACATTAGCTAACATTAGCTTCGATAGCAAAACAAACTTGAGTACACCGTCCAAGTGTCATCCTTTATAAGATTGGCAGAATAATCAACCACAGAGCCGGCCAAACCACCTCTGGCAATCGTTAATCATCTAAGTGACCTGACATGGGGTGTTCGTAAATTCAGTCTGACACTCTTCACTAAAATGAGAGGCCTCCTGGTTGAAAATGGAGTGTTATTTTTCTATTCTATGTGTTTCACTCTGTGCGGCGCTCTGCTGCTCAGTCTCCCCAGACAGAGTGCCTAGAGTGTGCTCTGCCACTCTGAGAGTGCGGCGCTCTGGATAACTGAACAGTACATTCAGACAGCGCTCTGATTTTACAAACTGTCCAGTTTGTACCAGAGTGCACTCCAGCACATGGAATGAGTATTTCTGAATGCACCACTTGCATCATTGCCCACCATTGTCAAAAACAAGCCAACAGAACTTCCTAGCTAGCACTGGCTAATGTCTATGGAGAATTGTTTTGCCTCCAGCTAAGCCCCGCCCACCAAAAAACATTATACTGTTTACCTGAAGCATCTCAAAATAACAATGAGGCATTAAAGATTTATAAAAAAAAAAAATTAAAGGAAAGATAAAAAGACAAAAATACTGACTGAAAAGGTGTATTCTTAAGGTTAAGATTATTATTCCTACACTTTTTACATCTCAGATTTTATCATCAGGAAAATGTAGGGAACCACTAGATGTCATACAGTGAAACAATACTAACAGCACAGGTGGCCATTCTCAATTAAATTACTCTAGGAAGAGTGTTTACTATAAAATACTAAATTAAATTTTCATATGAAGAGGCACAGCCAAGTTGTTGTGTTGTAAAATAATGATAAGAGTTACATTTAAAATAGTTTCCTTTACACAGACCTGATTAAAAGGCATTATTTAAAGCATAGAAAACATGTGGGATATGTAGGGAATGATGAACATAGGTTGGCAGAGACCAGGACACACAGATTGAAGCACAATTTACAGTCCCTCCTCGACACTGTTGCACGCTGTTAATAGCAGGCTGCCCCAGCTTTAGCCCAGCTGCGGCCCACTTTTACTTTCATGTTGCTCAACCACACAGTCCTGCAACCCCTCCATCCATCCTCCATCTCTCCCCGTCTCTTTCTCTCTCTTCCCTGCTTCATATCTCACATGTTTCATTCCTCTTCCCCCTATCTTGCTCTCCCATCTACCCTCTCTAAATCCTCTTTTCTCTCTCTCCTCCTGACCAGAGAGCCATTAGTTGATCTCATGATGGTTATGAGACAAGGGTGTCAGAAAAAGCTACAGAAGAAAAAATGGTTATTGCATTGCTGAAAATGATGTTTGGAGGTTCACACTGCTGGACAAATGTGTAACTATAAACTGGAACAAACATCCGTTGCCATCTTTGCCATTTATTTCAAGTGGCCAGGGCTGAACTGATAAGAAAGTGACCCTCACAAAAGGTGATAATTACTGTAATGACAACATGTAGCTGCACAACGCTGTTGTTGGTAAGGCAGAACAACAGGGACTGGACCCAAATGCAGACAGCTGAGGAAGTAAGATTATATCATCGATTTATTGAAGATAAAGATTACATGCTTCAAGAGTCAGTAGATCCAGCAGTCTGCTAACAGGCAGCCGGGTAACAGGTAACTGCATAGTAAAAATGGTGAACAGACAAGGAACAGAAGAACTGGGCTGGTATCTGTAGGACTGGATCTGAACCGAGGGAATGGAAAGCAGGTGGATGGGTCACGCAGGTGAGGAGGTGGGCAGGGAGGGCCAGGCAGAGCAGATGCAAGGCTATTAAATGAAGGCTGGGTCACGGTCTTTAACCTAGTGAGAGCTATGGGGTATGACACATGCCCAGTGTAACAGGAGCTGTGATGCTGGAGAGGTATGGCAGACGGCGCTAAAAATAAATGGATGGTGCCTACTCAGGTGCTCTTTGGATGTGCCGTTTTTTTGTTGGTTTTTTTGCCTTCTTGGGTGGGTTCAGCCTGACAGAACTATTTAGGAACACTCTAATGGACAACAGCCAACACACACTAGAACTTGTTCATATGAAAAGCATTTGTTTATGGTCTTGTGATTTTTATTTTTTATATAAAATATATTCCAACTCTGGACAGACTGTGGACTCTTCAGTGAAACAAGTCAACCCTTCTATGATAGAGTGCCAGCTATTAACCCTTTCAGCAAGTGCAGACCAGAATTCACTGCAAATGTGTCATACCCCAATGACATGATGTGAAATGGCGCCATGAATTCTCCTCTTTTAAACCTCCTTGGGCAGAGGAGGAAAGTGGAAGCAGGTGTTTAGATGGGTGTGGCAGTCAGGTGATAGGGAAATGAAGGCAAGTGTAACGACATCTGGTGGATGGGTGTAAAATGGCCAAGGTTTAGTTTGGGTAACTCAAAATGGGGCTAACACCCCTGAAATATTTCTGTGACACTTTAAATCTGTTTTAAGATTTGCAAGAATCAACACTTTTAGGAGGATGAAAATTTCATGAATTGAAATTGTACAGAGAGTAGTAGTACATAGGAACAAGTCATACTATAACCTAATTTCTGGACTGGTTTAATCTAAACTGCTGAATGGCTTTACTTAAGCTTTTCTAAGTTCGTGGGCATACAGGCAACCAACATACAGAGAAAAGTAGGAATAGTTTTTAGCCCTGGCACTCTCACTCTAGTTTTAACATAAATTTTAAAACTAAGTTTAATCCAAGGTAGCTGACTAAGAAGTCCTTTCTTCCTCATTTCTACAATACATCACCACCATGACAGGTGAAAGAAATACCTCAGGAACCCATACACTAACCATATCACACTACATGCCCCGCAAGTCGTTCTCCCAGTCTGTATCTGCATTGTAGTGGTTTTCAACCTACTGCCTCCTGATGACTGTGATGCTGCCTTTTATGAATGGACTACAAAATCAGCTTTAAAATATGACCAAAATAAATGAATAAGTTACAATACTATGCTTAACAGTGATGTATGATTAGCTGGTAGCATTTCCTGCGCACCAATGTTTGCAATTCTGAAAGTTTGCTGACTCAAATAAAGACTTGCTATAGAGAATGTGAAGGGGACATTATGCCATGGTGGACAGAACAGGCACATTATATATATATATATATAGATATATAGATATATACAGTACAGGCCAAAAGTTTGGACACACCTTCTCATTCAATGCGTTTTCTTTATTTTCATGACTATTTACATTGTAGATTCTCACTGAAGGCATCAAAACTATGAATGAACACATGTGGAGTTATGTACTTACCAAAAAAAGGTGAAATAACTGAAAACATGTTTTATATTCTAGTTTCTTCAAAATAGCCACCCTTTGCTCTGATTACTGCTTTGCACACTCTTGGCATTCTCTCGATGAGCTTCAAGAGGTAGTCACCTGAAATGGTTTCCACTTCACAGGTGTGCCTTATCAGGGTTAATTAGTGGAATTTCTTGCTTTATCAATGGCGTTGGGACCATCAGTTGTGTTGTGCAGAAGTCAGGTTAATACACAGCCGACAGCCCGATTGGACAACTGTTAAAATTCATATTATGGCAAGAACCAATCAGCTAACTAAAGAAAAACGAGTGGCCATCATTACTTTAAGAAATGAAGGTCAGTCAGTCCGGAAAATTGCAAAAACTTTAAATGTGTCCCCAAGTGGAATCGCAAAAACCATCAAGCACTACAACGAAACTGGCACACATGAGGACCGACCCAGGAAAGGAAGACCAAGAGTCACCTCTGCTTCTGAGGATAAGTTCATCCGAGTCACCAGCCTCAGAAATC